>BGPR01000470.1:151106-273697 GCA_013235015.1 Araneus ventricosus
CTGTTATGCTTCGTTCATTGCACGTATTTATGGCAATTCTCTATTCAACTTGCTCTGCCTTGAAAATGCAACGATAGCACATCACAGATGTTTTTCAAAGTTCTGGTGTACAGAAGTGGTGGCAACTATGACCTTATAATTTTTAGTGCATGCGTGGAAGGGCTCAAGTGTCGGTGTCTGCCTAGGGTCATCGGTCTGTCAGTGTTTTGGCTTTCAGAGATGCGAACCTGTCCCGATCGTTTCTGATCACCCTTCGTATGTATTTTTTCTTGTTTTTTCCAAGAAAAGTCCTCCACAAAAATTGTTTTCCATTGTTAAATTATTTTCCGTTGGAAAAAAATTTTGCAAAACTAAATAATGATTTTCAAATACAAGCTGAAAGAACGATTTGGAATATTGTATAACATTGTCGTTTAAACATTCAAAGATAATTATTATCTCGGATATAAAAAGAAAATTATCTAATTTGATATTGTTTTGTAAAACGTTTCTTAATTTTTTTTGAGAAAGAGCAGTTCGAAGGCGATGGTTAAATTTAGTGAATGTTTCGCCTGACTTGGAAATAATTGCTAACAGAATCTGTCAATCCGTTCTTGTTATCTCATGAAATGAATAAGTGGTGAAACTCAGTACAACCATCTACGAATCAGTATATTTCAGATTAATTGAAGAGACCATTTAATTGAATTGACGGAAGGTGTAAGAGAATACTCTAAAGTGGGGATGAATATTTTGATAATCCTAAGTATTTGAAGTTTAATAACTGGAGTAGTGTAAAATATTTATTTTAGGTACAATTCACACATTAATTTATCTTAATAAATAACATTACTCCTTGACATTGCATCTAGACAATAAACTAAAATCAAATGGAATGTGTGCATCTATTTGAAATTGATAATAAAATTTATTAGTTAATGAATAAAATAAATACGACTTTTTGCATTTAAAATAATTTTATTTAGAATATTCTACATTATAATTGGATAAAAAAAGTATAATCCCATTAGGACAAAGAATGTTTTTGAAACAATGATCTTCTAATTTTATCTTAAAACACTATTGAATATTTTAAAACTAATGCGCTGTCCGTAAATAAATCATTATTGCAAACCTTTTTGGGAGTAAATAAGAGAAGTGAGGGTAAGATGAAGGATGACTTATTTTAAGTTCACACTACTAGGTAGCGCCACCTTACGGATACTACTCGCCCTTTACACGGCTCTGCACTAAAAAATCGCATTGTGAAACACTGACGCCATTTTGTTGTTTGTTATATGGTTTTCGTTTTTTTTTCTTTTGCCTGACGTGTTGTAATTTTCAGACCTTCAATGTAATATCTAGTGGACTAACATCTAAGATATTTGTTTATTATCTGCTACGCGGAACCATCTTAGATAATTCGCTTTTCAAAATCTCTATTTATTTTTATATGACTATTTTTAATCCCGCCAAAAAAACAAATAATTTTAACATTTCCGATCAGGGCAAGATGACCGGGACAAGTTCGCGGCATCATCTTGCCCCAAGTACTTTTTGCTGTTTTATTTTTGAAGAATATATGATTTATTTATGATTATGATTATATGAATATATAACATATACTTTTATTTATTTTGTATAATTTTCCTGAGCTACATGATCCACTCTCTGTTCCATAACATGTTGAAAGGCGTGAAAACACTAGAAAATATTTTAATAAGGTTACTTATGAAAGAGATGTCGGTTCAGAAAGACGCACAGAAGGTGGAAGAAGAACATTTAAAGCAGAAGACGACAGGGTGCATAAAAGACGTTATAACAAAGAAACTGAAGTTTCATTCTTTTCAAAAGACCAAATTCCTGACAATCATGACGTCAGATGAACCTTCCAAAGAAAATATAATACAGTTCCCTGCGTATGATGAGATCTATGATGACCCTCCATCAGAAGATTAATTAGTGTTGCATATGCCACACATGGTGGCCCAAAGGCTATTTGGACTGTCAATGAGGAGAATTTGTGTCTAACTTTTGTAAAATAAAAATACTGGTATTGTGTTGTGTTAATTTACTATAAGCTTAAATTTTAACTATTTAACTAAAATAACCCTTTCATTACATACTAATCAGGGTAAAATAGTTAACAACTTTTAATTAATTAGTGTTCTACCCTATCTTTTCTTATAATAAAAAGATATTGAACTTTTATTATAATTTCCATCTTCCCCGGTAAAGGGGCTTTTGCTTAGCTTCTTTTAAATGGCAATTAAATTTATAATATTAAAATAAAATTTCTCAATTTAAGTACAACACAACAAAAGGTCAATAAAATAATACATGCAAAAAAATATTAACTGAAAAACTGAATTTAATAAAAACGGTTAATTGTTAACATCGCCATCTTGCCTTGACTTCCCGTATGCCTGAAAAATATTTTATTGAACATTCATATGGAAAATCATAGTATTTTTTTATTTCTTGAGACATTTAATGTATTCACATTGTGTGCTCGTTGAGCGTGAATCTATGCTAAAGACCACGAGCGACACATTGTGTAGTCGCACGTTTTCAATGCAGTTACAATAAAGGCTCATTAACTTTGTATAGATACATTGAAAATAGATAATTTGAATAAATATCAGAAATATAAATAACTATCTTATCATAAATTTTAAATAAAAACTCACACAGAAAATAGGTACAATAACTCATCAATTAGACATAATTTGTAGTCATAAATACTTTCTCAAGACATAGTCATAAATACTAACTACTTTAGTCGTAAATACTTTCTCAAAATTGCAATAATATATAATGCCCAAATCATTCATGGGTCATTCATGGAGACTCCGTGCAAACCATCTGCTGGTCACTCAGATCACCTAGGTCTATCTTGCCTACTCCTCATCCCTATTTCAAAACCAGATCCCCACCAGGCTTTTGCGAGAAAGCCTCACTCCCCTTTATCCACGGGACTAAATTTTGTAGTTTTCGCTTTTGTTAGAAGGTTTAGGGTTTTGTTTTTGTTTTGTTTGCCTGTCCCTATGGTTGAGTTTCGGTTTTATGATTCATCACTCCAAAAGGATGACGAACGAAGATAGAAATCCAAATTTTTCGACCCCACCACGCCAATTCTCTCGGATTATCGCATTGACAACAGGTTTTGGAGTGGTGCGACCGAAATTGCGTTGACAGGTCCGACCGTGAATGTCCATCTTAAAGAATCCAACGACATTGAGAACGAATTTGACATTTCAGTCGTTCAGAAGCCAATGAGGATATGTCCAGAAAAAATTGAAAGAATCCAGTATTTTTAATACAATAAGTTTTAAAATTTTTGGTTTATTAATTTCACTAGTGAAAGTATATAAAGTCTATTAATGAAGCAACTAGTGAATCTTTTAATAAAAAAATAAAGTTATTAATTCTATCAAAATTTACAAAAACCAGAAGACATCAAAAAATGGACTTATCCTCTTTAGCTTCTGAACGACTCATTTTAAACTAGCGCTTTAACCTCAACATCGAAACGAACAACAAACCATTCTCTATCAGCATTTGGAAGATAATTTATTTGTCTGGGGGAAAAAAGTCCAATGGATAAAAAAAGCAGTTAAATATTTCATGAAGGAAATTTTAAAACCTTTGACACCGTTTAGGTTTTTGCACTTTGTGGACAGAAATAGCACGAATGCATTTGCCTTGCTATTGCTTAAATTGTAATAAATGATAAGCGAGAATACTAAAAAATAAAATCATTATATATTTTTATTACCTTTAATTGTTCCATGTTTGTAAAGAAATTTCATGAACGAATTTTCACCACTTGCTGTTTTGTTATAGATTTGAAATTCTGTACACTTACGTGTTGCCGACGACAATACACTATTTTAATATTTTCTGAACTACAATATCAGTTAGTCGTATTATTTAATTACATTATTTTTCCATACTAGTGGAGCCACCTAGTACTGAATTTCTGAAAAATTTTATTACATGAAACTATAATATTTATATAATAAATTATTAAAGATTGAAAATAAAAAAAATGAAATAAATTAATTCTGCATTTTAGTGCGCTGATAAAAAAGAGTGTTTTTTAAACAGATTTTATTAAATTTATTTATGTTTTGTATTATATTCTTCAAGAATGTGATATTTATATCATAAGTCTAATAACGTATTAATAATTCTCAGAAGACAAATTCAGACGTATGTTTCAATTTATAATCTTACATAATGCAGTTATTCAAGTGATTTCATAATCGTATATCAAATGTAATTGCACATATCATATGAGCAGGTTGGAATTTATGAATCCGTGAGCATGCTTTTGTAATTAAAGATCTTAAAATGTGATACGCTTCCATTGGTAATATTTCCCCCAGCTAAAAAAAATCTGCAGAAAAATTTTTTTTGAAGTTTTCTTAAAGATTTCTGTAGATTTTTTGAAGACAGAAAAAAAATCTGCATTTTTTTTTCTTCAATTTAATCTGCAGAAAATTTTCTCATTATATTTTTCTCTAAATATTCTGCAGATTTTTGTAAGACAGCAAAAAATCTGTATTTTTTCTTCAATTTAATCTGCATAAAATCTGCAAAAAAAAATTATTTTATTTTTTTCTTAAAATATCCTGTAGAATTTTTAAGACTTTGCATTTTGTCTTCAATTCAATTTGCTGTTATTTAGCAGATTCTCTCAAAATCATTAAACTATCATGACTAATATCTGTTGATGTTTTGAACATTTAACTGCAATTTCATAATACCTGCATTTCTCTAAATACATATTTTACACCATATTCTCTCATATTGCAGCTTTATTTTCCAAAGGATATAAAACAAAATTGGAATGTAATTATCATTATTGTTTAATTCTACAGCAGACAGGAGTTTCAAAAAAATTTCCAATAGAAAATTGTCTTAGGCACTAAATTTTTTAAATGTGCCACTGAAAAAATGAATTCTAAATTAATCTTTAAAATACATATTTGAGGTTTTACCATTTTAAACTTTTCCCCATTATTTAATTAATTTCCAATTAGTTTTCCAACTGTCTTTCTGACTAGCTATTTTCCTCCAAAAAGAAGGGGAAAGTGGAGATTGCGCCCTTTAGATGGAGAGAAGGCTTACCAGAAAGATAGAATGTGAAAACGAATTTTTTGAAACAGAGAATCTAAATTATTGAACAAAAATATTATTAATCTCATCTGTTACTCATCTCTACGATTTTCAAACACGTATTCTGACCTTGGTTGATTTTTACACCACTAGCTGAACGCCACGAGAGCTATGGTGACGCTAAAACTCAGATTAATTTATCCCCACCTCGTGTATTCCGGCGCGGCGTTGTGGTTACCGTTCCGGCCTGGCAAGTGTAGGCACGCGGGCTCGAATCCCGGACAGGATGAGCTTGAAGTTTCGTCAGAATCTGAATCAGCATCGTACAAGTAAGTAGAATCGCAAATTAGACTAATGAAATTAATAAGTAAACCTTGGCTATAAAAAAATCTGTCGAAAATCTGAAGGTATTTGGAACATATTTTTTATCAGATATTCTACATTTTTTTCTGCAGAAAATCTCAAAGTATTTGGAACATAGTTTCTTCAGATATAATGCATTTTTTTGCAGAAAATCTGAAGAAAACATGTTCCAAATACCTTCAGACTTTCTGCAGAATTTTTTTTAGCTGGGTCTAGAAAATGGTTTGAGTTGAAATATAAATTTCCGTATGTAATAGAAGGAAAAAGAAAAAAAGACAATCAATATACAAAAATGTAGTTCAGGTTTCTAATAAACACTCTCTAGTAAAACATGAATTATGAAAACTCGACCGGAACCTCTGAAGCCATCATTGCACTGTATACTCAATTTTAAATAATAAAGAAACATGTACCTCACTAAATAAATTTTAACTTTAAAAAGGGCAGTAATATTTAGATTTGGTTTTCTCTAAATATGGTATCAACCACTAATAATTCTGATATAAATAACAAACAATATTTAGCAGCTTAAAAAACAAATTTCGAAAATAATAAAACAAAGCAAATATAGTAAGAACTTAAATTATATAATTAATGAAACTATAAAGCAAAAACTTATCAGTTATTTTTAAGTCCAAAAGAATTTTTTTAATGTTTTAGGCATTCATTCCAAGGTGAGAAACGGATCCAAATTTGAACTTGCGTGGGTCACTTCACTTTTATCGGACTCCGTTGAAATTCATGACAATTATTAGATAAAAAAAATATATATAACAAGTATTTGTTTTAAAACAACTTATATATGTTTCAAATGCATTCAAGGAAAGAAGTAAGAGAATCTAATTTAAAAAATATTAATTAAAAACTGTTTGTTTAATTTATAATTAAATTATTTACCAAATAATGCGGTCTGCCGTTCAAATGAAGATAAAAAAAAATTTTCTTGAAACAAAAAATATTTAAGATTTTTATCACCTTATGTTGCTTTTTGATCGGCACAATGCTATTATAAGTATTTGAAAAATTATAATATGAAAATGATCAATAAATTAATTGCAAAATAATTTTGTTTTCAATTTGTGATAATAAACTAATGTAACCTAAGAAGTAGTTTTTACAAATATCATAATTAAAACATCACATTTTGAAATAATTTTAAAAATTTACTTTTAATCATTTTTAAAACGGTTAAAATAAGCGTAGTATTTTACTAAGAAAGAAAAATATGTTTCCTCTCGAAAACCATTTTTGAGTATGACGAAAAACATATTTTATTCAACCTTGACGCAAAGTTATAAGGACTTAATTTAATAATGTTAATTTCAGTAAACACTTCCACAGAATTTGCTTCTAAAAGTATTTGAGAAAAAATTAATACAACGCACTAAACAAATCTACAAGATGAACCACTACGAAAACAACACAAAAAACGCAAATGGTCTTGCTGTTGTATTAAGTGTGACAGAGTGCTGAAATAAACGTCTGTTAAAGTGAAAGGAAGTCCATTAATTATATTGATAGCTGAGTTGGATGTTTGTTTTAAAGATGGAAATTAAAAGTAAATTTATTATTTTGGTTAGACACTTAGTTTTTCGGAATAAAGGAAGGAATAAATATATTTTTTATATTCTTGTTCATCCTGATCTTTTTGAAAATGTTTCATCAATTGTTTAAAGAAATCATTCTGTACAGAAAATCATAAGAATTCTTTAATGATGAGGGAAAAAGTATTCATTTCGAATCTAATTCTTACAAAATTATAAAAAATAATAGGGTGTTTAAATCATTTTTCTTGCGAATATTGTCTTTTTTCCAGTAAACATATAATGAAGTAGAAAAGAATTAAAAAGTATTAGTAAATTATTTAAACATTATTATCTTTAATTCATTAAAAAATGGCTTAATAATAATATTTCGAAATAAATAGACTATTCAACGTCTAATCATAATTTCATATTACAGTAGACTCCTTTTAATGTGATCGCGGCTAATGTTATCTTTCGCTTTATATTATTAAAAACCTTTGGTTTAGATCCCAATGTATTCAAATGTACACAAAATTATTCATTTAGTGTGATCACTCTACATCGTTTAACGTTATCAGTTTTGAAATAGAGAATTGATCGATACATCATTTTCAACCAGCGTTAGCGATTGACGTTCGTAGAATTTCTCGCTCGTCTTGTAAGGAAACATCCGGGGAGCACTTCCCCCCACACATTCCAAGAATATCGGGCTCTATTTTTCATGGCCTCTCTTGAAAGTAGTCGATTTAGTGGGCAGAAACGTGATCGTCGATAAGTATCATTGAACCTCTTGAAGGTATGTAAAGGAAGAATATCAAGAATGGATGTCCAAAGACGAGGACATTCCAGTAGCTGCCACACCAACAGACTTGGAAATTTCCCAAGTTGTTTGTGAGCAAGACCAAGCATTAAAAGTTGGTGATTCAGACGGGGAAGAATGTGTTGAAGGAAACTCTCCAACGAACGCCGAAATGAGGCAAGCCCTTGATATTTTGAAAGGAGGCGTGCAGCTTTGTTAAACAAATTTTAAAAAATAATGCGAGTCCTAACAATATAAATGAAATGTTAAGGAATAATTGTCGTCAAGCAACAATTAATGAACTTTTAAAATTTTATTTTTGAAATAAATCATAAATAGCCCTGAGGTAAGTGCTTTTCTTTTCAATTTTGTTTATTTAACCTTGATGTGATAAAAATATGATTGATTTTATCCAATCGGTTAATGTTTTCAAAATTATTAAGTCCCGAAGTGATCACATTAAGCCGAGCCTACTGTACATGAAATATGATCTTTCTTAATAATCTGATAAACCACACTGTAACGTCCAGCTAGCTAAGTTACCCACTTAACACTTAACACCACAACATACCCCCGAACTCGGAGCCAGGGCGGCTCCCTGTCGGTTGGTTGGGTATGCGTGAGACTTTATTAAAAAAAAAGCCAGAGCAAAAAAAAAAATTACAATTTCTATAAAAAGATACAAAAAACATGACATTTATAACAAAAGAATATAATATTTTTTTAAAGTTCAGTCTTTCAGATCGTTGGGTTGTTGAATTTGAGAGGGTCGTGCCCTGTGTATGGAAGAAGAGAGAATATGAGTACATAGGGTTAGTTGGGTCTGTGGCTAGTTGTTGTCGCCATCTTTTGGAAATAAGAGTGTTTCGTTTTCCGCGATGAAGTGGATGAGTTTTTTCATTTTCGCCCTTGAATTGTTGTTGTTCATGACTCTTTTCCACCAAAGTGGTTCTAGGTCTGCTGACGGTTTTTTTAGGTGGTATGACGTTGTAAACAGGCAACTTGTAGCATAGTGTAAGGGGTTTCCCAGCTTTCCGCAGCCACAGGAATCGCTGCTTCTGATGTTGAATCTTTTGAGATATGTTGGAAATGGACCGTGGCCCGTGACGAACATTATTTCTGGCCTTTGCCATGGAGTAGGAGTTGTCTTTCCTTTGGGAAAACGTTATGAACGCTCCTGCCTGTTTCTCCATTGTCCCATTCTTTTTGCCAGCGGATGATTCTAAGTTACCCACTATATCCGAGACGGCTTACGCACAGAAACTAAATTCCTTCCTTCGAGACTGTTCTTCCTCCCCAGGGGAAAAGAAGTGAAGTGTAAATTTTGTTGCTAACCGGCGAGTGAGTGTCTGAAGCGTTGTCTTCTGACCAGGAGCCACTCGAGATGACTGAATTGCTCCGCTTTAAAGAATGTTAATTTCACAGTCTGTAAATAATATGTTTATTTTTTCGAGAATTAAATGATGTCAAAGGAAACGAATGTCTGTTTGTTACAACATCTAAATCTGTATTTTTTATTTGATGGGCATTTCATATAACATACAATTAAAGTTAGAAATTATTTTGATTACAAAATAAGGATTTTTTTAATGTTTCAATTTTATGAAAAAAAATTCGGAAGAAAGACACATGTATGACTTGATTTAGGAACAATGTTACATGCAAATTTAGCTAGAATGCTATAAAAAGTCTAACGGTTAAAATTTTTTAAAAAAATTCTCGACATGTTTTGCCACATTACTCAACTATTTTTCAACAAATACAATATTTTTATTAAATAATTTTTTTTGCTTCCCTCCCCTTATAATTGTTAGTTTATTAACAGCTTCTCAACTTCTGAATTTAATAAGGCCGTTGCTTTTGAGGAAAAATATCTCTCACTCGTACCAATAAAAATTGCTTTTTATATAAACATGAGGCGTACTTTAATAATTAAAGACAGTATTTTGACTGCGATTCTGAATTATTTATCAATGATTCCTTAGTTTATGTGCGTCAGGTCATACAAAGCTATTGTTTAGCAACGGATTCGGAAACCCTCCGCGCTTTTGCGTATGCTCCGGGAGGAGTTATTTTCATCAAAATAGGGGGAAAGTGAGGAATGGTAGGATGATGTTTATACTTTACTGACCGTGATCTAACAAAGAACTCCGGAAATGCGCTCATATGACTCACTGCCTGAGTAAAATCGTCCAAAAGTGGTAGTCTCGGAATCCCTTGCTGAACAGTATCAATTTCTTTGTGAAGGGTGTCAAAACAGTTAAAATCACATGTAAAAATAGTTAATGTGTGCGACAACTGCTAACGATGCTTTCGGTGTGAACTCCAGTAATATGCACAAATTGCGACTCGCTGGAGAAATTAAAGTTTACAGCTATTGGCATCTCCAGATTTGGAAGTAAAATAGTGAAAGTAATAACAATCCCACCAAAAATCAATCACAACGATTTATCTACAAGTCTGCTAGCCACATACATTAATTTCCAACTATAGACGTTTTTTAAAATTTATTCTGTATAACTCGAAATTAGAGCATTGTAATCTTTGAAAAATTCGCCTTTGAAGTATGGATAAACCTTGACACTTCAAAGTTTCTGGAAACCCCCCAAAAAATTTGAATTTATGTTTGTCCATCTGTTTGTCCATGAACACAATTACTGAAGAATGCAACGACAGAAGCAGATGATACTTAGTACGCCATCTTTACAACGAAATTGTAGATTTTTAACAAATATTAGTCGAAATCCGTCTACGGGAGGCCTTTCTGTCCTAAGAAACCACGTTCGAATTTCTGTTCAGAACTACGGAAAGTCTGACAAAAACTCAAAATCGCAAAAAGCTAGATGGGTGAATTTAAGAACATGATATTTACACTAAATTGTTGATCTAATCTGCGCCTAATTTTGATTAATTATTGATCTGCGTTTAATTAAATCCATTAAAAGGATATTGGCCGTTTTTCTGACCAAGTGATTGTGAACACGATAAAAAAGAAGAAAAACTAGATAAATGCAATTTGTTATGCGATCTTGACACCTAAATTGCAAGTCTGTCTTAAATTTTGGACCCAATCGTTCAAACAAATGAGGTCAAAATTTCATCCTCAATTCTCCTTCATTAACTATTAAGCGAAACACTAAACATGCCTTTTGTGTAAGTATACGAGAAAGTTGAAGGAGCAACATTTCTTTGGTTTAAAGTCATGTTTTATTCACCAGATATTAAAATGTTTGAAAAATATCGGTGCTTGTATGTAACACTGTTATGCAGAAGGAACATTTGGATAACAATGTGTGGAAAAGAATGTTTCGCATAATAGCTGGAAATCTGAAATAATTTCCATTCAGATTTTACGCATCCGAGGGCTTTTTGATTCATAATTATCTTACAAAAATATGCAATATTCCTTACTCATACCACATACCTGAAATATTTTTGCATACATCACATTTTACAAACTCACGCACAAACTTTCTGAATTTCCAGCGAGAAATAAATTAAACAGTTTAAGAAACACATCACATGGAAACACGAGACATCACAACGACTGGCATCGGAGTTAGACAGAATTTCCATTGATTTTCTAACGTCTTGTTGAAAAGTATTTGATTAGAATTACATGATAAATATCCTCAATAAGAATAGTATAATCACATTACAATTAAAACATTATGTTATAAACTAAGAAATATCCGTGGAGATAAACAAGCATGGTCTTCAAAAAACGACATTCAGTGATATTCGCATTTCTCAGCAACAATATCTTACGATTCGATACTGTTGTAAATATATCATTAAAGAAAGCGAGTTCCGAAGTAGTTTAGTTAAAAACAGAAGATAAGTTTCGTTATCAAGATAATTTATTTTAAGATTATGTTTGCAACAATAATTATAAATCGTTATCTCTGTAATTGCAGTTCTGCTGTTTCCGATGGAGCGGCCTGAACCTTTGGATCAAACGCAAGTCTAATTTCTTGCTATTTACTAAGCACAAACTTTCTTAACTCTCCATTAAACGCCGCTGATATCTCAGATCGTTTGAGTATATGTTGCATTCCTCCTTAAAACTCAATGGTTTCGCGCCCTTTCACTATCTTCATTATCTTGAGTGATGTTACGGTTTCACCAGGACTTGAACTACACGCCTACATAGTTTCCAGGGTGCCAAATAGCATTGCTTTAACAAACGATTTCTTAGGAGCACACAATATATATGAAAACTTCTAGTCTCCTTATTTCGTGTTATAATTGCTTACATGAAAACCTAAAATGAAATCTCAATTATGGCACATTTATTGACGAATTCTCCAAGTTTTGCTGATAAATTACATAAAAAAGAACTAAACATAGCTTTAATGTAAATACATTCGAATTAAGTTAAGTATATTAATGCTAATTCGCTTGCCAGAAAAAAGTATTCAGAATATTTTTATAAAACTTTTCATAAAATTCTGTCTCAGTATTTTTTTCCCAAATATAATGAAATTATCACGGAAACAGCTCGCGAACAAATCATTGAAGAAGACATGTTATAAATATTCGAAACTAATTAACTACTCAATATTCATATTTCTAAAAACTGATAGCTTCCAAAGTTTATTTACAAAAACAACTCGTGTATCAACTTCTAAATCATTTGGGGATCTGAAAGATATAGAAAAAGTATTGTTTAGAACTATAAAAATAAAAACAGAAATAGCTCACGCCTAATTTCACAATAATAATCCGAACGTCTTTGAAGTATCTCTAAAACTGAAAATCTAAATTTTTCTTAAGTCCTGTTGGGTTTATTTTAAGGCTACTTTTTGCAAACAAGATACTTTCTGAAATTTCGGTAAATGCTTCCACAAAGTCATTAATCTTTGGAGTGTGATACTCTTCCGCGACTTCGTGAACTGATAGTCAGGTCTTGAAAAATGCTTTAAACATCGCCTTGAGCCAACTAGTAACGGTAAAGCAAAGTTAATTTCAAACCCCTTTCACTGTTCCTCTAAGAAAAAGTCGAGAACTCTAAAAGCACTCAAAAAATTCTTGATCGATGCGTTTACTTTCTATAAAAACTGATACGTTCAACATAAAAAAAACTGATACGTCGCCAAATATGTATTCCTCCTCTCCTATAGGAAAAGCTTTTTCTAAAGGACAAATATCGATTTTATTTTGATTTTAAATTTTTCTTCGCCCTTTTTCGGATTCTTTTTCTTGCTGTTACTCGAGAGTATGGATGCATGCAACTGAACTGCCCATCAGCACAGCAGACAGAAGTAAACCAGAAAAAAGCAAAAAGTTATGAAGAAAAAATCAAAAGTTTAAGGCGTCACCATATGAAGCATGGAGATTTATTTAGCTTCCGCGAAATTCAATCCATATAAGAAGGGAGGTTATTACATTTGTATATAGCAGGGTAGACCGGAGCTAGTTGGCCATAGGGGCACGTTGTTCCAGTCATGATATTTTCAAAACTTTCCAGTATTAATGCTGTCAGTTCAGACAAGTTTGTATTATCACCTCTTCCTTCTTCCAATCAGCGTCATTGAAGAAGCAGAGTCCATTAAAGGACGAGCTAGAATTTTCTAACTTTTGCTAAGCTAAGTAAATTTCCTCACATATAAATAATCGTTTTTTCTTTGCTTGTAGATTACAATTTACATTCTTATAAATAATATTCAGAAAGATAATTTCTTTTGAGGCTGAAGAAAGACCGAGTTGCTAAAGAGGTCAGTAAAGAAGACAATTTACAAACGAAGATGAAGCACGCGGTCCTTAGTGATTTTAGAATTTAGAAAAAGAAACTTAAGGAAGCTTTCGAATCCGGTAAGGTAGTTTGCTCAAGTTATTGCCTCGTCAAAGGACCTAGTTTCGATTTCTGGATAAGACTTGGGTGTTCTACGTGAGCAAAAAGTTAAAGAAGAAGTATAAATAACGAAGATTGAATTGTAATTGTAAAATATTATAAAATGTTTATATACAAAAATGTATTGAGGAAAATAATCTGATATTAAATTTATGTAATGGTATATTGTCATGTAGACACAAGTGAGATGATTAAGTGTGAAGACGTGAAGTATAGAAATGACAATTTATTAGAAATCCAACACTGTCGTTTGATCTAGCTGATCGTATATAATAGAACCCTCTCAAATGGAGAGCCACAACTTATATACAGTAACAGAACACCCTAGAACATTCTATATTTAAATTAATCAAATTTACTCGTATATAATAGAACAATCTCAATTGGAGATCCACAACTTATATACAGTAAAAGAACACTCTAAATTCAAATTAATTAAATTTACATAAATTAGAACATTTTGGAAATTAGCATAAATGAGAGTTAAATCCAAAGAAAGAAAAACCCAGACCTCAACCCGCGGGGATCGAACCAAGGACCAATAGCTCCGAAGTCAGCGTTGCTACCTCACAGCCACATAATGGAAAATGTGGCATTATCAGAAGAAAATTGATTATTTTTTAAAGCTTGATATAACTCGAATTGAGACCTTTTCTTAGTTCTGTTTACTTAGACATCTTGAATATACTGATCGAAGCATGTGGTCAGGATTTTTCTATCTCGTTTGAAATAGCTACATATAATTCGCTTAAGTTTCTGCTTTAATAACAATGCATACCATGCGCATGCACACCGACTGAAAAACATGTGCAAGGGCACATGTTTTTCGTGCTCGTTTGAGGAAGCATTATATAAGAAATATTTTGAAGTTAAAAAAATTCTTGGACGAAGCTGATCTCCATACAAGTAGGGGAATAGCAGATAGCATGGGTCACTTAATGAAAATTTATTATCAAATTTATATTTTTAGTTGGAATGAACTATAACTATTCAAAACCATTCGTTGAACACATTTATTCATGTTGTTTATATTTGTGGAGGCCGTGAGAGGGCGTCTACTTCTACAAGAATCAAAGTGAAGTGATGCCTTGAAATCGAGTATTTAAACTCCATCGAACCCGTCCACTATCAGACGAGACTAGACAACGACTAGTTCATTTCGAGTTTCAGTTTTATTCAACTGGCAGCGCCAGTCTCAGATGCTATCGATGTTTCCCGTTCGATGACTTAGCTTCCTGCGGCTGCTGGAAGTAATTCGCCATGCACTTCCAGTTTTCCTGCTGCTACAAGAGTTATCCTTCAGTTCCAACTAAAGCCAGCGAGAATGCTCTTAATCTTATATTCTCTCAATTTTGTGGAATAATCCAGGAAATACATCGCATCGAATTGTGTTATCTAGCTCTGAGCATCTTATTTCTTTTAAAGTTATTTTACACCGTTGAATTTTATTAAAGATTATTTTTTATCCATCAAACTTCTAATAATTTAGGAGAGTCAGACATACAAGCTGATGGTTACAAAGTTGCTTATCTTTGAATCCTCGATCAAGGGCATTCAATAGATTGAATAAAAAAATTAATTGTACTAAGCAGGTGATGACATTAACAAGAAATAAATTTTAAAATGATGTTATTTGGATATTTTAAGAATTCTGAGAAATAAAATTATTATCTTATAGTTCTATAAACTTCTTTACAGTTTTTAAAGTCTAAATTTTAAAAGAATTTTTCATTTAAAATCTAGTATAAAATTACAAGACATAACTGTAGAAATAATACCATTTGACTTTCCTTATTCATAGTTTAGTAAATTCATTTAAATTCGGGAAGAAAAGTTGGCGTCTCTACAAAACAACACCATCAATTCAAAATACTTCCCTAATAGTCTCAAATGATTTCTGAAAGCCTGGGCTTCCTTAGACACAGAATTAATACATGTTAAATATAGGACTTGTGCCAATCAACGACACCTAAAGGAGAGAGGTGAGTTCACAACACTCAACTAAATCCAGTAATCACACGAAATGACAGCAGATGTCCCTTACCTATTTCAGATCTCGTCATCTATTAGGACAAACATTTGCTGATCACAATTACCAATCTGAGCTTCAGGCACAACGGCCATTGCGATCTTGATTGAGGATCCCTTTTCAGAAGCGTCAGCAATTTAAATGTTATCTCTCTTGATGGACATTAGTCTCTGAATTGTATCGTGTAGCATTCTGTGATAGATCTTGAGTCCCTCAGAAATTCAGAAGCTGCCTTAGAATACATCGTTTGAAAGTCCGTATTTTCTATAATAAAGTGTTTGAAGTAGTGGTAGCTGTTTATATATATATAATACTCCCATAGTATTTGTTTTTTCCAACAATTGGCTTTCGCAGAGGGTTGGCGCCTTTAAATTCGGATTAATGCTACATATCAGTTACCAAGTCTGATAAGCACTTGATTGTTGGAATTCCAATTTCTGGCTTGTCTTTTCCATAGTAACTATAATCTAACTAGTATTAATACATTAGTTTATAATCTAAATTTTTGTATTTCATTGTATGATTATTAATAAGGCAACATTATTTTATTTTTAATTTTAATTATTAGTTTAATAAGTGTTTATATTGAAAATGTTACTTGAATTTTGATTGTTCGGAATATATATATATATATATATATATAACTAAAACGAAATTATATATATAGCTGGTATTTCTATTTACTTCTTATATATTTAAAATTTTCATAAAATATTGAAATCAGTTTTTCGCCAAATTCACCATTAGGTAATGCCAATTTTATAGAATAAAAATAATATAAAAATAATAAAATCATCTATTAGCTGATAATTAAGCTATGAAATTATTAAAATAGAGTATTGTTATTGAGAACACGCAGGTGCACGAAATTTCAAAACTCTAGCTCATTAGGAAGTGAGTTCAAGAGTTGGAAACGGAAACACTCATTTCATTCCGAAACAGTAAAAAAGATTTTAACTGATTTTTAACAATGCGACTCTTAGAGAAAAAGTGAATCCATCGTTTTTCCTGAAAATATTTTTAAAGTGAAGGTTGCGCCCCTTTTTTCCTGCCATAAATTACAAAGATTCATTTCTGCCTAAAAGGATCAAATTCAATCCAAAAAATAATTTTTGACTTCAATATATAGCTAAGAAAGGAATATTTACTATCTAAATAGAATTGTGCTATTATTTACGAATAGTTTTAATAAATCAAGAATAATATTTATTATGGGGTTCCAAGCATTGATTTCAGCTATGCAACAAATATATTTCCAGTAAAGTGAATTATTTAACTTTAGGAATCTTAGAAATGGGATGGTAATCCTAATTTTGAGCAAAACGTTTTTTCTAAGTTAATTTTCAGATATGGGTAAATTCAGAAAAAAATGTAAAGATTGCCTGCCATTGTTAACTATTTAAGCGCTCTTTAAATAGTCCATGTTTATTTAAAATTAAATCAAAAATTATTAGGTCTTTAAGAAAAAATCAACTACTATGCCGAATCTATGACAATTTCATGATTTCTTTTATTTTGCATTCAAAAAGTATTCAGGGTGGTTTCTTTTTAAACTGACACTATTCAGGGCCATCTGTAACTCGATCTATCAGTTGAAATATCATCAACTTTCGTTGGGGGACTAATGACGACATGGAAAACAAACAAGAAATTTCAGTGTAAAACAGCTTTAATACAGCAAATAAACTGCTTCAAAGAGTTAAAGTTGAAATTACAGTGCACCATAGTTCGTTATTCAATAAAATTAGTTCCTCGGCGAGGGCATGTAACGAGCCATCCATGTGCTTCAATGTTACCACTTTTCTCCTGGACCACACATTGCATCCTGTACAAAACATTCTCCATTTCCATTCTCTCCGGATTTAACCTCATGCGACTTTTTTCTGTGGGGTTATTTGAAGGCTAAAGTCTATCTTGGTTGTGTTCCGACGCTGACGTCTTTAAATGACATCATATTACGGACTGTACTGAGAATTCCTGATGACATGTTACTTTCGGTCGTCGTGAATATTGTGCACAGGATGCAATGTGTGGTCCAGGAGAAGGGTGGTCACACTGAAAGAGGTCTGGTGCTATGGCTCAATGTAATTTCATCTCTGTAACACCTTGGGGCAGTTCATTTGCAGTATTAAAGTGGTTTTGCACTGAAATTTCTTATTTGTTATTCATTTGTCTAATTCTCAATTGTGTAGACTACAACAGCGCCACATTTTCTCCTATCGGCGAATTTCGGAACTGTTTTTTTTATTACAGAATCTTTCGGTCTTGAAAATAACTGATTAGCTTTTGATTTATAGTTTCATTAATTAAATCGCCATTTTAAAAATTTAATAAAAAATATCTAACTTTAATTTCAACGTGCGAGAAAAGCATACATATTAAAATTACTCTTGAATAACAAATCATCTTTGTTTAGAAATAAAATATTCAAAAGTATTTACATAAAGGCCACTTATGTATGCTGTCCTATTTTTAGGACGATGAGGAAATATGGGTTCAACAGTTATTCATTGAATGTTAACTAATTTTAAAATGAATCTTAATTCACAATTAAATTTTGCATCTTCTTCAAAAGAGTCCTTTTTTGAAGAAAAATGAAGGAAAAATACATGTTAAAAAATAAATGAATGAGTTTTATGAAGGAATGCGCCTTCTCCCAGCATTTATTTTCCACATTTATTTTCAATTAAGTTGTCTGAGACCGAAATGAGTAGAAAAGAGCATTACTGAAGCAGCGCTTGTTGAAGCTCTTTTAACGACCTTGAACGGAGACTTGAAGCACCCCCTCAAGAATACTGTATCGGATTATGGCCCAGAGATCGAGTAGACCAGTGCATTCTCTCCAAACCTAGATCATAAATATATTCCTAGACAAACATAGGTCGGTGAGATGAATCATTTTGATCCATTAGGATAAATTCATCACCAGTAGCATCAACTTATGATCTGACATATGTATCGAGGATCTCGTCTCTAAATTGACAGTTCAGTGTTCTATGGTGAAAATGACGTCCATATAACCACCTTGAGAGACACTACTTTGTCAATAAGTGCAACTTTTACCTATGTTAGATAGATGGTATATTTAGCCTCCGTTTCCCCATATCAGCACAGACCAGAATCACTTTCCTGAGTAAATCCGAACTCGTCTGTGAAGAGGTTAAAGCTCCATTGTTGTCTGATCCAGGTACCGTGTCTGAAGTGAAAGGACTTCTCTTTCATCGTTTAAGAGGGACACACATAAGTGCACTTAATGTATACAATCCTTGATTGTGAAGACATCTCCGCACTTTAGTAGCCTATATTCTCCTCCCTGTTGCAGCAAAATGATCTGAAACGAGTTGGTTCACAGTAGGGGGCTTCCTTATTCTCGTCCTTGTAGCAGAGAAATGTTCTGAAAAGAACCGAATTGCAATGTGTTCTTCCTTCTATGGGCCGAAAGTACAGGAAATTAATCTTCTGCAGAGATTGTAACATGTGGTAGATCCAGAACCGGTCTTCTGAAAATTGAACTTTCAAATTGAAACTGAGACTAGAATCTGTAGACGGCATTGTCAAACACATGAAGCCTTCTAGCAGCAACAAGCTGTGTCAGAACAACTTACGAATCAGATAAACATCTTCTCTGAGACATTACTTGCAATATCTTTGTAGATGAAATACAAAAATAGCAGAGATTCATAGAAATTGTTCACAAATTATGAAAGCAAGATATCCATTGTTTTCTCTGGCTTCTAGAAAAATATAAATTTCTTTAATGAATATGTGGTAGATGCACTACTCTAATTTCATTTAATTAATGTTATCGAACAACCATCATCTAAACCATATTTGTAACCACACATTTAATGCTGAATTTTTTAAAAAAAACTGTCATTACCTTGCCTTTTGGAGACCAGTGTATTTCACGAATAGTACTGCCATACAATAGGTTGGACTAGTATTACTATATCAATGAGGGCGCCCTTTTCGGATACACCTTAATTGGGCATATTCTGCAAGAAACGCGTGGCCCAAACTTTTTTTGTGAATTATGAGTGGATATTTATCTACTAGTGTATGCCGCAAGCATGGACGCGGTAATTCATTTGGCTATAACATCAAAAAGACGGTTTAATGACTAAGTTTAATAAATCCATTCTCATCAATAAACAATAAAAAATAGAAATGCAGTCTTGCATAAGTAAATGAAATGCAAGAAAAACGTAAGAAGTTATTAATTTTCTGCCTTTGCGGGGGACCAAAGATATATAAAAATAGTAATAAACGAAACATACATGATTAATAAAAAATTTCTGTGGCATTCATGATTGCAAATCCTCAAGTTTCTTTTCATGACATAAATTGCAGTTAAAGCAAACTAATTATTACACAAATATCCAATCGATAATATATTTGCAGAGTTATAACTGGCAAATTTGCTACCATTAGATCAACTGATATAGAGATATCCTTTTACAAATCAAAAATTATTGTGAACTTATTGCTGCTACAGATCATTGTAATAAAGCATGAAACAAAAACGTCCAACTACTTAGATAGTAAATACATTGAGAATTAGCCTTCGGTGTGTGACTACTGCAAAAAGTGGCACAAAGCAACTAACAATATTGTGCATGCGCTGATCTTGATAAAAATGTTTTTTTAAAAAAAGTATTCCCTAAACTACGGCTGTTATGGTTTATTTAAAAAAAATAAAAAACTAGAAGAAATATATAAAAACCAAGACGAAAGCATTATGCTTATTGTTGTTAACTTATATTATATGGCCAGAACATATAAGTGCTTATGCAAAGGTATTATCTTCTCTTTTAGAGTACTGAAAGACATTAATGAAAACAATTTCCATTCTATAGAAGGCCAAGATAAAGATTTACTTTTGTTTAAATTATTATAGAAAAAAATAATTTTTTGTCATGGTTTAATAAGAAACAATTAAATCTAGTTTGATTGTAAAACTGTTATTTTACAAAAAAAATTAAACAATGGAACATTATTTTTTAAACTTTTCATCAAAAGAGATTCATATAAATTAAAAGGCTTTGAAATTTTTGTACTAAACAACAATGAAAATAGAAGAAAGGCGTAATTACAATGTGCTAGAAGAGGGTAAAAAACGCAATTATCATCATCGAAAACTTAAAAATGAAATGATATTAAAAAAGGAAAAATGGTTCATTCCAAGTTTTTTAAACACATTCTTTTCCAAATGATATAAAATACAAAAAATTACTTCTGATTTTATCTTTTTTCTTTAGACAATGCAAACCCGATTCTTTCATTTTGCTCGTTCAACTATAAATAGTTATAAATAGGATTTTACAGTTTCTAAAAGTATTTTTTAATTGATGATAATCAGTTTTTATGATCTCTTTGTTTGACCAAGAGAATGAACAACATGAGATTGTGGGAGAAAATGAAAATTTAAAATAAAATTTATGAAATATCTTATCAATTTAAATTGCTTTTTAATTAATCGGTCGATTTAGGCTTTTTTCACTAATTATCACTCAAGAAAAATGTTGATATTTGGTTCCTGTATTTAATTATTATTTATGGCTATTGCTTAAATAAAGAATCCAAAGACAGAATAATCAATATTCCTTAGCTAGAATTGATAATATTTTTGGATTTGCTCTCATTAGATATTACTGCAATTCGAATCAAATTTAATATATCATAAAGCCCGAAAAATAGAGATTGAAGTGGCAGTTATGAATTGTGGTGAACTTTTCAGTTATTAATTATTATTTTTTATTTGTTTAACTTATATCAACATTAGAACATACCGTATACTGGGACAACTTTGCCAGTTTTTTTTTTAAAATTATGTTGCCCTCCCCCCTTACCAAGTACCTCAACAAAGCAATAAAGTGTCAATGATTTCATTGTACAGAGAAGACATTTAACGCTACATTTTTTGAAAATTTTATTTTTTATCAGTAGTTTACAACTTTTAATCAGCGTTTTTATTTTCGACTTGGTAATATAACAAGTTATATTTAATAATATAATTTGGCAATGTTTCACCAGGAATCTGTGTGAAAATGGGACAACGTTACCAATCTAGAGTTTCGTCTTTCTCTCAAATTCGTGTTTCAAATCGTGTGTTTTCCGTATTTGTTTGATAGGTATTTCCAATGCCAAAGTGCATTAGGACCAAGGCAGGAGGCTAAATTATGATAATACTAAGTTGTACCTAGTTGTCCCTGTGGGGAGAACGTCTGAATGGTATATCCTTCAAAGAACCACTGAGAATAAAGGCAAGAGTCTTCAATCGAAGAAACTAGGATGTCAGATTTTATTGAACAGAGCAGAGCAGAGCAACAGTTCAAGGATCTCCCTCATATCAGATCCTCGAACAATCCTTATTTGTGCAGATTGGGAAATGCCTCTTGATGCTATTGATATGCATCTCATTTTAAGAAAAAAACTTCCCAAATATGGATGATAAAGCTTTACTTAATGTACAAGATATCGTGTACATAATTGACCCTCCATACAACTAAAACTGTGGAAAATTAGCCTTTTCTGATGAAGCTGTCAATTTTTTTAAAAAAATTTAAGTTTGTAAATTTTAAATATTCTAATTTTTATGTTTCGAAAATTTTTGTGTATCGTTTCTTACAATAAATAGTTAACACTAATGTGTGTAAAGTTTCCATACCTTAAAAAAAATTTCTAATGTTTTTTGGGGGGTTGGGGGTGTTCTTCTGAATTTAACACAGTTAACAAAGTTGCTCTTTTCTAAGGTAACTTTGCCAACGCTGTTTTTTTATTTTTTAACATATAAAAATTTACTTAAATTGTCATATTTACACAGAATGTAAAACTAGAGATCAAGATTAATAGTTTAAGATGGTTTTGAAGTATTTTTGTACATTATTAGTTTACAAAGCAGTTGGAAGAAGAGAAAAATGTGGCAAAGTTATCCCGGTTTACGGTTTATTCTACTGAATTAAAAAAATTGATTTTTTCACACATTATAATATAAAGTTAAATTGTTATAGGAATGAGCGAAAAGTAATATACTCAATGTCGATACCAAAATTGTCAAAACGCAACTATGGCCAAATATTTTGCTATTCCATAGGAAAGCTTAGCATCAATTTTCCTTGCCTTCATTATGCATCAATTATTCGCTAAATGCCTCTTCCTGGAGATTAGGATAGAAAACACCTGCTTAATTGGACTTTACACTACGACACATCTCTGACTGCAGAGATAAAGATGCCCGGTTTGCAATTTGGATAAGTGTGCGTAGTAGAATCGTTACTTATTGGAAAAACATGGAGTGTACATTGAAGTACAAAATAATTCAACAAGTAAAAAACTTACAAAGTTTTACAGAGATTTACAGTAGCAGCCACTTGACAAACTTTGAGACAATTATATAATTTTGATTATATTATGTTATGATTAGGATATAAGATTTACATGAATCCTGAAACTGCTTTACACAGCTCACATTTCACGAAATAAAAAAATAAACAGTAACGTGATATTCTGAGCTTGTAATAGTAATTCTGTCTAGTTTGTTTCAAATAAAGTCTCATATTATTTTGAGAATATAACAGTTTAACGATAGCGAAAAATGACTTATGCGGACAATATTTAATGGCGTTAGCCTGTAAGTTTTCACCAGCTTCGGAAACTAATATTTTAAAGAAATGCCAACCTAACTATAACCTGGTTTTGAGAATAATCCTGCAAAAAACGCTAACTGCTTGGTCTGAGCTTTAATTATTTTGTGAGATATTTCTATGAGCCTTATTATTACAAATGGGTTAATTTTGAGATCTATAAATAGCGAAGACAATAAGCTATAATCTTGTTATAAAAATGTAGTCTGGCTTGCGTGATATATAAAATATAATGATTTAAGGTTCATATTAATTGCAATTTGAAATATTTAACCAATTTAACGATGGCATATAATGACTTATGCAGCTACATTAGGCAAAATAGTATGAAATAGTTATGTCCTTATTAAACAATATTTAAAATAAATTATTACTTGCATTTAACTTGTTAAAAGAACGGTCTTACTAATAAAGATAACAACCTAATTCGACTAATAGAAGACAGGAGACAATTGTTACTACATGGTTATAAATAACATTCATTATTTCGAGGCATTTTCAGTTAAATGAATGATAACAGAAAGCTGTTAGCAATCACAGTTATATTGTATTAATGAAGACACTGAAAAGCCTTGATACAAATCATTTAACGACTTTTGAAAGTATGGGGAGATTAATACTTAAAAAAAACTTTATAATCAAAAGTTTTCGAAGAGAGAATAAGAAAGCTATCGAAGTCAAAATTAATCTCTTTAAACATTAGTATGGGTTCTGGCTATGGGAGGATTTGAAATTGATCGGGCCTGTTCTTGGCGCACCTGAATCTTCATTTCTGAGAGATAACATAGACAGATTATTGTGAGCATTCCTCCAATTCATTACGTTCAGTCGTAGAGCATATTATACACCAGACGTTATTTTGTTATTTATGGGAACAATCAGCGCATTGAATATAGTTTATGTAACAGAAGCACTTGATTTTGATCTAAGCATGATTACTGTCAATTAAATCATCAATTATCTTTCTTCACACATTTATTTAAATAATAAATATGATTATAATGTGAAAAAAAACCAATTTACCATGCTTTATGTTCCTGGAAGTTGAACAAAAAAAATCCTATATTCTATGTTTATAAAAGTAATAGGCCAAATATAATGAAGTTGATTTTATTCAGATGCCTTATCCTCTGCTGTATTATTACACAGTTTTAGGGTCAAAATTGTTCATGATTGTATCATGAAATCCGAATATTTATTTTATACATAGATTTTCTATTTAAAATAATTTTTGGCAGGTGATAAAACTCAGAAGTGATTTAACTTAATTGCACATGATAAAATAAAGACAATTCTTTTTTATTCAATTTCAAATAATTTCGTCTAATTTTCATTTCAGTTAGCAAGTACAAAAATATATTTCCTGAAAATTTGAAGCACAGAATTTGAATGTCCAGTAGTAAAGACCATATTTTGAATCACCAAAAGAAAATGAGGAATTCCAATCAAAATTCTTTCAGATATGTATAAGTTGATAGACGACTTATTGCATTTTGTATTTGAAATAATAATAACTGCTTTAAATTATTAAACATTTATTTCCTGCACTCATTATGGCATTACCCCTTAATATCTTGATAATTTTTATTTATGTTAAGTATTTCAAATATGTTTTTTTTATTTTATAGACTTATCTTTTGTACTATTTAAAATCCCTTTGTTCTCGTAGACGCTCGGCTTTGGCGGAAAGTTTTTTTCATCTTCTTCCTCCACATTTTTCGATCTTTTACGGAAAAAGCAGGAATGGTTTTTTTTATACGTGTCAGAGATTTTGTTTTCCGTCGCAAAAGCGAGAATTACCATAAAAAGAAAACTAATTTTACGCCTGATAGTAGATTAAGGCCCTTTCACTTAGGATAAGACCTAACATCAAAGCAAAATAAGAAGTGAAAAAGACGACCGAGCTTTCTGACCTTTTTCTTTCTTCAGTCTCCAAGGACTTGCGTAACTGAGATTAGTGAAAAAATCTGTACAAAGATTCAGAATTAGTGATCTCCAGGTTTACTTTTAGGATACTTTTAAGTATTGTGTGCTGTTTGGACAGTTTCCTGTAAAAAAATAATCTTTGTGAATTTAACTTTACTTTTCAATTAGATTTTATGGAGGATATATTCATACAATATGTTTTGTTTGCGTGCCATAAAAATTTAAACATTGCGCCATAAAAATAAGACGCGCCAAAAAATATTGATGCGCAAACATTGCACCAAAAAAACACATTGCGCCATAGAAATATAAACTCGAAATCGAACTCCAAAAGCTCTACCTCAAGTACTCATTTAATTTTAAAATATTTTATCTTAAAGATATGTAAACATATCGTGTGTTATTTTTTAATCGAATGTATTTTTTATTCAAATGTGTGAATTTCTAAAGATAGAAAATTAAATAAAGAACGGCATAAATAGATTTCCCGGATTTATTGAAGCTTAATTCTGTGAAATATTGCTGACAATATTCCTCATTCAGGACTCATAAGTTTTTGGTGTGGTGTTAAGTGTTAAGTAAATTAAAACATACATACTAATTGCGATGTTTCGTACAGGCCGTTTGGTTAACTAAAATTAAAGACTGCATTGAATAGTTGGAGATAAACTACGCAAAGGCATTGACTCAACAAAGCGTATAAAACAGAAAATACAAAATATTTTATTTTAAATCATACTCGTTTATATTAATTAAAGATTTGATTAAAATAATTTAAATTGTATGAAGCCATGAATTCATAAAAAGCACTCCTTGTAACTTTTATGCAATATTTTGATGTAATAATTTACAGTAGAATGGTAAGTTATGACGCGCATATTACAAAGAAGTCAAATAGCAGCTTTCAGTTCAAATATCTCAACTCATTAAAATAGCATTTGATTTATGAAAAAAATTTCTTTCAGATATATTTTTTTGTGATTTACGCATTATTTCACAACCAATGAACATCACCAAATATCCAATTGAAATATTTAATATTATCCAATAATCAATGAAAACAGATTTGCTCAATTTAAATTTATAATAGAATATTGGTAAAACTAAAAACAACGTGTTTTCATTGCCCACTATATTTTTATTTTCATATACAATAGTTTATGCGAACAAAAAGAAATTGTGTAACTATATAATGAAAGTGATAGATTTGTTAAAAATCATTCCTGCTAAGTTAATGTTATTTTTTAATTCAACAGAATGATATTTTTTATTTGTATAAGAAATTTTTCTTTATTGGTTTGTGAAATATTTTACCATTGAATTCGAATTTAATAAATATTTCTCAACAACAGAGCAAGTTTCGCAGGAAAATTACCTAAAAAAGTAGTTTGCGTTTCATTACTTCAGTTTGTTTTTTATTTATATTATTTACAGAAAATATTTCCTAACAACTCAAAACAGGGAAAACAAATGACAATTCTGTAAAGTAACAAAATTATAACTTCTTTATTCAGGCAAGTCAAGTAAGAATGGAATGCAACTAAAATATATCATTTGATTAAATAATAACAAAGCGGAAATTGCTGTTATATATGAAAAAAACACCAATTCGCTGCTTTTCAAGAGAAACAAAAAGTTTCAACTGTCAAAGTTGAAGGCAGAAATCCATAAATATTATATGGAATTAAATTAAATATTTGTGTGTTTTCATCGAAAGCGCTCACTTACATTTTTAAGAAACAGCACTTAAGAAGTAGCCTTTCAATATCCTATAAAAACGAAACATTAAAATGGGGGAAATAAAGCATTTTTTGAAACGCTGTTCTAAAAGGATAATGGATATCTTATGCCTTATCCCCTCAGCTATCTGTGAAGTGCATTCGGATCAATACTAGGGGATGGAGAGAGAACAGCACTTCGACAAGTGATGTAGGGGAGTAATAAAATGGATCAAACGTTTCAAAAATGGGAAAATACCGACCACCATTAAACAATAAAACTTCCATTATGTCTGCCCGACGATTAACTCAGTCTCAGAATAAACCGCCGCTGCCCTATAGAAATCATTTCACAATCAATAGATCAATAAGGAGTAAGCAATCCTGTACTGGTGTCTTGTTTATCAATCTTGGGCAAGAGCATGGATCGATGTAATCGATCTTCTTAACGAAAATCTACGAAGAAGTATTTAAAAGGACATTTTAAGAAAGTTTCCTTTTCTGTATGGTCTGAAATTCACCATCGTAAAGTAGATAAATTTGAATTCAATAATAAAGGGTTTTAAAACTGGGAAATATCTAATAAACTCGATCTTTGTTTTATTGTTATGACCATCAATTCTATTCTGCACGAAAATTGTTGCGTTTAAAATATAATTTTGCATCGTGTATCAGAACTGGCACCCTATCATACCAAAAAAAGGAGAAAAAATAAAAGAATAATATTTGAGCTTAAGTTATGGCTATGACTTGAAAACATGTTGAAATGTCTGAAGCATAAGGTGAATCTTCAGAAGAATTGTAACTCGAAATAAGATTGGCAATTACGTAACCAGCAAATTTAAAATTTGAAAACATTTTTTACCACACCAAATGTGTCATACTACACCGTGTAGCTCTCTGATTATAGAGGAACATAAATCTCCGGTACAGCAAAGAACTGACCAGTTTTTGAGACTAAGCATCTGGCATTTTGATTTTTCGATGGAATTGTGCACTCCTATTTCGGAAAGAACCTTTTCTTTTTGCTTGTAAACAGAAAATTTCGCCCACACTTAATACGCGCCAAACCGCTTGTCCATATACTATCCTATTAGCACAAGATATTGTGCGATATCTCTACGACGTTGTCAGGTATTCTGAATGCCGCCGTACAATATCGTGAAGATATCGTAACAATATTGTGCATCGTCTTGTTCTATTAGGGTATTCTTTGATATTTCAATACTCAGTGCATTGTATTCAACGTCCTTCTAGGTTGCAGTTTTATGCTATTTGTCATTATACAGTCAACTCCTTATCAATAAAATTACTTTTTCTCGGAACATTTTGGAATATTAATGTGTGCCCCAATAATAGAATAGTATCAAGCAAATATAGTAAATTCTAAACAAATTTAATTCCTGAATCTCTTTTCAATAAGCACTTTAAGACTATCTACAAAATACTTTCCCTTTTCTCTGTAGTGTGATTTTCTTTAAATACTAAATAAATAAATAAAACAAAGAAAAAAGCTAATGAATAAAACATTAATAATAATATTTGACGTCGTGTATTTAGATATGAATCTTAGCAGAATTGGCAAAAGAAAGTAACAAAGAATAATCTTGCTTCAGAATTGTCTGAGAAAGCGTTTTAAATTCCGTTACAGACTGGTTAGGGGTTTCAGGTTCAGGTGTAATCCTTGTTTTCTGAACACGCTTCAAAATTATGACGTCCGCTCCTAAAGCCCCTCCTTTTTCTTCGAATCGGGACGTTAATGTAACTATCCTAAACCAAAACTCAAGCATTTATGCATGTAAATGAGCTTTCCAAAGTTGTAAATAAATATGTTTTGCTCAACACAAGTCCTTTTTCCCCAAACTTTTCTTTAATTTTATCATAACTACAATAAACCTGCAGACAAGCTAGTGACAGACATGAAGGGAAAAAACTATTTGCTCCGAACATCTGCTATAGTCCAGAATCCTATATAGCGAAGAGCAGTTATCTCAGACACTAGTCATGGGAATGAAATTTGATTTCATACTTAACTCAATATATGTTTTAAACATGATTTTAAAAAGTTTTAAATTCATGCTCCAAATAGACTAATTCGAGAATTGCAGAATTATTTTTTGCATAATTTACATCTCTACACTTTTTAGAACTGTTTTGATCCGAGTCCCAATCTGAAAGCGACTCTTCATTTGAGGGACAAGCAACCAAATAAAAGTTATTATTATTATCATTATTTTTGCAATTTCGTTATATATTTCGTTGTTTTTTGTTGTAAATTATACTAACATTGATATTAAAGTCCTTTTATTAAGACAGGTATTGATTTACGAAATATATTTCTTGGATAAGTCGTTTTTTTAAATTTTTTCATCAGAAATGGTTCTAAAATATAATTAAAACTGTGGCACACATTTTCCGAAAATATCAATATGATATAATTGTAAATAAAATTTCAAATGTTATTTTATTTTATTGATTTCTTCATCACTATCTTTAAAATTTAAAATTTCCCATTTTTTTTCTAAAATTATAACTGAATATTTACAAAATTAAAAAAAATAAGAAGTTTTTCACTTACCAGAGACGTACACCGTGAAGAAATTATTTGATGTACTTTTGGTAAAAATTTTGAGAAGGATCTTCAGTTAGCCAGTTGAAACTGCCATTCATCACAATAATATCAATAATTATTTTAACACACAAGTTGTTATTGGTTTACCGGAATGAAGAAATCATTTTATATTTTTTTAACAAAAATCAGGAGGTCAAAGCAAAAATCTCTACAAACACTCCAAGTAAATTATCATTTTAATCACATTCGCAATATATTTCAAATTTTAATTAATATTTTAGAATTTCCTTTCTTGTGATATTCACTCCGGCTTAATTACTTTATACTATTGTTTTGAGATCGTCACGCGTATATGTATTTGCTTTGATATCCAGCATTTTGATAAAAATAAGTTTTTGAGTTTAAGTAAGTTTTCTTAACTTCTGTTGTTATAATTTATCTCTAAAATAAGACATTAGTTATGTTTTTAACATATGTAGTTACCGAGATATAGAGGATCTCTCATACTAAGTTTTGTGGCGTTTTGGCGTGTGAATCGATTTCCTTCCTGCGACCCCAATGGGAGAACGCAGTCCTTCGTTAATAAGTAAGTTCTCTTTTCCCCATTTTTCTTGCTAACACAGCGACTCACTGAGGAAAGTAGTAGTATATGTTTTGTATAGGATAACATGTTGTGAAACAGCTCAATAAAGCCTAATTGGTTAAATTAAACAACATGTCCAATCTAAGAAGTGCATATGATAAGGTTAATTGAAATTTAATGAATGTGAGTGCAAAATATGAAATGATGAACTTTTTTATAAATTTATCTTAAATTGTTTAAAAAATAACAGTTCAAGGAAAATCGTATTTAACGCATTTATGGTTAAGAGCTCGGCTATGATAATATAATTAAACCTTCTGTTCCAGTGCATCGCATTCCTCCGTTTCAAAAGCCTTCTTGATTTTAGTGGGTATTTTTGCTAAAATTTAATGATGAAATGAAAGAAAGAAGAATAGAAAGATATGAACTGAAGTATTTTGAAAATTATTTACACTAATTTATTTAGGGAAAACGTTTGCGTATTGGGATAATTGAATAAAAGAATCCCAATTTTTCAAATTCAATAATATAAAAAACATAATTTATATATAAGATTCGAAATATTTTTTAGAGCAGAGTTTCTCAAACAGTGCTCCACGGAGCTCTTAATGCTTCTCAAAACGATTCCCAGTGCTTCTCGAAAAGGCAGGACATGTTTAAAATTAAATATTTTTATTAAACATATTTTAAAATTTAAAATTAAAAATATTTTTCCCGAAAAAATTGGAAAAAAATATTTGAATAATATGATATTTGGAACTCTCGGTGTGTAACAAAAAAAATGGAGTATAAATCATTTATCACCTATCAGGTGAAAGATTAACTATATAAAAAGGTATCAGTTTCTCGTCCATCAGTCGACAAAACAAATTTACATCTAAAGGCAACACCAGACAACACGGAGCCAGACATAGGCTAGACTCACTGTCTCCGCGTTTGTAGAAACAATTAGCTTCGACGCATTTCCAGAATTATCGGACAATTTTTTATTACATATAAAACTGGTTGTTTAATCACTTCTCAAATCAGTTTCATTTTATGCAACATTCAGTCGAGAACCGATAAATTATAAAGTTCATTATATGTAGTTTATTATTTCTGTAGCTTCTCAGATTTTTCGTTTTGATAACAAAATATCTGTCTCGTGGACGTTTCTTCAAATATTAAATTAGTGATACTGGGAATAACATCGATTTTCTTTCAATGAATCGTTGGCTGGATACGGGGTCCTTAAAAAACATCAAAACTTCTGCCAAGCCAATTGGAATAGACGTGGAAGCATCAACATCTAAAAGGTATGTACTCGTTTTTCTTTTTTCCTGTATAAAAATGGTTAAACTCATTACGATAATTTAAAATCTTGAAAAATTAGAACCCCTAAAAATAAAATTTTACTATTCACATATAAGATTTTGCATTATAGAATTTTTTAAAGTTTTAAACTTTTACAGTATTTTCTTTTAAAAAAACCACTCAATGATTCAACAACTCTTTTCATGAGGATTTACTTCTCTGCAAGCCATTACCGACTACCACAACTGGCACTGAAATATTTAAATTATTAGAAGAATTTTTCGCGGAGAATAGCATCCTATGGGATAACTGTGTTGATGTGTGCACAGATGGATCGAAAGCTATGACTGGCAAGATGTCTGGTGCAATCGCAAAAATAAAAGAAAAAGATAAGGAGTGTATCAGTAGCCACTGCATACTTCATCGGCATGTTCTTGCAATGAAGAAAATGCCACCTTTTATAAAGGAAGTACTGGCTGAAACTGTTAAAATAATAAATTATATAAATTCATGACCTAAGAATAACAGGATGTTAAAAATCTTATGTGATGACATGGGGAGTCTGCATACGTCTTTATTTCTTCACACAGAAATAAGGTGGCTCTCTCTTAAAGCATCTTTGAACTAAGGAATGAAGTCGGAATCTTCCTGAGAGACAATGATTTTGCTTTGGGAGAGAACTTGTGTGATGAACGTTGACTAATGAAATTGGCGTATTTGGCAGATATTTATAAAAAAATAATGATTTATATTTCTCACTTTAAGGAAAAGCAGTAAATGTTTTTGATGCTACTGATAAAGTGCTAGGATTTAAAAAGAAATTCAAGTATTGGGTAGAGTCAATCAAAACCGAAAGCCTGGATTGTTTTCCACAAACAAAAAGATTTGGAGAAGAACTAGAATCAGACATTCCTGCAGATATCTTAAACGAGTTTGAAGTTCATCTCTTGCGTTTTATTGATGATTTCAACTCTTATTTCCCAAAATGATTGCATGAAAACATAACAGAGAAAACGTTTGGGTTGTAGAAACATACCATATATCCAAAAACCATCCTCTCTGACATCACAGGAATATGAATGTTTACTTGATTTGGCATCAGATACAGCGATAACATCAAAGTTTAAAACTGAGAAATCAATTTCATATTTTTGGTGCACGCTAAAAGATGAATTAAAAATCCTATCAGATAAAGCGAAACATATTCTCTGCCCTTCGCAACCACTTATTTATTCGAAACAATATTCTCCGCATACACTGCTACTAAAACAAAATACAGAACACGTCTCAACGCAGAGCAAGATATTCAGTTGCAACTTTCCGAAATTCAGCCAGATATAATCTCATTGTGCAAATCAAAACAGCCTCATCCTTCTCATTAAGTTTCTGTTTCACGAAACCAAGTAAAAATTTGTAAGAAATGTAATAATGCCAAAGTAATAAAATAACAAGTTGTGGATCTGCAATATTTGCCCTGAATTTATTTACAATATTTTTTCATGTGTGTGATTTCTGTCTGCAATGGGAAATTAGTACAGAAAAAATTAAATGGTGAATTCTAATGTCCTACAAGCTTAAATGGCGAAACTACCTTGTATCGTCAATACAATTTTGTCGTTCTATTTACTAAATACAGTATATAGCTGCGAGATAAATTTTAGTGCTCCACGTTGAATTTCCAATTTCAAAGGTGCTCTATGACTGAAAAAGTTTGAGAACCGCTTGTTTTAGAGCAACCCTTTTTCCATGCATCGGGAAGCTGAGTTTGGTAAAATCTCAAAGAGACCGCCATTTTGATAACCAAATTTTAAGCGAACTTCTGTAAAATGATTGCTTGTTAAATATTTGCTTATACTATTGATATAAAATTAAATATTATGACAGGAGGAGAAAGTCAAAATAGATCTTCCTGTAACTATTGCCATATTTTCATTCCATTGTATGTTCAATTGAATAATTTATAACTTTGGATGTTCTAAAGCAAATAATATATAGAAATGCTTTGGGTTCTTTTCAATTCAATGTGATTTGTATCCGACTGCTTTAAAATCGTCGTTTTTGATGAAATTATCAAAAAACTATTCATGACTTAATTTTGTGTAGCCTGTTTAACTAGCTTTCTAAAACTGTCTCACTTTTTACTCTACGTGAATTACAAAAGGAGTTACAGCTGTTTTATTACCGAACTATAAACATTATTTTATGCTGCATGAAAACTTTAAATGTGTTTTCTGAGAAATGATATTTTTGAGGAAAACTGTCGACCGTAACAATGATTACTCAAAACGTTATTCAAGTATTGATATGAAATTTTCTGAGATGGTTTTCTGTAATATGCTTGATTTCTCCTCTAAAAACTAAGGTCAATTTTAAAATCAAGTATTATTTTTAAATGCTTAAATATAAACGAAAAGCATTTTTATGAAAAATTACCAGTTTAGTAACTATGTTCAGCTATATCTCAAAACTATTTTGAAGTACAAGAAATATTTTAGAGCATAACACAGATAACTGTCATAAAAACGTACTCCTACAAGGATTTATGTATATTTAGAATATGATTTTGTCTATGGCTGTTAGCGTAAGGTAAATATTTTAGTCATTTTTCTTCAAATTTCTCAGTTTTTTTTAAAAAGTATTATTTTGAAAGACTAATTTTACAATATTTTCATAGTTTTAAAACATATGCAGTTGAAAAATAACATTAAAATATATATATAAGTTATTTTTCAAAAAAAATGTCTCCGAACGCAGTCGGATACCTTAAACCACTATGTGTACAAGGTGCTTTTATATAATAGATATATAATTACTGGTATGACATTCCATTAAAGAGAGTTATTTGTAATTTCAGAAGACATATTCATAATTATTTCATTAGAATCATAAAAGAGGGGAAAACATTCGTTTCTTTGTGGATATTTCTAAGAAATTATCGTTTTCTGATAATAAAATGTATATAGCATTAAAATATATATAAAAGTTAAGGAGTTTTCAAATTTATTCACAAATATTCTTTAATTTGCTTTATTAAGAAAAAGAGAAGAATTTAATTTAAAAACCTATCGTGGCGTATTTAATCCAATTCAACGGATTCAATGTGTACAGTGGAAAAAAGAAGGAAAGAAATCAAAATGTTAACTAAAGTTCTTTAAATTACATAAACGTTCGAATTTCGAAAATTGGCAAAGTTGAAAAGAGAGAAAAAAGTATTCTCCGGTTAATGATATCAATACGAACAGGAAGACTTTTTCCTTTCTTTAATCAGTAACTCTGAAGAAAAAAGTTTCTAAATGGAAAAAGGCAATAGTTCGTAGCAAATTTGCATACCAAATGAAACAATAGATTCTCCCTAGAAGAGAAACTGAACAAATCAAATCCGCTAGTTTGTTTCCGTTACACTTTTGTCTTTTCTCCTATTTCGAGCGAAAAATGTAATCTCCGTTTTTCATTTCGAGAGAAAAAATGTTACTTCGTCCCACTGTTATTTTAAGCGATAAATCTGGTTTGTTTAATACAAGCTAATAAGTTTCTGTCTTTATGCACATGGGTCTAATCTGCTTGTAAGACCCATCATCTTTTGATACACGTTTCATATTTTATAATTGAATTGGTTGCTTTCAGAATAAAAAGCAAACTTGATAAAATAAAATGATAATGGTTTCATATTCCAACCATTTTCATACGTAAAGTTTTCCTAACAATTTATTAACAATTTTGCTTTGTTATAACAATACCTATAGATCAGCAATGTTACATATTGTAAAAAAAGGAAGAATAGAGAAATGTAGGGAAAAGAGAAAAATACTGGTGCTAAGTAGAACGATCCTAAACGAAAGATAATTGTGTAAAAGAATTCGAAATTCTCTGTATAAAAAAAAGGGATAATGATTTCTTATTTCCACAATTTTCATAAATAAAGTTTTCCTAACGATTTATAACAACCCTTGTTATTAGAACAAAACCAGTAGATCGGTAATGTTGCATATTGTAAAAAAGAAAAAATAGAGAAGTGTAGGGAACAGAGAAAATACTGCTGCTAAATAGAACGAAAGATAATTGTGTATAAGAATTCGAAATTCTCTTAAATCTTTTATTTTCTGCAACCATAAAAATATGTACAAGATGAAAAAGTTGACCATTTTTTCACAACGCAGAACATAACTAAATATCTTATTCTATCCTCGTGTTGCCCCCAAAACGGGGCGTTAATCTAACTAATCTAAACAAAAATGAGTTTGGTTATTGAACACAAAACATCAACTCTTCTTTCCTCAAATGTGTCCATGCTCTGCACTGCTCGTGCAGAAGCTCGCAGATAAATTCACGCTTTACATGACCTACAGCTCTATTTTCGTCGTGAGTCCTGCACGCAAACTGAGCACATTTGTTATATTTGAGTTAGCACACAAATTTAAAACATTTTGAATAATCACTGGGGAACAAAAAAAACTTTTTTTCATCTGCCAAGGAAATTGTGACGATTTTAGGTTACCTTGAGGCTGCTGATTTTAAAACTAATTTTACTTTCCACGAATTGGCTATAATTTTTCAGATAATGCATAATGTCAATATTTTAATCCTGTTTGCGGTGGGGTGGGCCGAAAAGAGTCAGAAAAAAAATTCGTGCCACTGTACAGAGTGAAAATTTGGGAATTGGTGAGAAATAAAACGATTGAAAAAATTAATTAAATTTATTGATATTTATCACCTAGAATGGGCATTAAAAGCTCTAAAATGTGCGAAATTAGGCTATTTTTCATTAAAAATTTAAAATTTATCTTTATCTCTTTATTATAGCATTAACAGTTAAGTGTTCAACTTCTTAAAAATAATAAATATTATTTTATCAAAATAGATCTGAAACTTCCTGTTACAGATTCCTTTCAAAATTGCAAAAATTATGTGAAATTATTTTAATATGCAATTTTTAGTTGCTAATCAACATCATTTTGTCGATTGAATGCAGCAGGTAAGCGTATACACATAGCAAAAGTCAAAGAAGAAAGAGAGAACTACAACATCACCTAGAAATTACATTTCAAAGTAACAAGTGAAAAAAATAAATAAACACCCAGGGGTGATCCTTGATGAAATCCCCAGGCCAGATTCTACTCTTATTTTGCATCTGTCATTTTGTTGCTTAAGTTGAGTTAGTTTGTTGTATTTCTTTTTGAATGCATATCAAGATGTTATTTAGGTATAAAAAATTTTTAATTTATCTATTTTCTTTGTTTAGGGTTACACTTGCAAAACTAAGCTCCAAAAACAGAACATTATTTGTTAGTACATGATTTATGCGAAGAATACGAAAAGTAACAAACATTAACACACCTTTAAAAAAGACTTCGGCTACCAGGATATCAAAATAATGGAACAAAGATATCAAAGAAGGAGATACACACGTATGGTGACAGATTACTGCTAGAGACTGCAACGCGAAACTTCCTCTGTACGTAAGAGAAAACCATATAAAAGCTTTTCCATGAAGTTACTGAATCCTTCTTATATAATTATTATTTTTTTTTGGATTTAATAAAATATCATCAAGTATTTTTACCATACATTATGATTCACTATTTATTTGTTGAAATACCTTTCTTTATTTTAGACATTAATAATGTTTTCCATTTTATTCTTTAACTTATATCTGACATAGATTTTATGTGATTTCTGTATAGATTTATCTTGTGATATATATATCGTTACTCTTTAGGATCAAGTTGATTTCTTGCATTTATTTTATTATTGATTTATATTTGAGACATTTTAAATGCGATTATACTGGTGTGTACATGCTATTGAAATATAGTTTAAACTTTATCTCGAAAACTAGAGCCAATCTGACAAAAAGAATGCCGGATTCGGAATCAGCACCACGAAATTACCCTAAAACCACTAGAATATTGTTGGCAAAAAATCAGTGTTGACCAGTGTAATACATCTCGATAGTCATTGAAAAATGCAAAAGAATTCATTTTCATTATTTTGCAAAGTAAATAATCATATTACTATAAATGAATAAACCAATAAAATATCTCAAAATATAATCATGGAGACTTTCATATTTGGGTGAAAACTGACAGAGATGAAGCAAAGTAATACTTGTTGAAATTTAAACAAAATAAGAATAATTATCCACACTGAATTAATCGACCACTTTTTATAAAATCATTTATCAATTAATTTCAATGATATTTCATCACTCCACAGCGAATTGATCTCTAAAGATCAGATGCAAAATTAGATTTTATCGAGGTATTTGATATTTTTAATTAAGTTACGAACATTTTCTCCTAGTCATCAATCTTTATTAAATGATTAAATTTGCCTATTCTGAACTTGTGGCAGGTCATTAGCGTTAATTAAATGTAGGTGAAACAATCGAGAACAAATATTCCAAGCATAAAATGCTTTCATTTATCCAATACTTTGTCGACCTTCTGATTCTACGAAATGCGAATCAAGCATTTTATGTCGTTAATGCTCAGATTGTGAGATTTAAAGTATGATCAATACCAAAATAAGATTTATTTTAGTATGTTACCAGTTTAGATTTCTTTCGGAAATATTCATCAGTTTTAATCGGCTTGAAAAATGTGCACTCTGTGAGAAAATCATCATAAATGCTATAAACAAAAGTGATGTTATTGAGAAAAATCTATATAATAATGCATACTCAATTTTGTTTCAATAAAATAAAGCGATGATAGTGCTGGCAAGAACTTTATATCGAATGTGCTAAATAGGCAATAGAGAATGAGTTAAGGTACTTTTAACACCAAACAGAATAAATTTATTGTGATTGTTAAATACAACCTTGTAGTGCACAAAATATTTAAAATGCTTCAAACTGAAATATGTGTGTTAAAACACATAACATTTACAAATTTTCATAAATTGCCTTTCATTTCGAATATACGTATGCTGATATCAAATGCAATAAAATGTTTTTATGATACAAGCTGTTATTATTTTTCTGCGCATTAGAATGATAGTTCATTTCAAATGAACATTGTGTGTTAGAAATAATGTATTCCACATATATGATAGAACCAACCACAACTAAAATTTATTATTAACTTTAATGCGATGATTAGAAAATAATATGATTTATTAAAAGAGAAATAAAATTTTGAATTTAACGCATTTGAAGTAAATTTTTTAAAGAAAAATCGAATAATTGAGCTTGTTTAGTCAAAATAATAAAATTCGAATTTTTTCAATACGAAGATGTAAAGTAGTCGAGTCGACACATCAAAATTATTAATCACAGAAAAAAGTTTTTCCACCGAATGTTTCACTGAAGTATAAATTTTTAATCCTATTGACCTCATTAAAATAAAGAACGACATATTTAACCCTAAGATTATCGTATGAAACGAAAAAATTCATTAAAACCAGCTTACGCTAGAAGTGCTGGTAAGGGGAAAAAATTCCCTGCTTAATACTTGAAGCTGAAAATTAATTAAATGCCACACGATCTGAAAGAGTTATTACTGTCCTAACAAATTGGATAAAAATTAATATCTTTTACCTACAACTCTGTCGCACGTCTCCACTAATCTATTTTAGTTCAAAAATATTGTCATAATAAAATAAATTATGATATTTCTTCACAATGAATCTTTTAATTGCTTCAATTTTCTTAAGGGCTGAGACATAAAATGAAATAAAAAGCTGATGGAATATTAAATTTCGAAATGATCGTTAAGATTAATGACTCAGAACAAAAAAACCACATTTAATTTAATGGATATCGGCTGGAATTTAATAGACGATGAGAAAAGAGGAATGCGGTTATGAATCACCAAAATCTTTTATATGGTACGTAATAGTTTTATATATATAATTTCGCGAGTAAAATTATAAATATTATTAAATCTAATATTTTATATTCTATTGAACATCTTGAAAGGTTAAAAAAATGAGAAACACTGAAACATAATTTTTCCTAACTGCGGAGTTTAAACAAACTGCTAAATTGTTTTGAATGTTTTTGCGTAGAATGTGTTGAAATGTTAAGCTTGTACAAAATTTGGTTACATTAAGTATAGTATATCTTCTAATTTAGGTTAATTTACTTTATTAATAATCCTAAGCTTTGAGAAATTAATGATGCAAGCTCTTTACATCTGTTGCTGTGTTTTATCAGCTTTTACAAATGCTATAAATTACAAGAGTATTTTAGTAAAAGCGTATTAAAATGTAAGTCACAACTGAAGACTGAAAAAATTCATAAATGTATTAGATTCTTATATATAAGTTAATTATTTGACGATCAAAATATATAAAGCTAAGTGAAATCTGTATTAGACCAAAGAAAAGAAATTATTCGATATGTTTCAAGAATATTGAATGAAGTCGTGCAAGAAATAAATCTTACACGATACAGTTTAAAACCTTTTGAAGAATTGGGATAACACTGAATGGCATTTACTTACAAGTTCTTAAGAACCATCAAGATAACGAGCTGTTTTTTTCTGCCTAAATATCAATGTAAGTAATTAAAGAGAACATTATATGATCAGATAAATGAGCCAAGATTTCCCTTTAATTTCCATTAATTAATAACCTTTTAATTAATTTATCTTTTTCATTTTATCAAGATGCTATAATATGTGTATGTATTGTAAAGTGCTGCACGATCGTAATCGCTGGAGTTTAATTCAACTAAATATCATTTTCAAATAAAAGAAATCACATGGATTTCTATTATAATACATACAGCCATAAAACCTACATAGATGTCATAACAAATCTTGATTATTTCTACGCGTTTTTATAGAAAAACAGGACCCCGGACCAACGAAGCCTAACGCACGTCCTCGAATAAGTGTAAGGAAAGCGTGTCTTCGCAGGTTAAATGAGAATTAATGAAATAATCCCTAGAGGATTTTTTTACTTGTGTGCCACCAACTTCTTTAATCAAAAAACATAAAAGGGGAATTGTAATGCTTGCCAAAGTGGCACTTCCCTTACAGATATTCTTCCAGAGCATATTCAAGAGTTCGAAGCGCACCAAAACATCGTGTCGTTCCTTCCAAAACGTAGCCATCATTTACATCACTTTCTTCCCCTAGAAAGTGATATGAATGATATCTACTACTCCAATCCATAGCCGTACACTTTCCTGCGAAAATTGGTGTTCTTTTACCGACAACAGATTGGAAATACAGAAGAAGCAAAATCTCTGCAACCCAACATATCCGCATTAAATTCTGCATCTTCCTGCTCTGAGCTACTGCTCATAATCTTTCATTACTTTCCGTACCGGAGTATATATTTGGAATGTGCAGTTCAGAGGAATAACGCCTGTGTTGGAAGTGGGAGAATTTTTAAAATTATGATTTCCATGCCAACGTTTTTAAAGGTTATTTGTTAGTACTCAGATTCATTGCATTTTCATTTACAAGAGAAAATCAAGAAGAAGCTTTTAGCAGATGCATAAGATAATTGGTTTTGCTTTTCAAAGTTTTAATCAGTTGCTTTCAAAGCTTTGATGAAGTTTGATTTTATTATAAATTTTGATAATTTAAAAGACAGTAAGACTAAATTTTTCATTAAATTATTTTTTTTCAAATCTCAAAAACATTTAAGCAATGAGATTTTTCATCAAACAGATCGTTAAATGAACAAGATATATTAATCATATGATGAACATTAGAAATATATACTACTTTATGTTTACTTTTTTATTTTGAAAGTTGTTTAGTGTAATAAATACACATGCTTATGTGTAAAATATTACACATAAGCATCTAACTAAACTGGAAGGCGTGATACTCTGTTTCTTTGCAAAAATTTCTATAAAGAAAAAAACATTGATTTTGTTTATTCATTGAATTATATCTTAACTCTTTAACCCCGATGTGTCTTTTATCTTCTAGCCCCTTTAAAACCGGGAGTTTTAGAGAGGAAACGACATGAATTGGACTCTCCCAACCTGGGTGGTCAATTACCTCATCCTCACCCCTGCTATGGCCTTTCCTTAAGGCTCACGGAAATGGGCTGTGGCTGGCAAGGATAATTGGATCCCCTACTGTGGTTATCTCCTAAGCGATCTCAGAACCTCGCCTCCCCTTAAGAGAAGCCAACCGCCTCAGATCGGACTTCGTCGCTGTTAAGGAGGAATGTTTTAAACCGTCCGTGACCCCTCGCTCGGTGTGAGAGGATTAAAGGATCTTCTACTAGGACGATATTCACTCACTGTGTCTTCACGGCATTTGTCTATAACACATGCATCCCACATAATTTTCCTCTCTCAAGCAAGAACAAACGCTCTTACATATCATGTGATGCCCTTTCTTGAGAGTTCATTTTGCAAACTTGTAAATTAGTTTCTAAGGATATCATTTTTCCTTTGCGGTAAGTGAAAACATGCAGAAAACATTAACATGATATCTTGAGGGATATGCTAAAAATCTTAATATATACAGCACTCTCTCTGGTTTATGACAATGTTTTCAGAACGAACCGCATTTTGGAAGGGGAAAATTAGTAATTTATAACCTTGAGATTTTTTAGATATTTTGCTCTAGTTTCAAGGGAGTGGTAGATGGTAATTCGCTAATCATATAGATGGAAAAATTAAGCATATATATCTAGAAAGCATATATATACCTCAAGCATATATATTTTGTTGACAGTTTATCTCAACTCCGGGAAGAATGGTCTATTAATGCCACTCTAGGAACTTCAATCAATAACACAAGAATGCTCATCACATGCACAGTACATGGGAAATTTTATTTTGCATGAAAAGTTCTCGCATTTTTCACAAAAACTGAATGCAAATATATAGACGGGGGTATATATGCGCTTCCTATTTTGTTTAAGAATTTTAATGAATAAAGCTTAGCTTTGAATATTCCAAATTTTAATATACATTTTCTCGGACACTCTGAAATTCATACAGCGAAATTAAACACCAGATATTTGAAATAAAGACTAAATAAGCTAAATAAGCTGCAGGATCGCAACGTTCGTATTATTTCCAAGATGTTCCGTTTAATACCTAACAGTCTTCTTTCCTAGGACTCTTAAAAGTCTGTTGGTTTAACGAACTATGATATAATGGAACCTCAAACGTGATAGGCGACATTAATGTAGTGCGATATCTTGAAGTTTTGGAACTGTTGAGATAATAACATATATATTTAATCACACTCTAAGGTGATTAGCTGTATGAAATAAACTCAACTGAAGAAAATATTCATATGAAATATTGCTTTCCTTTTTCTAGCAAAGAATGAAAAGACTCATTTCAAAAATTTGTTTCGAGATAATTAAACCCATTGCCTAATTATGTTTCGATTTCCGATAGTAGTTCACTACGAAAAAAATTAAAATATCTATACTAAACTTAAAAAATAGTTTTCGTTATCGTGTATCGGAATTCACTTAAAATATTCATCATTGACATCAATACAGTTTTGAGTTTGTTTCAAATTATTTTTTTAACCCTTTATTTTATTTTTCTCAATAAACTTAAAGATTTTTTTAGATATTAGCTTAGTGCAACCTTTTAGAACTATTCGAAATTTCTTGTTGCAATAAAAATTATATTGGAAACATTGTTTACCTGAATCTCATTGTATATTTTCATGATTATTTGTATATATGATTTATGTATATGTGAGAAATAATGCAAAAATCTTCTTCTTCTAAATAATATGTTCGCTTCTATAACTCGGTAGGTAATATATTTATTTAAATTTGATTTCTTAAAACGAAACGAAAATTCAACTATCCGAGAATCTACTAATGGATTGGATAACATCATACCAGACAGTGTAATAATATAATAAAAAAATGCCCGTCTCATCTGAAACTGAAATGAAAAATTGCAGATAAACAATATAGAGATTTGCTTAAGTTTGCTGATAAAAGTAAATTTATGCAAATAATAAACATTAACTACTAATTTTAAAGGCGTTTTTATTGCGTTATGAGTTCACCATAGAGCAATTTTCGTAACGCCATTGTTCTGTGGAAAGTAATTTCTGTTTATTCTTTTAGATTCATAATTAACTTGAAGCTCTTCCGTAGAACCTATTTTAGATTAGTAAATATAAAATTAATCTTGTGAGTTATTAAATATTTAACTTTTACATGCGTCATAATTATTTAATATTTACAGCTTTAAAATATAAATTGAGATTAAGTAAATCAAAAGAAGTAAAAGCATATTTATAAAGTAACTAATTTTCTATATGTATTCCTAAAATATATTTCAGTTTTTTTTAAGTATGAGTTATGTACGTGAATGGATACAGTGACTGCTACGTTTCGAAGATGCATGAATTTAAAATAAATTAAATGGAATAACTCAGAATCAGATAAAATGAATAAATGTGCCCGATAAGAAACGGTATCGAGTATATCTAAGAACTGAATTATTAAACGTAAAATATCATTGTAGGACCAAGAATATAAATACTAATTTCTTGGAAGTAAGGGCACTGAAAAAGAGAGAGTGAGATCATACATCTTTAGACATATAAAGGCTCTGGTACAGAATTGCTTCACAATTCAAGGTCCGATAAGAACAAAATTAATTGATTCAGCATGGTTTAATGTGGATAGTTTTTGGTTAATCTCCAATGAGATATTCAGAAAGACGGAAGCAAAAACAATTTTTCATCTTTAAACAGTTACATTAAGTGAAAGATTTTATCATACATATTAGAACTTACATAAAATATTTATTGATAGATGTTTTGCATTAAAAACTCTTCATTGCTTGTTTTATGATATAAACCCGCATAAAACATAATTATTAAAATATATTGTATTAAATAATTATATTCAATATAAGATTGCCTTTCGAATTTTCTCAGACACACCTCGAGGTTTCCTCATTGTAGGAATACAAAATTATATAACTTTTTTTCACTAATAAATATATAGATGTTCAGAAATTCTTTATTTAGTTTAAATGATATTAGCTTTTATATTTTCTTTTACATAAATTTCCAAGTACGTAAAAAAAATTTCTTCAACATAGAAACTCTTCAATTTTTCTTTTGTTTTCTGGTCAGACAGAAAAGAGATAGTATTAGTGTGTTTAAGACAACTGCTGAATTCTATTTTCAATTTATGAAAACTTAAGTATTTAAGTTCCATAGACAACAAAACTTTCTTATTCCGGACTTACGAAAAAAATTACAACCTTCGAGAAAGCCACACGATAATAGAATTTTTATTACTGCCAGGCAGGTTTTATTTTTCTATCAAAGAAAAAATTTTATGTTCTAATGGACAGGACACAAAAACTCTGGAAATTAATTATTTTTCTTTAAACTTTTACAGAAAGCAGATGTGAAAATCCCCCCAAGGAGTAATTCCGAACTACATTATTGTTGACGTAGCAAAGACATATCTATATTAAAGACATAGCTATGAGTACTTCTAGTTATAATAGTTCATTTAATAGTTTATTCTCATTTTAATAGTTTATTAGATAATACTAAATTTAAATTGGGAACATATGCATTATTAAAATTTAAATTTTATTCTTTAGAAATTTAAGACAAATAACATGACTGGTCTCAATTTTTCTATTTTTTTAAACTTAAATGATTTCCAATACTTGAATATATTACGCTCATACATGATTACATGCAATATCTATTCGAAATGAAAATCTTAAAAAAGCGTGAATATATATATATAAGCGAAACTTTTTCTTTATTGTTTGTTTAGGCTTGAAGATCAACGATTAGAAAAATTTCACTGACAATGAAGATAGAATTTACATTTACTAAAATAAAAAGGAGGATTTTTTAAAATTTTCTTAGAGGTGAGACTATGTCAGATAAACACCCAAACTTCGGGTAGTGATTTATCTCATATAAAGCTTTGTTTTCAAGAGAATCTCTATAATGATTCGATAGTTTCACGTAGGACTAAATATTTTCAACTTTAATTTTTAAGTAACGAAATTAACTAGATTATTTTTATTCGATATTAACCATCGGTCGGGAGCATCTAATCTGTGAGATGAAGCACCTATATTTTTTTTGTACCTAAGTGCGGGTTTTACCGATAAAGGTGTGGGATCTCTAGATCTTTATTAGCTGCCTGGCTCTCTACCACTCACACTAGGGTATCGTGGGTTTTTTTTCTCTAGTGGCCTGTTGGTGTACGTGAGGGGCAAGTTAATCTGGTAGATGAGTTGCGACCGATTTCGCTTGAATTTTAGATTTTCCATATTTTTTTCGATATTTCTATTTATATACCTTTGTCCCAGTCCATAATACAATGATATTGATCATTATTTCCAATTTATTGCTTAAAAAATGTCGAATTATTTCAGGTTCTCAACGACAAAAGTTGTTATTATTAAGTAATCTTACGGGGGAACAAACGTCAACTCCCTCCTAAATTCCTGGACGCTGTGTTAGTTGAAATTGCAAGGAAATACAAAAAAGCTATTTAAAAAAGCAAATATAGCTTTGTATGGCCGAATAGTTCAGTTTGATATGTTTTTCCTTAAGCATAAGCAAAGATTTAACTTTTAAACTTACTGATGAGTTGAACCCTAACGTGTTAGCATTTGTATTGCGCCTGACCGAAGGATAATAACCATTTATACTCTGGCTGATTAACAAATTTGTTTGGTTAACGTCCAGTTTTGTAGCTACCATTTGCCAATTTCAAGACAGATATATTAATCTGAACTGTTGTCAGATGACCTGGACAACACAAGACTCTGTCATCCACTTTTTGATAATCTACGCCTGACAGAGAGACGACTTTCACCTAAGGCGGAGGATTTAACACAGTCACTGCTACGGACGAGATAACTCGTCTTTCAAGAAATTTTGCTGTGCATTAGAATTTGACTTGCATTCTAGTTTAGAAAAGTTGAACATATCAATAGATATCTGCAAAATACGTTCTCTTTCTTTCTTTTTTAGTATATAAATTTCTGGATCTTGTATCTAATTTGTATGTAGCAGCGAATGTGTTAAAATATATAAGGTTTACATTCTAGTGGATTTTCGTTGGAATAGGGCCTTAAATCTGCAGTCATCCTATCCTAAAAATGGAAGTCTAACAAAAGGCCTTAGCATTCCCAAGTATGTTTAGGAAATATTTGATTGTATGAGACTCACATTACAAAACTATTTTAGCATTCATATGTGTCGCGTAAGTTTTCTTTGATATGTGAAGCAAAAAATTGCTAAGTAAGACACAATTGGGAGACACATGCAAAAAGTTTATTTTGAAGTTTGAAAAGTTTTGACTCTAATATAGTAGGTAGAATAACTTTTACTATAGGCATAAATGAATTCATAGACAGATGCAATCATGAACATTTATCGTAAATTAGACGAATAAATTGATTACTATCGGAAAACTAGGGATAGGCAGGGAAAGGTTGCTACACATCAGTTGTCATTTTAATTGTAAATAAAGGTTTGAATATCATGCAAATTAATCTAATGTAGGTTTAACACTATTGATATCGTTCAGAAATTTAAATATTTCAATGAATATGAAATTAAATATGTTAATATGTTTCATCTTATAAAGAAAAAGATATTTAATTTTTATAATATACGGCTTTAATCATAACTACTCCTCATGATTATGCAACTGCGGAATACTTTCAAAATTAATATATCTGCAATTACTTAATTTATAATATTTATTTTATCATTTCCAGCAATCATTTAAGCATACATGGCTCAGTTTTCCTATGTATACACCAAGACAGGATTTCCTTAGCAACACAATACTTAAATTTAACAGAAAAAAGACTATACTTAAATATTGTAAATCTAGATTTTTTGAATCAGAAAATAATCAACGAACTTTAGCAAGAATATATTTTTTTGCATTTATTTAAGATTAATTTAATGTTTAATTGGTATATTGCTCAAAATATTTACATTGCACATTTGTATTATTCTTAAACAAAATTGTTTTAATCAAAATAATATATTGCAAGCAATATAGGACAATTACAAAATATATTGCTTAAAATTATATCAAACTGAAATAAAGTATTTTTATTAAAAACTTTTTTACTTCAAATCCTTAATATCATAAATAATTATAAAAGCATTCAAATGAATTTAGAAATGAAAATCCATGAGTGATACAAATGTAAATAACTTCGAAGGATACGCAAGTTTCAAATATATCAATTCAAATATTTGACTGATACTGGTAGATACTGAATCTTCAAATCTTATAAACCTAAACATACAATTTTTTTTCCTGGGAAAGATATGTGTTTAATCTTTGTGTGTGTGTTTAATCTTTTAGTGTCTGGAAAGAAATAAAGAGATACCATAAATATCTTGAAGAAAGTTTCTGAAGAATCAAAATACTGTCATTAACCTGAAGAAAAGTATCGTTGAGAAAATCTGATACGTTAAAAAGATCTCCTTATGAGCAGATAATTAATGCATAAAATATTTCGGCGAAAAGTTTTAACCTAATTTCTGCACATCACGAAGCCGAACAAGTGTCCTGTCAGTGAGGAAGGGATATTTTTTCGGCCATCTTAAAAGTCATAGCTAGGATACCATGTGCATTAAAAATCAAGTTAATTACAAAATACATGGGATTTATTAACTTATTAGAAGTAGCGAATTTCTGCGGGGAACGTAAGCTTGATTCTTCTGTTTCAGCTTGCAGCTGTTATTCATAAATACGAAGAAAGTTGTATCAATTTGACATAGCGTTACTGAAGTGTAAACTGAAGATAAAATATTCAAAATTTGATTATGGACTTCAATTACTGATTAATTAATTAATCTATGAATTGATTAATTTATTGATTACAAGTTTTTGTTAATAAATATATTATAAGAAATTAAATTCCGAATAAGTTAATTTCTTTTAAAGTCAGAATAAATAGTGTGAATTAATAAATTCATCATCTTTAATTTTTGACCACAGTATATATTGATTAAATATCATGATTTTGAACATGAATTCCTAGCTTTTGAACTTCCGTGAAATAGATTCCGAGATTAAACGCAATACCTGGATAATAAGATGTAACCTAAAGGATGAACACAAAACTGGCGGGTTCATTAAAATTTATCAATACTCTTTAATCGCTTTCTTAAATTGGAAAAACTTCATAAAATGAAAATAATTAAAATATGGATATATTGAATTCTATATTGCAAATCTTTAAATATATTCTTCATTTTTTTATTTCTTTGTTTTACTTATTTATTTTTTAATTTGTGAGTTTTGAGTGTGCTGCAGATGGATTCAGATCGTTGCTTTACCCCCGGCAATGAAATTCTGTGCTGGCCTATGAAAGTATCACATATATGCTCTTGAGCATTTTTAATTAGTGCTATATGGGACCAAATAAGTATTAAATAAATTTCTAGTGGCATAATTAATGACATATAATTAAGCCAGGCTTATTTTTGGCATACAATAAATTTTTAAAATATTATACTAAGTTCATATTGAAACTAAAATATATAGGGTGGTCATAAATTATTAGACCCATTTCAAAAATTAATTTTAAAAACCCATAATGTGGCAACTTCATATTTTTATTGAGAGAGTTAGCTCGAAAAGCTTTATTTTTCTAATAGGTAACGCGCCGTTACTTCGTGCTAAATCTCCGCAATCCAACGCAAGAGACAAAATGGCTACCGTGCAGCAGCAGGCACGTCTGTGGTTCCACGAAAGCAAATCAATTTGCAATCAATTGTGCACAGTTCAAAGAATTATTTAGTTAGAGTATCGAAATTTTTCGTCTCTAAATAAGGGCATCATTAACCGTTGGTATGAGCAATTAAGGATTGAAAATCTCTCTCATTGATGCACATTTCCTCTCCCCTTTAATTTTTGATTCCAACGCTTGATTTTCTTACTTGGAGACTGGAAATTTCGACCGCATAACCTGTTATCTAGCTTGAAGTAACAGTAATTTCGTTGTTGCATATATATTTTTGTACATGCAGCAACACTGTTTTGGAAACAACATCATATTAGTATACGTGTTACACAAATCATCAATTATCTTATTTCTAAAGAAACATATCATTCCCTATTTTAAAGATATTATTGTTTATTTTCTAGTCTTTTCAAGAATAAATATCTCTACAGGTACACGTAAGCTATTTATGCAAAGTATTGAGTTATCAACGAAACTAAAAGAAATAAGAAAATACAATGAAATATATTTTTTACTTTATACCGAATCGGTAACGAATGAGTCATGCAAGAATAAAAATGTTTCCTTATAGTAAAACATCATTTTTTTTTCTTTCAAAGAAAGATCTAGCAAGATTTTTTAAATTCCTGTGCATCGCATAAACTTTTTGAACAAGCATTCAGAAATATTATATTTTATAATTATTTTTATGCGACTGAACTTACTATGGGAAAACCTCTCTCAGAAGAAAAGAAGTGTGTTTTGCGGTTTGCGGAGACAAAATCATAGAAAACCGTGTCAAAAAAGTTTCGCCTGATGTAGGGTCAGGAGCAGAAATTCGGACGGGTAATTACAGAGCGCACTGGTGAGGCCCTGGCAAACTGAAAAGCACGTACTTTGGTTAAGACATTCTAGTGGAAGAATAAAAAACTTTCCTAAATTTTTCAATGTTATTTCGTGATGTTTCTTACCTTCAGTTACAACCCTGTTCAGAAAAGCGAAACCAAAATTTCTTTCGTTTCATCTTTCGTTCTATACGCCGGTTTTATGCACGCTGAATTGCTAATTTATATATTTCTTATATTTGTAGGATATAATTATTACGAAGATACTAAGTTTTTCCTTTTTGAATTTCATTTTGAGTAAATATTAGTGGTCTTAATTACCAAGAAAATTTTTAATGCGGGTTAATTGAGAACAGTCTTCTAAAGTAGCAAAGCTATATTTTTTATCTTTTTGGAATAATTTATTATTTGATAGAAAAATTTTAAATCTAGAAATGGTGTTGCTTTCTGTCCCGTCAGTAATGAACACTGTTTTAAGTCAAATTAACAACTGACATTTTAAAACAATTTGCCATTTGATCTACATACATATTACTTTTTACGTATGAAAGTTCTTTGTTAATAATGATAAGAAGCCGTTTGATTTCAAGTATGGAGGAAAACAAGAAACTGATGACGAGAAAGAAGAAAACATGATACTGTTGGAGGAATCTGAAGATGAGGATTTTGGCTCTTTTCAACAAGAAACAGAGGCTGCAGCCATGGAGGAAGTAATTTATCTGAATTCTTCCATTGGTAAATACCAATGGAAGATTTCAGATAAATTACTGTACTTATTTCTTCAACAAATATGTTAGTTTTGTTCGATAACGTTGGAAGTGCCAGAATGAAAGCATATCATTCGTGCGGCTGCGGGATTCAAGAAGTTGCCGGTGGTGAATATGATGTGATATATTTGAGAACAACCGATTTGGTTAAATCAAAATTTGTTTTGGTGATGAATGGCCAGTTTTTTATTTTTCAGAGTAAGTTAAATACTGATTTCCCAGATTGTATCTTTCAAGTAGATTGTCGGAAAGAATTATTTGGTTTACAGGTAATGTAAATGTCAAGGAAAAGTTAGTAGAATAGTGAATAGCACGTTCAATTTCAAGTGGAAGATCTATTTTCTACAACTAAATGAAATATTTGTTTCTACTAACGTTTATGTGTGATTTTTAAGTCTTACCTATTTCCTTCTAGTGTGTCATAATTTTCAGTTTCTGAAAGATTCATCTCTGAACTTTTCACGGCAAAATTTGTTTTAGAGTTATTATATATTACACCAAATTGAAGACAGTAAATAGTTAAAATAGTTTATATGTGATATTCTATGAAATTGAAGATATTTGTTTTCTGAAAAACATTCAAAAAACAATATTTTGTGATAATTGGAAAAGGCAATTAAATGCATTTTGAGGCAATATACAGTAGTTTCTAATCATTTCAAATATATTCTCTTCAAACCAATTTGTTACTGTGATTAGAAGTTAAAATACGTGTTCCCAATTACCCCGTAGTCTCTGGGGTAATTGGGAAATCTTCGAGGTAAAAAATAACGCTCTTAAAATTGAGGTTAATTAATTTATGTATTATTTTTGAAAGGAGTTATTGTTTAATGAACCCTACAGAATATGTTTATGCATTCGCAAAAAAACACAGAGCTCTTCTTCATCGCATTCTATCCTTTTAAAGACAAAAAATGATAGAGTCTTCAAAATTCGTCTTCAATTACCCCAACTGACCCTACCTGGAAGTCTGTCAAGTGTACCTTCAATTTATGCATAGATACAGAAGTTTAAAGACGAACGAAATATTAAAATACACTTGACACGAAACCAAGTCTAAAGTGGACATTTTTCGTGCTAAAGGAGATCACGTACAGCTACCCCGAATGCACTTTTAAAAAACAATTAGATTTCTTCATTCTTTTCCTGCAAACTTCATTTTGTTTCATCTTTTTGTATTTCTGGTATTAATGTTCAGAATAATAAAGCTTTTTCTCGGACATCCCTTATAAAATTATTTCTTGGTTATTTTACATCCAACAATCAATTTTTACTATAGGATGTATGATATTTATGAAATTTCATAAAAATCCATTAAAATTCAGATTTGGAACTTGTAGTACTGGCAGCTACAATTATCATTTTAGTAAATGTTTCTTTAGAATCCTAAAAATTATTTTTTATAAAATCAAAGAAGAAGAGTACTTCATTATTGATAGTAATGCTAAAATTTTAAAATTTCTTAAAGAAAATAAAATTTATAATGTTAATACATTTTATTTTGAAAATCTTTTTCTAGCCTCCTACATAATAAATGAATTGAAGCCTGCTCAAAAGTATATGATTTATACCTTAATAATGATTTGATAGATAAAAATAAATTATTAGAAATTTATAGAGTAAATATTTGTGAATATTACCTCTTTAATAGAATTGATTATTATAGGCAGGTTTTGCGATTCTTATGGGTTGTTTTTCTAGTGTATTGGCTAATATTTTTTTCACTTATATGAGAGAGAACTTTTTAAAAATGAAATTATATATGGTTATCGTTACATTGATGACCTTTTAGCGTTTAATCATAACAGTTTTAACTCCATTTATAACTGCTACCCAGAAGAGCTTAAATTAAACAAAACTAATAACGAATTAAACAAATGCAATTTTTTGGAACTGGAAATTGAAATTTTGAATTCAGTAGTCTCTATTGGCATTTACGATAAAAGAAGGGAATTTAATTTTAATGCTATAACACTTTTTGATTTTTTCTTTAGAATTATAAGAAATTCCATTTTACTCAAATTAATAGAAAAAAAGCATTTGTAATAACCACTCAACTTTTGTTAAAGCTCTTGATAATTTAAAAAAATATTATAAAAGATAACGGCTACTCAAATAATATCTTTAATATTAACATCTTATTTTAAAAAGTTTGAACAGTTGTTTTTCCTTCTGGATATGGGTTGGAATTTTTTCCTAATAGATGGAGCTAGGTGTACTAGCCTCCAATACATTTTTTACACCTTTGCTCTGGTATTATTGGTTCGAATTTTTCTTCATAAATGGAGCTAGATGCGCTAGTCTCGAATATTTTTTAACCTTTGTTTTCTCGTTTTTAGTCGGCGTCCTATTCCTACATCTAACTCGACTGAGGATGAATTATTTTGTTACATTCTCAGTTTTTCTACTTTATATGTTTTAAAGGTTTTTATTATGTTTGTTTCTTTCCTTCTTTTTATTCTTCTCAAAGGAATTATTTCTTATATTTCAATTGGACAGATTCAGAGCCACAGAGGGTATATTTTTTGACTTTGTAAGTCTTTCCCTCGACAAAAAATTTGTCCAAATTAGAATTCCTATGGTGGGTGGCTCTTTGATAAAGTCCGCCATTGTAGTTTTCCTCTAATTTTTCCATTTTGATTATTTTTTCTTTTGTTTTCTAGTTTTTTTCTTTTATGTGCTTTGGCTATTTTATTATTGAGGAATTTTTGTTGTTTGATTCTTTAGCGATGGGTTGGTTAGTTGTAGTAAAATGTATGATGTAATCACTGGATGCTGCTGCGTTTGGAGCGCAAAAAGGAATTTTGTTCTCATCGTTGATTACTTCTTCTGTTTCATAATTTTTCTAGCTTTTTCTTTCTTAATGTCTTTTTAATTTTTTAATTCTCTATTGTTTATTGTTGTATTTATTAGAATATGCTGCATATGAGACATTCTGTATAATGTAAAGGGTTTAATTAATTTTTAATTAATTCAAGAAAAAACATTTAATAGTCTGTTAAATGTTATTAATTGTAACTGATACATACCTAAATTTTATATTTATATTAATGAGGATCAGTCCTTAGTTCATAAATTCTTGACGATACCTTTCACGTTAAATTTTTAACAGGATATTTAAAACATATTGAACTGAAAATATGAAATATCAGACCAAAGGTTTTCCCGTACAAAAATATGAGAATGATTTTTGAGGATTATGAAAACCCATTTCCAATGAGATATACTGCAATTTGTTGATTATATTTATCGAACAATTCTGACGGAAATTATTTCGAATTAAATTTCAGACAAAATATGAATTATTTTACTCATATAAATTGTCGTGCCTCAGCGTAACTTTCAATGTAATATTAGAATGATTAACTGGAATGATCTTGCATTAATGGTTAAAGACTGACAGAACGCACTAATACGTTTTCGTTAACTTAAATAGAGGAGTTAGTTTACAAAAATAAGCGAAAATGCGGAATCCAGGCAGATTATCTCAGTAAAGTTTAAAACATATAAATTTATATCTTTCCCTTGGGCCTTTCAAATAAATTATATTTATCCATAATTCTTCTCTGACAATAGCCTCAAATGTATTTCATTATGAGATGCGTAGACACAAAACAACGATTTGAAAAAAAGAAAGAATATGATTTATGGCTTTTTGTTGAATTTAAACATTCACACTCCCTTCATGCTATGAAGATTTGAATTCTGGTACGCGTGAAAAGAAATGTGGCACATTTAATAAAAATGCTGAAGTATTCAAAAACTTTCGACACCGGGCCTTTTTATATTTCCCGAGTTTGCGTTTAAGTTGTTAAGTTGCAGGAAAGGTTTAAGGAAAGATATTGATAAGAAATATGACTTGGGAGTACCTGAAACTTCACAACGGCAAGTTGTTTCCATTGAATTTTCATAGTTCTCCTTAATGGAATTTTTAAATTTATGTTCTTATAATTTCTTGTGATTCTATTCCAAATTTTCTTGTTTGCCGTCCACCGTCCTTTGCGTCTAACTGAAATTTTTGAAGTGTAGAAAAATAGATAACTTTTTATTTTAATATGCATAGAAACAAAAAAGCATAAGTTATTTTGCAAATGAAACTCAGCAGCTTAAAAATGAATTACGTGGCTTTCCAAGCAAGGCAAAGCATTTCTGGCTAGTTCCATTAGCGAATTAAAATGTGACAGCTAAAATTAAATACCTTCAAAGAATGATGAACGTATTAGTTAGAATTTTATTTATCTATTCAATAACCAAGAATGAAATGGTTTTATTCCCTGTTTTGTAAATTAGAAATGGTACTATGGTAATTAAAGTTACATAAATATTTTTAATAATAAATCAATTTTTCGCAAGAAAATTACGTAGATTTTTTGATTTAGGAACTTAACGTATTAATTCTAAAAATTAAATTTTCAATACTGTAACACCTATTTCCCTTCATGTAAATAATTGTATAAATAATTTATTTGAAGATTTATCTTTTTACATTATATTAGCTATTAAACTCGCCCTAAGTTGAATCGGAAATAATCTTAGATTTTTAAACATTATCACCATTATTTTTTTGTTTTTCTTCATTAGGGGGAGAATAATTACGAAATTATATATGTTAAATCCAATGTTTTCTTTAACATTTATAGAATATAAGCTTATCGAATTATATATAACTGACATTTTAAAAAATATTTAGATTTACTGTCATATGTTTATACTGTAATTCATAAAATACATATTATATTTTTGGTCTCTGTTGCATTTGGTATGAATGTGGATATTATAAAACGAAAATACTAGAATTGGAAAAGTCTTAAATCACCAAAATATTTACCACACTGAAGAAATTGCAATTGTGATAAAATCGAATTTCTCTTTAAAGATATTCGCTACAGTTATATCGAAGGATATTCTTTTCATTCTTATTCATATTGAAAGATAATAAAATTTTAAAATTATCGGAAGAGAAAACAAAAATGAAAAATCTCCTTCAAATTTTAATAAAAATCAAATCTGTAATCATTTTAATAAATAAAGAAAGACATAAATATCTGAAAGTTTCTCTTAAAATTAATTCTCAATGCCTTCAGCCAGAAATACTAAGGGCAAATATACTTGCAATTTCCTGTAATACTATTAATTGAAAATAGCTATTAACGAGAATAATTCAGTCTTTGCATAAAAAATGCCACGGTTGCTTCTCAACCAAAAACTTCTCGCGTCAAACTTAATTTTAAAAATTTCAGTAATGGAGAAAATTTAAGAGAAGAACATTTTACATAAAGTATATAAGAAACACATTTTTAAAAAATTACTGAAATTAATTAACTATAGGCTGTGAGAATCCTTTGGTAAAACAAATAATAAAAATTAAGTAGCTTTTTGGAGGAAATTTAAATTGTCAAGAATGAAAATGCGAATGGAATCCACTGAATAGTTTTAAAAGCAAATTTTAAATTTAGCTTTCATCAGTTAAATTTTTAGAAATAAATATTTTGGATTATCTTGGTTTTTCTTTTTTAAAAGGGAAAAAAAGTAATCGAATAAGAAATTTCTTTAAGTTTAAATTTTCTTAATATATAAATTGAATTTCTAATTGAAATTCATCCTGAAAATTAATATATTATACACCTTTCAAATACGGATATTGTTACTATACATATATTTTGAACTCTCTATTAATTTAAATTACACTAAGCTAAGGAAATCAGTATTTCATAAATAAAAAAATTTTATGCTGTTTAGGAATGATATAAATTTAATTTTAAATTCTTGAAAAATACCATTGGAAATTATATAACTCTATATATTTCTTGCTTTGTTTTTCTTTCGCTTATCTTACATTTCATTCTTGAAATTACTATTATGTCGTGTCATTGCAAGTGTTACTCGTAAATCTTTCATATAAAAAATCAACTTGTAACAAATATTAGAATTAAAGGAAATTTTGTCTTAAAAGGTAAAAATATCCAATGTAAATAGAATTTTAAACTAATACAAATTGCAGCAATTAATTTACTGAAATATTCGGAATGGCTGATAAGCAGAATCAAAATTGTTCTGAAGAGCTAATTTAAACTATTGCTTAGAAGTAATTTGATGATTATTATTTAATCGATGAAGTACACATAATTTGATGCCAATCGAATGAAAAAAAAATGGAAGAACCACGAAGACGAAAACTATTCCAATATAGGATAGTATGAATGAAAAAGAAATATTACGTATCGGAATAATTTCTTTTAAGTTCCAAAGATAAATTATTGTATTTTAAATCGTAAATATTTGATATTTCATAAATTCCATTTTTCGACTTTTTTTAGGGGAAAAATAAAATTTAATGTCTCCAACGTTGTTTATTAGAATTCCGAAATTCGATTCCTGGCTTATAATATTACTCTGCCCATGTGTTCTTTTCATTCCATTTGATTCGAAAGTTGTACATCATTAGGATACACACAAACAATGGAAACGGAATTAAACGGCGAGATGTATTCTTTCCTACGAAGTCTAGTGATGACTAACCGAAATTCTAACCTCATGGGGAGCAAAACAATTCGATCTTGAATTCTTCTTTGCTTTGAACAAAAGAATAAGCAATAAGATGCGCTTAAACACATAAGAAAAATTTGAAAAATATAACAGACGATGCAGTTCCAGATTTTTTTGTTTTCTGTAGACTGAAAAAGCGGATCGAGACTCAGAGATTAAACATTAAGCAATGGAATCAAATAAAGTAAGCAATTTTACTTATTAATAGATCTCTTGAGACAGCAGTTGAGTAGACTAACTGAATTAGGTCCAAGATAAATAAGAGAATGATGCTCTTTTTGCAGTTGTTTGCTGAAATACATATTTATTTAGGGCATGTAATCATGAGATGATATGACATGCCAGTGATTGATTTGGATGATTTATTTTTCTAGATGGAATGATTCCAGCTATGCCACATACATAACCATGACATTTCCACAGAGAGAATGATACTTATTAGAGAAGCAATACAGGACTAGTTTGGGTTGTTTAATCAAAGTCAGTTGTAGAAATTTATTACCCCCTAGCTGATATTCCCGACCTTGCTCGGGATAAAAATATTTTTAAATCCAAGTACTTACAACACTTTCAACTTAATAAAAGAGCTTTCGCAGCAGCGTCTTTCGTTGATTTTCATTAATCCACTGCCAGGTTCTCTGACCCTCTCCACCAACAATTTAACACCCCTCTTCTTTTTCCCTCCTTCGTTTGAACCACCAGGCAAGATTCAAGTAATCCTTCGTATTCTCTATTTTCTCTCCCCGTCATTGCTAAGGCAACAACATAAGCTCTTTCATATTTTGGATTTTATTGCCATTATACGGACTACAATTATCTTTGTTTTTGTGTCACTGACTGGAAAAAACCACATAGTGTTCTTTCTTTTCATCCATAGGTCCTCTCCCTCCGGTAGAAAGCGGGCTCCATAATCCTGAAAACTTTTACACGTTCAATGATAATTTAAAAATTTGTAAAATTAAATTTAACATCGTGGAAAGAGAAAAATTTACATCATTGGATTGTAGTGTAAACATATTGAAACATGTGTATATGCTACGAAATAAAAGCGAAAATAAAAATTCTGCTTTCTTTCAATATTCAAAGAAAAAAAATATTTTTATCATAACTTTTGCAGTGGTGAAAAAGCAAATGAAAGATTTGATAAAACGATAGATTGGGTTGAACTTAATTGCAATAATAGAAGGCATTGTTTCAAATTGTGTATGGAATATGTTTGAATTCTTTATGAAATTAAGAAAAATAACGCATGACATTTAAATTAACTCATTAAAAAGATAGTTTTCTGTTCTTTAAGATGATATGCAAATCATCTACGTGAAATAGATTTTTCTGAAGTTATTGGCGAAAAACTGAAATAAAACCCCGAAAATTGACTTAAATTTCGTTATTTAATTATATATCTTAGGGAGTAATTTGTTTGAAAGTTGAATAAAAGTACAATTAATCTAGGAAAGGACCCTCAGAATGGCATATCATGTCGAAATTAATTACCGTTTAGGAGGAGTACTTGCGACAGATTGACCGTTAAAGCATCTTTTTTTCGCTCCCTTTGTCCTTTTCCTACGATAGGAACCGAACTAAAATACCTTGGAGGCTTAACACATTCATTAGGATCATATAAAAGTTTGTGAAAATTATATAAAACATCGAGGGAATAATTCACTAACGTCATTGGAACATTGTGTAACCGTACAACCACAACCGGAAACCGGAAGTAGAACGTCCCCTTTGTTGTTTATGTCCAAAGAAAACAATATTTTCTTTTATTAACTTTAACACTGGCAGAAGATCGCTCGAAACAGTAAACTGACTTAAATTTAATTCTGTAAGAATAAAAAGTATTGTTAGAAATTGCGTTAAAAATAAATTTTAAACGTTAATTACAATTAGATAAAAATCTGTACCGCAATAGAATTAGTATCATTAAAAAGTTAATTTTAAGATGGTGTAAAAATAATTGTCTTGTAATAAATATTTCAGATGTTAATCGTATTAGCGAAAAATCTTTAAACATTAGGCTTAAGAGCTGCTAATTTTCGTTATTTAATTAAATATATTAAGAATTAATTAATTCTAAAAGTTGAAAATAGCATAGTTGACCTACAAATGTATCCCAGAATGTCGTGCGCAAATTTCATGTAACTACTCTTCAGTGTTTAGGAGTTGTTGTGAGAGACACTCAAACAGACACATGTATTTTCTGTTCTACTAGTATATTATAGATTTACAGAAATAAAAAGGAATTTGTTCAAAGTCTCACCGTTGCCTAGCAACGAAGTATCTATAAAAAATGCTTTGTTTCAAAATCGTCTGCAAGTGATCAATTTTTTTAAAAAATTATAAAATTTGAAGAAAATTTTGCACGGAAATATATTTAGTATTAATTAAAAGGTAAAGTTTTAAAGTTTAAGATGGCATAAAAAAATTTGATCCGTAGTTACTGCGGAGAAACGGTTTCGGTTAGTTTCTAATTAACTGACTGTTTAGATAAATTTGGAATTTGAAAAGTTCGTAAGTTTCTTCCTTTTGTCTTAAATAATAAGTGTGCAAAATTTGGTTGAAAACAGTCCATTGGTGTAGGAGGAGATGTGGAACATAATCACATACATAGCCACATATATAGCCAAATACATAGCCACAATGACTTATATTAAGTTTGTTTCTAGGGCATGTGATATTGACTCTTAAAAATAATTTTAAAAGAACTATTTAATTTAAATTCATCATGTGGAAATATTACGTAAACATTTAACGTAGATGGCGCACACAGAACATATGGGCAAGCAGGGACATACAGAAAAAAAAATGGTGCGATAATGAAAACAGGATGAAATGGAGAATGTGAAGAATATGGATCGTGCTAATAATGCATCTATGCGAGCATGTAATATTTTTGCGAATATATTGCGCTTTATTGATGAGTCAAATTTTGTACTACGACAAGAAACACTCGATTTTATTTCTTCAAAATTAAACGAATTTTTACCTGAATTCTGAAGTACATATCTGAGTTATTTAACTCAGCTTTGGATATTTTCAACTTGGAAACATCTTTCCTGCCTCGAAGAATGTTCTTAATATTCCTGTAATTTATACTAATAATGCATTGGTGTAAAGATCCATTCTACTTCGTATATAGATATTCAGTGTCAAGGAATTTGTAACTACAGTATGTCACTTTCTGCGATACTCATTGGCTTTTTAATCGAAATAAACAAAATCTGAGACCAAATTCATATTTCAAACCAATTTTTTCCCTGAAACCACAAATGTGCTTTTTTTGCATGAGATTCCTTCCTTAACAGATACTTTGATATTAAATTTTTTTTCTGAATCCGCACAACCATTAAAAATTAAGCAGTACACATTTTTTAATGAATCTAACATTGACGTTTCTTTAAATAAAACCGAGTTTTAGAATAAATATGATTCATAATGTCTTTTTTTCTCACAATAAACTATCTCAATATTGATTTTAATTTCGAACATTCTTCCCTACATGGATATACAAGTACTGTTCCAGCAGGACTTATTTCCCCTGATTAACCTTCTGTCGCGTCGGGCGCATCTAATCTGTGAGATGAAGCACCCATAATTTTTTTCTGCTTAAGTGCAAGTTTTACCGAGAAAGGTGTGGGACCTCTAGTAGTTTCCTAGCTCCTTACAACTCACACTAGGATTACGTGTTTTTTTCTCTAGTGCTTCTCCCCTACAGAAGTGGGCACCACTAAGTGAGGATGAGTTGCTCAGGTTTGTATATGAAGGAACTCGCCCGCCTAGGGGTACATAAATGGGGGGCGGCAGCCCTCCTCCAGTGATAGTACGTGCCTCCTACGGGAGGGGTTGGGCCGTGAGGCTGTGTTGGCCGTTAGGACCCGACCTCAGTACTCGTTTCTATTGCAACGACTGTCATTCAGTGAAAAACCCGTGTGCTTTGGCAGGTCGGGGGCTGTATTTACGGTTCTCTAGTGCTTTTTGATATACGTGATGCGAACGTTATTCAGGTAGATGAGTTGCCCCAATTATGCTTGTACTTTTGATTTCCAAAATTTTTCTCCATATTTCTTTTAATATAACTATAAAAGTTCGTATACCTGTGTCCCAGACCCTGATCCAGTAATATTGATCGTTATTTCCAATATATTGTTTCAAAAGTGTCGAATTATGTCAGGCTCTCAACGACGACAGTTGTCATTACTAACGAACCTTACTGGAAAAGAAAGGTCAAATCCCTCCTGAATTCCTGGACATTTTGTTAGTTGAAATTGCAAGGAAATACAAAAAATTTATTTAAAAACTCAAATATAGCTTTGCATGACCGAACAATCCAGTTTGATAAGCTTTTCCTTAAGCCTAAACAAAAATTAAACTTTTATTCTCATTGACGAGTTGCGCCCTAACCTGTTATCATTTGTATTGCGCTCGACCGAAGGTTAAGGACTGATATTACTGCTGTTCTAAGGGCTGATACCACTAACTGTTGCAAACTTTCAATTGTCTAGTTGAGATTTTATTCGCTACGTTCAACAAGCAGACCTGATTCCTAATCATCTCGTTAATTGTTCTCCCTCTCTCCTTCTCAGGGCCCGTGGTGGTCTATTGGTAAGGTCTCAGCTTCGAGGATGGATTATTCCAGGTTTGAAACCCGATTGTACTGAATGTCCGCCATGTAAGTGGGCCTGTTGGACGCTAAATCACACGGAAGTTGCCAAACGCTCTCTCTCTGATGTGTTTCTGACGCTTGCAGAGAGGACTGCCAGCTCAGGTGTCGTCCTGGTCATCTGACCTCTGTTCCAATTTACGCTGTCTCTCTATAGCCCTCGTGTTGCTTCAAAATGGAATATTAATAAACTAAACTAAATTATCAGGAAATCGGAATAAAAGCACTTGATCCAAGGCGTACTTTATGTATTTTTATTTGTATTTAAACCGTGCACAAAAATCTATTTGCATTATAAAGTTATTCTTTCCTTTTCAGTCACCCCTTTTATGATGAGTAGATGATTAGCTAATGAGTGAAGACAAGAAAAGTGTTATTACCGGCAGATGAAGAAAACCACAGATGTTATCATCTTCATTCCCGATGAGGAGAGAGCACTTTTTTGTTTCTCCTTCAAAAGACCAGAATGAAGTGAGTGTGTGGACTTTCCATTGGTCCGTTATTCAAAGGTTGCAAAATATTCCTAAAAAATAATGAATGATGATTCTTTTCTGATGCCGCAAAATTCGGAATATGCTAAAATATTAAATGGCAGGTCATTATGGTTGTATGTACTGAAGGTCACCTATTACTCTGACTTAAGAAACATAACATGTATATTTAAATGCCATGTAAAATTAATCATTTTTCACCAATGTATTTCTCTCGCAACCTGAAACTAAAAATAATCGGTTGCTCGCCATTAGAAATGCTTGTACTATAGAAAAAAAATTTCAAAACTGTTGCTACTTTAAAAATATGCTTCTATTCATAGTTTTTTACTGAAATATTTAACTAACATAGCATGCGTATGAGGGATAATAAATTAACTAATAAAACTGAGAGTATTCACAGTAAATATTATCAACTCCTAACCGATGTAGAATAGCTATGCATTAGATATATTGAGTTCTGCAAAACATCTGTTTCCTCTTCCCAAATTACTTTTTTATGGGAAAAAAGTTTAAGTGTAAAACTTTGATTATGATTTTTTTATCTACAGTTATTTTAACCATGGAAATTGAATACCACTTCTATGTATGCAACCAAAGCAACCAAGATTGAGAATAAATTTAAATTTAGCACGTGGTTGAAATACGATGATGAAATATATTTTGATACAATGATCAGTTCTTGTCAGATTCAGAATAGAATTTAAATGTTATTCACCATTCGCCTATTAAAAATAGAAACGATATGTGATAACGCATGCGCAGCTTTGAAATTTTGTGCTCGTCTTCAACATTCCGCCACTGAAAATTTACGAATTGTTTCAGCAGAGACGTATAGTGAAGACGGCCTGCGACAACCAGTTCAATAATTCGAAAAATTCAAAGATGGCCATGTATCGATTTCAAATCATGGTGGCTCGGGGGGCTCCACGTAGAGCAGTAAATATGATTATGATAATATATCTCCTTCTATTTTTTGGGATGATCGCTGAATAATGCTTGATGACCTTGTTAAGAAGTTAATTATTTAAAATTGTAGAGTCAGGCAGGGATATTGAAAACAAGGGGAAACTGGGAAAGGGGACTACAGTGCGCACTAGGTCTTATCGAACGAGAAAGCACGTCAAAATACTCGAGAGGAAGAAAAAAGCATGTCAAAATACTCGAGAGGAAAAAACACTTTCCTTCTTTATGCAATGTTACCTGATAAGGTTTGTTAATTTTAGTTGCAGCTGTGTTCAGAAAAAGTGAAATGAAAACTTTCATGATTTTCAATGTTTGTTCTATATATCGGTTATATTCGAGACAAGTTAGAAAATTATATATTTTTTGGATCTATAGAAAATAACGGTTATGAGGAAACCTGATAAACATGCAATTGTTCTGAATCATCCCTGCAAATTTTCATTACTGAGTAAATTGCGAACAGATTTCTGATGTAACGAAAATTTACATTTTTATGTATTTCGAATAATTTATTACATGACAGGTAGTAATTTTAAATCTGTAGGAACGTAGTAGCTTCTTGTGACGTCACTAATGTTCATTCTTTTATGCCAAATTAACGATTTTTTTAAAAAAAATCTACCATGTAATCTACGTACATATTACTTTTCACGTGTGAAAATTGATTGTTAATGAAGATTTAAAGCCATTGCCGTCATTCCATACGTCAAGTCTCTACTACTAATAAAGGAGAATGTGAGTGTGTCTATCTGTCCTCTACAGGGCAGATCACTGGACCGAGAGCGACAAAACTCGCCTCAAACATACCTTGGAAGGTGGCAATGTGCACCTCGTAGCCCTTTTGCTAAAATTTTAATTAAATAAAAATTAAACGAAATTTTGTCGTTCCTGCTCAATAACTTCCGAAAATATTATAACACAAAAATAATTTTTACACCATCGGAAAATGCAAAAAATTACCTTATAAATGATATCAATTAAGATAATGTATAGTTTTTCTCTAAATGTGATAAAATTTTAAAAATATTTTCCTCCATAATTTGCAACAATATTTTTCATTGATACAATGCAATTCAAACCGTTTTCATTTTTTAAACAAATATTTACTTGCGTGTTTCTCTTCCATTGTTGAAAGCAAACATAAAGTTTTTTCTTTCACCAGTTTTTCTTTGAAATTTTTTGACGAAGTCCTTCTTAGATAGTAAATATATTAGGAGATATATTCAGTAATTACTTTGTTAAAGGAACCAGAATATCAAATTATGCATAAGAGATTCAATTGAAATTATATTCCTGGCGAACAATCTGGTCGCCGAAGGCGGCTAGAATGCAATAAAACAAGGAAATGGATAATAAAGGGAAAAGTGACAGTGATGGAGGAATCCGAAGATGATGATTTTTACTCTTTTCAAAAGTAAATGAAAGCTACGAAGATAGAAGGAGTAAGCTATCTAGATTCATCCAAGGCATTTTTTCAACAAGTATGTGTATTTTGATCCATAGATTGGGGGTTCCAGAATGAAAGCCCATTATACTTACATCTGTAGGATTGCAGGAGTTGACAGTGATTAATTGGATGTGTCATATTTGAGGAGCATCAATTTGACTAAATCAAACTTTTTTTGGTGGTGGAAGACCAATTTGCGATTTCCAAGATTTAAATAAAAGCTATAATCCCAGATCCTATTGTTGAAGTAGATGGAAGGAAAGTAGTATTTTTTTTCAGGTGGTATAACTGTCAAAGAAAAATGAGCTGGAAAGTTGATTGAATATTCTGCTTGAAGTGAAAGTTTTACTTTGTATTGCTGAAGTGAATTACTAGTTCTTACTAATTTTTGAGTGAGTTTCTATGCTTTAATATTGAATTCTCGTGTAAAGGTTTATTTTTCAACTTCTCCCTAAAACATTGGAGATAGAATGATTATAAATGACTAAAAAATTGAAGGTAATAGTTATGATAATTTATATGCTATAGGGTTATTTTATATGTTTAAAGTAAAGTTCTATACTTTAGAAAATGGAAGAATGAAAATCTAAACTAGAGTGAATACCAAAAATCATTTAACTCTAATTATTAGTTGCAAAATATATAATTTTAATCTCTTACGCCAGAGGTTCACAGCCTTTAAATGTTTGAAATAATTTTCCATTCCCATACTAGCATATATTCCACTTAAAAAAATTAAAGTATGCTCAGTAAGCAACTCTTATTCATATTTTTTAAGGGTAAATGTTTGTTTCTGCAACAGAACATATGTTTCATTATTTAAGTTTCGATAAATTGGTTTCTTCAAATTATCCCTCTCCAAGGCAAATAATCACTCTTTTTTAAAAAAATCTAAAACTGAACGTAGTTATGCAATAACGGATCAACTCCGAAATATGCACAGCTTGACATATAGGAATGCTCGAAAAATATAATACAAAATAAGTTCAAGTGCTGCATTTTTAAAAAATTAATTATTGCTTTATAAATAGTCATTTGTGGAACGCATTGTAGTTCTTAGAATTTTGAGCGGCAAATTACATACAATTAGGAAAGGTACACGGTATCTTAGTGGTCAGAATCTAGGTATCAGGACCAGAGGATCGCTGGTTAGAGATACAATCTTCCTGACGATTGAATGGGGGGCCTGGTGTATGTTAAATCCATAGTTACTCATATGTGCTCCCACTTGAGTGGTGTGGATTACTGGAGAAGAAATCGTCGGCGCATGGGTTTCCCAGTCATCTGAACTTGATTCAAAATCACGAATTCCTTCCCAAAGTAACTTTCGAATAGATTTGAAATACGATTTTAACCTTAATACGCTTCCAATATTAAAAGTATATTTGGCTAAAAGCATATTAGTTAGTATACATTAAATATTGAAACTGATATCCACGAATTAGAAATAAGCTCCTTATTGCCTCCCTGCAGCTAAATAAGCTCAATAGAAGATTATGATAACGTATATTGGTATACTTCCCTCTATGTGTAGTCTAAATATCAGTATTACTTAAAATGCTAATATTTCTTTTATGTGCGCTTGAGAAGAAAAACCTTTTCAGATCAATCTCATACACACAATTGTTTCTTATCACTTTACTTTTAATTGTTATAAGCATGCTGTTGAAAAATATTTTTTATGAAGAACCTCATAATACGTTCTTAACAAATTAAATAAAAGGACACATTCTCGCATATTTATGGTGTTGCAATCACTTCAATGTATAGAACAACTCATAAACTGAATGCAAGGCATAATCCTTCGTCTCCATACCCGTCTCTTTAAAAGTTGCAGTTACAACAGAGGGAAATTTCATAACAAGAAACTTTATTAGTTTTTTCTTCTCCTCCACATGCACGAAAGAGTTTCTTTCGATCGATATGTTGTATACACACGGCCCATTTACATTTTCGGTTATATCCTGGCGTGACGCCAGACGCAATTTTCCGGTGAAAGATGACTTTCGATTTAGAAAATCTCACGAAAGAAGCTTTGAACATTAATGTTATTGTCGAATTAGTCATAACAGCAACTTTCGTGCAATGACCCGATGAAAAAAATGAGGGCAATTTTCGAGTATTTGTGAGTGACCTACTCTAACTTCAGTTGCAACCGCAGATTGATAGGAAATATTAACGAGATTTCTACACGGTGTTTTACAAGTAAAGAAATGTCTTTTAAAATGATGCAGTAGAGTTGAAAAGAAGTGCAATTGGCCTACTGAAGAGGGGAATGAATTAAATGAGTGTTAGGAGGTGCACTGCATAACAAATAAAGTTGAACGTTAATGGTGAGTGAAATATCCCTAATAAAAAATTTAGAAAATTAATTTTACTTCAATGAGTTACCATATCTTCAGCTTCTTATTAAACGGATTTATATTTAGGCCATTGAGTATATTTATTAGATAGGTTTTTCTTGAGAAAATATTTCTTCTTAGGAAACCTTTTAACATTTCTTGCAACATAACATTTAATTTTGTGTGCTAGATTAAAACTTAATGCTTAATAAAATACACTGCTGGTCAAATTCTACGGACGATTTTTAAGATTCCCAAAATTAGGACTTAGTATAGATTCAATGGTTCGCAATCAGTTGCAGAGAATCGTGGGTTATACACTAGTCGGAACTCACATTTTACAGTAAAAGGTTTATCACGAAGGCATTTAGGGGGTCGATCAAAAAGTGAGGAAGACGAAAAGTTATTTTAGCCCACTAGAAACCCAAAGGGTACCTGTAAGTTGAATGGGTATGCGTGGAAGGAAGTACATACCGTGCTCCCGTAGGGAGACATGATTGACCTCACATTTGTCCTTGCTGTCGTTAAGTTGTCCTGATCCCCTTGCGAAGTGTCCATAGGAAACAGAGAAGGCTTTCTTGGATGAGTGTAGTTGGGCACATACTGGCCATAAGGCGTATCGATTTCAACTACAGAGCCAAAGGGCATAACTGAATTTTGAAATGATGGATAATGATTAGTTGTGCTATGAGAAACAGCGCATTACAATACACTTGATGTCAAATTGGCAAGAAAAAAAATGTTAGCTTAAAATCGGGAAGGATATTAGACAATAAACAAAACAAATCTAGGTTATATAGAAGGAAGAGAAAAAATATACTCCCAGTTGAAAAAAAACATACTGATACCTATGTGCAAAAATACACAGTGTAAGAACAAAAAAGATCAATAATAAAAAAAACAGGACTAAAACTATAAAGACGGAAAGTTTGAAAATTTGAGCTAATAATAACTTGGTGATGATAATACATTGAAAGGAGAGCTAAATTTATTAAAAACTACCCAAAACTTGAACATGAGATGCAATTTGATCAGCGGAGGAGTAAAATGAGAATTTAAAAAGACCCTTGAAACTGTCCGTTGACTGAGATTCTATTGATTTTGAAGAGTGTCAATAAATTGAGACCTTCAAAACAATGAAGTTAGTTGGGTGGAAAGAGAATATCTTTATTTTCAGAGATAAAGTTAATCTGTTTTCAAATCTTAATTCTTGACAATGGGTTGTTAAGGACTCTTTTCCACCACAGTTGTTCTAGGTCGTTTGAGGGCTTCTTAAGATGAAATAAGCTTATAACGCCGCAGCTGGTTGACAGGAGCAGAGGGCTTCCCAACTCACCACAACCATAGAAATCCGTCGTTCTGAGGCTAAATCTCTTAAGGTAAGTTGGGAATGGATCATGTCCCGTTGCAAACACGATTTCTGGTTTTTGACACGGAGCTAGGAAGTCTTGACCTTTAGAAGGATGAGGTGGACGTTCTTTCCAAAGTCGCCGTTGTCCCATTCATTCTGCCATAGTTGGGTGAAGATGACATGAAGTTTCTTTTTGAGGTAGCTCCTGGGTGCTGAATATTGTGTTGGGATCCCTTCCAAAGTAACTTTTTTTGCAAGGAGAAGAGGGAGTAACGAGGCACCGGTTCTCTGCCTCGTTACCCGCACATGTGCTTTAATCTAGTAGAGTCTAATATTTAGAGAGTTAACAAGGTTTTTTTAATATCCTGAGTAAGTGGACTGTTGGTATATAAAGAGTAGATGGAGTGGAGGATGGAATCGCTGTCAGTCCATATTTTAATGGGTTGTTTGGATAGACTAGCACAGCTGATGGCTTCCTTGATGGCAATTAGTTCAGCTTGAAATACTGAACTGTGAGGTTTGAGTAGCGTCATACATTGAGTTGTAGAGATGTTATTTTCTCTGACGTAAAATTCACAGCCTGTTCTGTCATCTATTTTGGAGCCGTCTGTATAAATATTGATGGGTTCATATGTGTTGAAAATATGGTCGAAGGGGACATGGCGTTTTAGATCGAATGAGGCTGAGGGGAACTTGACCGTGGAGACCTTGCCTTCAAAGTCTTTAGGGTCAAAGTTCTGGTCTTTGAGGTGGCTTTCAAATCTTGTAAATCTGACGTAGACAGCTTCTTGTTCTGCTTTCAAGTGGAGGTGGAGTAGTTCTTTTATTACTTGAAGAGCGGCCATGGGATGGTGGAATTAGCTCCGGAGATATTAAGCAGAAACTTTCTTTGGAGGCAGTTGAGCGACCTTCCTTGTATAGCTTAAAGTGGATAAGCTATCGCTGCTGCCCCTTAAAGGACCGTATTGCCACCGTGAAGTAAAGTCGTCTTGTATATGTCATGTTGAGTCCTCAATTCGCTCCCGCGATTTTCTGGATGTTCTGTTGGAGGTGAGTAATTTTAATTTTTCGGTTGCAAAGATGGTTTGCCCAATTCAGTTTGTTATCTATTGTTACGCCAAGGTATGCAAAGGTACGCAAGGTAAGGTTCAAAGATGTTGTCCTCTTAATTATTTTATCAGCCCATTTTATACTTGGGCCGCTAACTAGTTTACTTATTAGAAATTGCAGGATTTTTCTTTGAGCCTGAGGGTTTGTGTTTGTCCGTACAGCTTTTGAATACCGCAAGAGCCTCTTGGGCAGTGAATTTGAGTTTTGCTCCTGTTGGCTCGCTAATAACGAAAACAAAGTCATATGCGAATGCCTGAAGGTGAACTCCTGTCCAGCTTTCCGAAAGGATTTCATTAGCGACCAGGTTCCAGAACAGGGGGCTTGTGCAGGATCCTTGTGCGCAGCCTTGCCTTTCGACGGAGAATATCCTTCAAGGTTTCAGTCGTGTTCGAATGGAAGTCAAGAGCATCTATGCTAGTGTGAATGGATGAGTGTTGAAGGTGGTCGAATTCTTCCTGGATGTCTAAGGAGATGACCAGGGTATGGGTTTTATTTCTTTTGGATTACTGTATTTTCTCGACTAATTGATGGATGGAATCCCTCATGGAATCCAAATCGGTTTGGGTGGAGGAGGTCATTTTCTTTAATGTGGATGTTAACTCTTTCGATAAGGAATTTCTCGAATATCTTTCCGATTGTTGGCAGAAGTGTGACAGGCCTTTAAGATTTGATGTTGGTTGAATCTTTATCATTCTCGTGGAAAAGGACAATCATTCCTTTTTTAAGAGAGCAGGGAATCTCTTAGGCTGGAGGAACTTGTTGAGGTAGGAATGGAGAAGGTTGCGAATTCTATTTCTGATTTCTTTTAGTACGATGAAGTCTATTAAATAATACTCTGGATCTTTTTTTAATTTTGATTTTTTAAGTATTCTTTTGATTTCATTCTTGGAAATAGTCGGTTCTTGGGACAGATGAGAGTGACATGAGAAGAAAGGTTTGTGTCTTCGCCTGGAGGGTAAAGTTCTTTTAGAATAGACAGTGCAAAAGAATTACAGTCTCCTTTAGCTTACTTTCCGAGAAGTTTGAAAAGGGCTGCTGCAGGATGCCTATTTTTGACGATGGTTTTGTATGGCAGGTCGAAGGGGCCTGTGGCTCTAGTTCACATGTTCTGGAAAGAGTCCCTTTTAGATTTTTTGAGCTGTAGCTTTTTCTCCGATAAGGCTATTTCAAATCGTTGTTTCTTTTCGCCTTCTTTTTGTGGAGTCTTCTGTTGAGAGCCTGGATCTCTTTTTTTTATTTCTAGGGTTTTTTTCAAAGAATGCTGACAATTATTTGAAACTTTCATCAATGGTTTTGTCTGATGTCCATAATATTTATATCCATTTTTGTAAGAATAGCAAGAATATTCTGCAAAATATAAAGGCTTCTTCACAAAATAATTTGAATTATTTAAATCAAAATTTAATACAATGATTCTTTTACATTTGTCAAGTCGTCTGCAAGAGTCGTACAATTTGGTTGAAAACTCTGCATGTTTTAAGCAAAACCCATGCTGACAAATTTGAGATTTTTTAAGGAATCCTTTATATTTTCCCGAATATTCTTGCTATTTTTACGAAACTGCATGCAAATATTATGTGCGTCAAACAAAACCATTGATGAATGTTTCAAATCATTATCAGCTTTCTGTGAAACGGGGTGGACGAAACTACCTTCTCTTCTTCCTCACTTTCTGGTTGACCTCTAAATGCCCTCATGACCATATCTTTACTGTAAAATATGAGTTACGACAAGTGTATAACCCATGAGTTCCTGGAACAGATTGCGGACGATTGTATTCATTCTAAGTCCTAATTATTCGCATCTTAAAAATTGTCCTTAGCATTTGGCAGCAGTGTATGGTATTATTCAATGGTACCGGTATCTAAATTTTTGTGAAAATGAATGAGTGCAGTATATGGTGATAAAATGATTGATTAACTGGAGTTTTTTGGTTCAAAAGCTTGGTTTCATCAAACTGTGCTTGGCACTTGACATTTGTTTCAAAATTGTTTGCCCGTCATTGATTCTTAAAAATTCCTTTAAAATTGAATCATAAAAATACTATAACAATGTGTAAATCTAACGCCACTTGAACCATTTAATTTATCTTGAACCATCTGAAAGTACTTTCGGAACATCTCCTCATAAGCCTCCATGCGTTTCATTCAGTGGCATAATTTTTATTTATTTTTTAGAAATTTATTAAAATGCATAATTCTAAAAAAAAATCATAAAATAGAGAGCAGAATATAAATATGCCATGCACACAAAATCATGTTATAAAAGGTTTCTTGGATGTGATTCGGCCAAACGCAGGTGGTTAAAAATCTTCATATGGCCAATCGTAACTCTTTAAAATTCTGCAGAGGTTTTGCAACGAAATTAGGTAGCAGAAAATCTTCGATTAATAATTGAACGTAATGCAACTTATGAATGTTGTCGAAACAAGATTAATAAAGAGTTTCTTATAGCACACTTTCATTAGAGAACTAAAAATTTAGACCTTTTTTTAATTTTAATTGTTTTTACATTTTTATTTTTGGATTTCAAATGCTTTATTACAAATATTATGGAATCTGGAAATCAATTTTTTTTCAAATGCTATACCAGGTGGCGGCACTCATGTGAGAACAAAATTTAATTACATCGATCGATTATCTAATAATTAATTTCTAAATATGAAAACAAAGTATTGTCATAGTTATACATGAGAATAGAAAATTTAATACCTGGAGTATCAGAAAAAGAGTGATTTATTGCAAAATTCTATCTTAATATTGAAATAAATTTCTCTCTTTTTATTTCATTATTTATTTACTTCTCTGTGTGAAATTTGCAAACAAAGTCCTCTAGGATACAAAGTATGGTAGGTAATATATTCAAAAACATCAAAGATCATGGTTGCTAATATTCAATTCTTTATTTAGGCTTGATTTAATTCAATTAACATTCTTTTGGATGTGAAACAAGCCGAGTCATGAGTCATTTTATTGTTGAAAGTAAACACATATTTTGAATAAGGCAGTGAATTTAGAGCCGACAACGAGTAATTAGATTCGTGATGACACAAACAGATACTTGACTTCATTAGTGGCTTTCAGATAAGTAACAAATAGAACATGTGCAAGTATACTAAATACAGGTTAAATGCTTGTCATTATTTGAAGTTTAAAATTACTTTTTTAAGGTACCCATGAATACCAAATTATATATAAGATATTCAGTTGCAATGAAGAACAATCAATATTTCCTACGAATAACAACGAAACAGAGAATATGAGTAAATTAATGTATTCGAAAATTAAAACTCCTGAAGACAGATTTAAGTTCAAATTAATTTTATTCCGATAGGGATAATTTGATATTGGTCTCCTAATTTTAATCATGGTCATTGGAAGAGGACACCACTAGAATCAGTTTACCACTCTCTAATTTACACTTCACCTCAATGTAAGGATATTTGACACATTTAACATGCAACAGGCTCACTACACGACCGATCTTTGACAGAATTTGATTTCACTCAATCGTAACAATATTCTATAAGTTATATAGGGTGTCCCAAAAAAGTGGAACAAGCATTTATTTCCTTAAATATTGCAACTGGGCATATACTTCCAATTACAAAGTTTCTTTAAATAAGGTAGGAATTTGTGTGAAAGCACTTTGGCTTCTGTAGAAGTTGAAAATAAAAATATAAGAGAAGTAAATGTTTATACGTGCCCCATAAAGCAAAAGTGTCAATGAGTGAAATGATCCTCTTTTTCTCATCTATACATAAACTAAGTTTCACGATACTATCTGCAAAACTTGCAGATATATATTAATTTTTAAATTTCAAGATCGCAAATTTGTATGGACATGTTTATTGCAGAAGTGCAAATTTATTCAACATAGGGAAACCACGAAATGCAAATATTTGTCAAATAGTATATCAGCAAATTATCACGAATTGAAAATAAATTGCCAATGACGCATATTGTTACTCAGTTTCATTTGAAGATAGTTGCAACTATCGATTTGAGAAAGAATGGAAGGACAACGTGAGAAAATAAAAAATTAAGGTATAACAGGAAAATAGCCTAATATTGAACCAGAATGCTGAATTATTTGCTCTAAGCGTTGCTCTATTATTACGCTTTACCTAAAAGCAGTGGGGACTCGTCCCTTAGGTCTGCAGAGTTGCAGAATTCACTAAAATTATTTTAAAACTTGGTATTTATTCTTATTTGCTTACTTCTCCACTCTGAGGCTTCGACTATTGACGAAGAAAGATAAAAACAAGAAAAGAAGACAGATAACGAATGAAAAAGTAAGACAGACACAGGATGGGATGCACACCAAATAGATTCGGAAAGCGCTAACATTCGCTCATTGCGTACAACTAAGTAACAAATAGAAGAAGGCGAACAGCTATTCTTTCTGTTTTAGAACTTAGCTACAACTGGATTTTCGGATGCTCCTGTTTCGTGCTAAAAACCTCTTTCGTTCTTTCCCCCGCCCCTTTCAATCTCACCATTGGTTCGCCTTCGCGCTCTTGATTTTTTTTTTCATTGGCTGTTTTTAGGTTTCGGATTCAATTTCATGTTGCCTCAACGGGAACTTGGCTGGCTCCTACATATTCGATTTCTCTTATTATAACGGAACTCGCCGAAACAAAGGACTGTAATTATTTAAAACACAATTCAGATAATTACAACTACACGTTTGAACTAATTGAAGGTAAAGCTATTTTTGAAAAATTGTATTTCAATTGTATTCTAGCAATGTTTTATAGTACTGCTCTCTGAGCAGATGAACTGTCACTGCTGATATATCATCTTGAATATTTCTTGAAGGTTCATAAGATGAACTATTTTTCTAAATACTTCAATTAATGTATTATTTGACTTGTTTGTAGATTTTACAAGAGTTAACAAATACATTGTAATTTCCTTATTCCGTCCTTTAAATAATTTTCTAAAATTTATATATTATTCCTAAAATACAGGTCGAAAGACTGCATCAAACAGCAGTGATAGGTAGGGAAAAATGGTCGAAGTCAACAACTTTCTCTTCTTATATTTCTGTATTTTTTGCAGATAGATGCGTGAAACTCTGTGTGTAATAGATGAAAGTAACTAATTGACATTTTTGCTCTATGAGGGTAGTATAAAAATTGAATTTTGTAACTTTTTACTATCGATCTTCTTGGATATCAAAGTATACTGATACAAATTCTTACCTTCTTTGATGAAACTTTGTAATTGGAAGTATATGTCAAAAATAAATATTTTAGGAAATAAAGGCTTGCTCCTCTTTTTGGGACACCCTATATAGTTTCTTTAGCATATTATTACGGTGTAAAGGCATTGGGCGTTAATGTTATTTTTTTATATAAGTCAGTATGTTTCACGTAATTGCTGTGTAGAAATATGACTATGAAATCTACTCAATTAAAGAAAATTTCAGTAACTTCCCAATCATTGCTCCATAAGAATCATACTAATTCAGAGTTTTTTAGTCCCAATCTCTTGGCAAATGTTCTTAGCCATTAAGTGAAACTTGCTTAATTTTTCCTCAATTTTTTTATTGAATGGATTCATTTTTTTTATTTATTTGAAAATACTTGTTTAATTTGCAAAAGCTTTCCATTGCTGCTTTAGTTCATATAATTATTTTCCTTAATTATAATTTGTCTTAGTGAAAGTATGATCAGTCTTCCTTCATAATATGTTCAATATTTTCGTTTTTGAATTAATATTTTCCTAGTTTCTATGAAAATATTAATTCAAATTCAATTCTTTCTTAACATAAGCATAATATTCATAAAAAACAAGTTTTGTTATTTTATAATACCAAAAAAAATATTTTAGAGGACAGCATAGATTTTGATTTTCTTACTGTAATTTCAAAAGATTTCCACCGAGTTTGCATTGAATATTCTAATTCTATCCTAAATATGTTCTTGTTAATTGAAAGCATCCAATTATAAGAAACTGGAAATCTAACGTTGATAAAAGTCTGGTAATGAATTATTATTCATTAATATTTATCTGTTGATTTAAAAATGTTAAAAATTTTGCTGAATGTCTTTAATAAGAGTGATCAGTTAACTGCTCTGTGCCTTATTATGCATTTTATGTAATGTATGTTTTATATACATCTTAATTAGAACCACTTGTGTGATTATTATCACATAAGACAATCATGATGAACTTTCAAAGATTTAAATTAAATAACAGAAATGAATTTATTGATTGAAAAATGATGGAAATATTTACAAAATAAAGTGGTAAAATTTGATATAAAAGTTTTAGAACAAAAAATATCACTCAGTATTTTTATACTGAATAATATACTTCAGAATTTATTTAAATGAGAAAATTAATATCAACAGCATTTTTAACTTTTATCAGAATATTAATCAGTGAAAAATAAATGAAAGTAATTACCGAATTCTTACTAAGAGAAATACATTTTAACAGTCCGTTAGGCGCAACGTCTAACACATACCCATGGCAGGCTAGGTTATTCGATTTTCTATTGTATTGTTTTACTTTTAAAGCATTAGAATTTGAATTTTTTTGAAGAATACTCGTTTACATTCTTTAGTAGGACGAACTATTATAGTTATAAAGGTTAAATTATCAAAATCAGAAAACATACCATAAAATAGGATTCGTTTCCGTGAAATGCATTGAATCCATTTAAAGATGAAAATGATTACGACTTAAAAAAAGTTAAAACAGTTGAATAGTTGACGTTCCAAATTTTAATTTTTTTTTGTAGTTTAATCCTGAGCCAACGGGTATTTTTACAGTTTCATTAATATATAAATGTGACCCAATATTCCGTTATTTATTCTATGAACGCAACTGCCCGGTAGTGCTTAGGCTCCTCGTAATCCAAAAAAAAAATTGAAATTTCAAAGTCTCAACGATACTAATTCAGAAAACGTAAAATGCAAAAGGAATTTGTTGAAAATATTCTAGAATACAAGACATCTTAAATCATTTTATGTAAACACTCAGTTTAAGAGAAGTTTACGAGGTTTTTTTTCTGAGTGTCTTTTGGATGCGAGCGTACTCCTTTTAGTAAATTCTCTGTGCTTTCTTCGAATGTCTGCATCCACTTTTATTTTTGTTTGTTTATTTTAGACCAGTTTGAAAAAGAACACGTTTTCGAGTGTTTCACTACTTTTTTCATTTCGAATTTTAACACCTGGTATAAATTTCAAGAATCTTAAGCACTTTGTAAACATTAAAGTCTTCCTAAAATTTTTCTTTCCTTCTTTAAATTTAAATTTCCCAATATTAATTCTCCCTTACTTAGTTTTAGTTTCTAAATTTTTAGCAATAATTACTGAAACAGGCGCTTTTGTAACAATGAATTAAATTTTTTTATTATATTTAAAATATAAAATGCGAAATATGAGGAGCATTCAAAAAAATAAGTTGTACTCGAAGACTGTAGGTCAAGGACATTTTCTTCAGATTAGCAATACAATATAATATGTATATATGAGATTAAGAATACAACGTAATACATAAAACATGATGCTCACAATATGACATCACACTATATTTCTTCATGTGATGAAAATATGTGTCCACACAGAGTACTAATAGTTCGAATCCCTGACGATGAAAATACTCTCCTTGGTCATGTGGCTAACCAACAGCAGTGTTCTGAAGCTGCTAATCATTGACAAATTTACACCCATTTAAGCTTACCAAGCATGTAAAAATCGTAACGAGCCAGATTTGGACAATATACTGAGTGCTGACAGACCCTTTGACGTGTTGGATTGCTGTTGAAGAACACTATTCCTCTATTTAACTTTCCACTCCTGTTTCTCTTTACAGTTTTACGTGAAGCCCTTAATGTTTTGCTGTATTTCCAGAGAACTTGCCTTTGCAACCGCCAGTGTTCCAGAAAATCGCAATCGAAAAATGATAACGACTCCCCCGGTTCATTTAAATGGAGGATCATTCATCATCATAGAATAATAACACAGGCCTGCAAAAAAATACTTTTGAAAAATTGTTTTAATTTTGATGACTGATGTTTATGTTATTTTTAGTACTGATTCTAAAAATGAAATCCATTTATTTCTATCACATACAGATTTTTTTACAAAGTGATTGCGCATTTTGAAGGAAACACACAAGGATTGCACATTTTGAATCGTGAAATTTTGACATTTCATTTCAATTTCATTAATTCATAAATCCATATAAATTACATTTATATCCTAGTTCAAGTAATTGTTAAGTATAGGTAGAAAGTTACAAGTCCTTATAGTAACGTTTTTTCTTTACGTCAAAAGTTCTTTGGTCACTTTTCCTCTTTTAAACTTTACAGGGATTATCTCTTTGTAGCATCCAGCAGTAGTCAGCTATCATGCTGACATTCCATTTTCCTTGATATCGTCTCTCCACTTCTTTTTTTATCGTGGTGAAATATTTCAACTTGTTCCTCATTAACTGCACCTAAATTTTCAGGAAAATAGTACAGGTGCGAATCGAGAAAATGAACATTTAAACTCGTACTACAGCCTAAAATCTTGAATTTTTTTCATCTCTTCTACAACAGATTTGTAGTTTGGGTCCTTTTTGTTCCCAAGAAAGCTAGTAATAACTAGTTTGAAAGATTCCCAGGTTTTTCTTTCATTTGTTTCCATTTTATTCTCAAAATTTTCATCTTTCATCATTTTCCTGATATCTGATCCTACAAACACACCTTCCTTCAGTTTTGCTTCGGATAAACACGGCAACTGGTCACAAAGGTATTTGAAGCTTTCACCTACTTTTGGCAGAGCCTTGACAAAATGTTTCATAAGACTAATTTTATGTGAAGCGGTAGAAGTAACACTTTTTTGGCAAGCAGGAGAGGTATCCGATTTCAGCTGGTTTCCTCTGTCTTTAATATTGTGTTTAATAGGCAATTTACCGATTCACAGGAATATTCTGGATTGAAATAGTTTCTTCTTTCTTGTTTGGTAGTTTAATCCACCAATTTACTATTTTAAGTTTATAAATATGTTTATCGAACTCCTATAAATAATACTTTTTTGGTCCGAAATATACTAAATTCGTAAAAACTAGATTGCAATTTGTGATAAAACTGTACGTGATGGAATTTTTTCATTACTTTTCCTGCAATCAGCATCCAAAAAACTATAAAAAACACCACTTACTTTACCGACAATTTTTTCATCGCAGACCTGTGTAATTCATATCTTCATAACTAAAACTCTCATGAAATATGAGGATTGTTTATTAGGTCATTTGAGAGATTTGATGTATCGAACCTAATTAAGTACAACATAAACTGAGTTAGTTGCTCATTTTCATGATGCTTGTACACTTGCAAACAATGAGACGCTAAATCTAGTTCAATCCACTATTCCACGACGTGCATATTCAGGCTATGATATACAAGGCAGTCAGACTGAACCTCATTTGTCCCTGTAAACATTATTATCCATACGTGTACTGAAGTTTTTCAAGTTTCAAATATAGTTTCTTTGTGACCGGATGCAATGCCATTATTTTTAGTGCAGTTTTCTGCGATTACTTAGGGTAGTTTTTAGAGGTATAGTTTCCAGGACACTTTTCATCCCCTGAGAGTGAGGAATTGCGATATGCTGAATTTAAACAGATATTTCGGGACACCCTGTTTATTTTCGGAATGAAATCTGAATCATAATTTAGGTTATAATCAAGATTAACCCAGATATGTATGTTTCTAATTATCGAATGTTCTTAATTCTGAAAATTATTTTTTCAAACATGAAATGCGAAAACTTTAAGAAGATTAACGTCTAAGACAATTTATTTATTCACCTTCTGTATTCAAGAAAAGCTGAAAAACAAGTGAAAAATTTTATCCGAAAATATCTAAAACCAATTACACGGGCCTGTAAGAAATACTTTTTGAAAATTGTGTTAGGCTTGATTTTTATATTATTTTCAGTGCTGATTTCAAAAATAAAATCCTTTTTTTTCCTATCACGTCAGGTTTTTTCAAGAAACGATTTCATATTTTGGGGGAAACAACTCATATCAAAATATTTTGATATTTTTATTTTTAATTTATCACCTCGTAAATACATATTTTATATTTATATACTAGCTCTGTTATTATTTAAATGATCGATGAGTTTATAAAAAATGTTACAAATCCTTATACTAGAGTTTTCTCTTTTTCTTGAAACTTCTGTTCCCGCTTTTCCTCTGCTGAATTTGCCGGGATGGGCTCTTTCTAACTTCCAGCAATAGTCGGCTGCCATGCTGATATTCCACCTTCCTTGATATTGTCTTGGTATTCTCTATATGTCTTAGTGTAAATTTTCCCTTTGTTCCTCCCTGATTGTATCTAAATTTCCAGGGAAATAGTTGTTGGGAATAAATCTCTCCTCTTTTTATCGGCAGCATCAGCTAGACTATAATTTTCGAATCTTGTTGGCTCTAGTTCGTCAGCATTGCGATCGACGCTAACTGAAATGATATGCCGATTCGAATCATTGATTGATCCCAATCGGCATGTCATTGAAGATGTAAATTTCTTAATCGCCACACATATATAAAGGTGCGATGCTAGTTTTTTTGTGTAGTTACTGGCTCGCTGTGTTTTCTCTTGCTGGCCCTCTGGCTTTTACTTTCTCCTTCCGGAGAAGACGTCGAGATGTGTGTGTGTCACGACCTGTTATGTTGTGATATGTGTTAAGTATTGTTTTTATTATTGTCTATCTTTTGTTATGGCTACGAATGGTATCCATGTTGTGCCATAATAAATGTCAAGTTAAAATTTAAACTGTCTCCATCGTCATTTGTGTGGATCTCTATCTTCATGAAAAATTAAATTTATCAATTTAGGTTAATTTTTCACAAGAATAGTCCAGATGCGAATGGAGAAAATGAACTTTTAAGCCCGTATTACCCCTAATACCTTGACATTTTCCAATATTTCTTCTACAATGGCCATCTAGTTTGGGTCTCTTTAGTTTTCAAAAAAAACTAGGTTCTACTAGTTTCAAAGATTACTTCTTTTTCTTTCGTTTGTTTCCATACTGAGCTCAAAAATTTCATTCTTCATCAGTTTTCGGATGTCAGGTTCTACAGATAATCTCTTCTCCTTTCTCCCAACTTTGCTTCGTATAAACCTCCGAGAACTCTTCATAAGGTATTTGAAACATTCCCCTTCTTCTGGTAATGCCTTAAAAATATATTATAAGGCCCAATTTCATATGAAGCGGTATTTTTCAATACATCTGAGGGGACAAAACCGCTATACCAAGTCCATGAAGGACAGGGAGTCTGATAAATAGAATATTAGGATAAAATTTTTTGTTCTTTAGTTTGAAACCTTTAACGTTGCATGTACAAATATAGCAGTCATCAGTATGAATTTTAAACTTTCGAAACCATTAATATTTTTTTATCTCTATCTTTTTACCTTAAAACTATTGTCTTAATTCTCGTGCACTTTTGGAAAAATAACTTTGTGTGGAACTGAAGGCTTTGTCGTTTTCCCCCATATTCATGCCAAAATAAGCAAAGTATACTTTTTCCGCGAAATCTGAAATGCTTTTTTATTGTATAGATACCTCAAATGCCACAAAATCTTTGGAAACCCTTTCTCTCAACCGCAATACATACTAAAAGTAAAAAACACTTCTCAAAACTCGGAATTATGTGCAAGCGTACGGAACTGAGCTGAAGAAGACATTGACAGGAGAGTAGGAATGGCAGGAAGGAGGAGTGGACAGACATACACCAACAGCCTAGTGATCAGGTTTTAACTTTTTTCTCTGGCTTTAATTTTGTGTTTAACAAACAGTTTACCAGTTATAAAGAAATTTTTAAATATATAATGGTTTATTATTTCTTGGGTAGAATTTTTATAGAACAAATTATTATTTAAAATCTATAAATATGTTTAATATGTTCATAAAAAAATATATGTTGTTCTTAAATATACAAAATTTGTGCACATTAAACCTGTGAATTGTGATAAAGCTGTACCTGATGGATAATTTTTAATTATTTTTCCAGTAATTAGCACCAAAAAACTATAAACACTAATTATTTTAAGACTTTTTTTCATTGCAGACCTGTGTTATTAATATACTAAGAAAAATATCAGAACAAAGTCGCACCGCGCCAGTGGCATTCGATAAACTTATTTCAGAAGAAGCAGTTATGGCCAAAAAGAAATTGCAAAAATATCATTTCACATAAGAGAAGGGGCATTTTAGAAACAAAGGAAAATTCTTTTTTCAAAGCTTCTTTTCTTCTTTAAAAACTTCTTTTATCGCTAAAAACAGTATTTTCTAGACTTAGTTCAATTTGTGTTTTTTAAATAAACTATATTTTCATTTTTAAATTTTATTGACAAAAAGTTGTTTTTGATTTTTATATTGCAAATTATTTTTGATACCGTATTTTAAACAAAATTATATTTAATCTCAATGGGAAGATATCTAAATTTCTAAGTTTCAGAATGAATTAACTTCTGTCTGACTTTGCAACAAGAAGATTAATCGAATCTAAATTTTCATAAAATATGACTCTTTGATTGAGGTAACTGGATATCCCTTGTTTAGTTCGCTTAAAGGGCTGTCGAAACAAATAATAGATATCTTATGCTATGCCACGGAAAAAGAAGTGTTGAACAAAATCGCTATCCTGTTAGCACAAGATATTCTACGATGTTTCCACGATGTTGCTACAATATTCTGAATGCCTCACAACATCGTAAAGATATATGAATATTGTTGGGCATCTTGTACTAATAGGGTAAGTATATTTGGCATCATATTAACTCGTCATGATTAGAATATTCTTCATTAGGTTGGAATGGAATTCTATACATTTCATGGTGGGTCATGTTCTGTATTTTTCATCTCACAGTAGCTGAAAATTAAATCAAAATAACACACTGCTGATTCAGAGATTAGCGTTAATTCAACGAAATAATCAAACATACAAATAGACTCAGACACGTTTCAGACAACTATGAAATTTTCATGTCCTTATTCTAAAAGCTCCAATATTTGTCTAGCAAATACTAAATTTTGTTATTGTAAATACAACTTAGCTGGCTTTTCATTTCAGCTATGTTAAGAAAAACAGTCAAAGACATAAACTATTTGCCAAAAAGAAATCAGGTCTGGGATAGTTGTCCGTCTAGACGTTTCCGTAAGAATTTTATGCTCGATAATATTATTCATAGAAATAGCGTGTGAACATAGATTTATATCTGTTGTTTTAAAATTTTTCTCTGGATTTGAGCAAAATAATTTCTTTGAAATTTGTTATAGTACCATATTGCTTCAGGGACATGAACTCTTTTCATAACAGACATCGAAATGTTTCATTCAGGTGAATTTCCTATTATTTTTAAGGGACGGAATTTTCATTAAACTTTGATGTCAGTAAAAAATCTGTAAAACAGAGAATCTAAATTTCAAGAAAGTTTTTATATTTTATTGGTGGGTGGAGTGGGAGGATTTTTCTTCCTCGTATCCGAAGTATACGTAAGAAAAGTATCGTATTTTTCAAAAATATGGAACTTCGATATTTTAATGAATTTTAGAAAATAAATCTGTCTGTATTTGTTTCATTTGGAGCGTATTTGGACACCATAACTCAAAAATTCAATAAGCGGAAGGTTGACACTTGCTATCTTTTTTTTAATCTAAAATTGCAGATTAGTGTCAAGTTGTGATTCTGACTTGGGATTATGTGATAACGTCGAGGAGAAGAAATTACTTATTTTTATTTTTTTATTAATTTTTCTCTTTACCGGCAGTATTTTCACCTTTTCACACTATTCTCATATGATTTCAAGATTTCCAAGATACCTTCAGATTATGCAAATCGATGCATTTAGCGTAATCTTATTATACTTTGTTTTATTTGGATTTAAATTGTTATTTTGATCTTTAATTAAATTTTCTGTTACAGAGATATATAAAAGCTTCTTGCGGACAGCACGTTTATTATAATGGTTTTTTATTGACATGTCTTACCGTTTGAGAAGTCAACACAATATTGTAATAAGTCTTTAAGTGAGCTGTTACTTGAGGAGCAGATATTACTGGATTATCTTGAACTTTACGCATGATATTTCTTTTATGCAAGAGGTTTAGCTTCGGAGATCTCCCGGATCGACACCTTTCTTCAAATTTTTGAAGCTCACGTTATTTTTCAGTAATATATTGAACTGTAGACTTCGATGTATTAATGATTTCATTGATTTTTTTTCTAGATAATCCCTCATTTCGTAACTGAGTCACCAACTCACGAATAGTTTTAGGAATTTCCATTTTAAGACGATCAAATAGAAACTAAAATTAAATAACTGTTGCTATCATGCCTTCGTGAGGCTTATGTACCTTCGAAAAATTACTGCTGGTCAGTTGTGGAAGTCATCAGGATTTATCTACATATGGCGTACGGAAAAGTTTTTGCAAGGCACTTCGCAATATCTCCTAAATATATCAATTAAAACTCTTGCCACGTTCTGTAAAAAGATTATTTTATTATAAACTCATTTTAAAGACCAAAATTAATTATATTTCAATACTGAAGGTATGAAGCAAAGATTAGAAAATATGTTAATTTATTATTAACTGTGACCTTCCTTTATTTACCTAATGTATCTTTCAAAATTATTATTGTGCAACTTTTTAAGCTATTCAACTGATCAAAAGGGCAAATTCTGTTCCTTCGTGAGGTCTCTTCACATATAGAAAATAGATATATTTCCAAATCTTTATCTTTTAGGTGCCATGGACTTTTGCAAGAGAGATAAATAAGTAACAATATCTTTAAAAACCCTTACAATTAGAATTCTTCATGTTTACTTTCCTTATTATTATTTTTAATTATTGTACACTTTCTAAAGCTTTTAAGACACTTTTCATTGAAAATTAATCCTTGTTTTCAAACCTATGCTATATAAGATTGTTTATTACTATAGTTGAGAGGAATATATATAGAGAAGAGAAGTGATTATATTTTTTCTTGGACTAACGCGGACTAAAGAGCATAAAACTAAAAAGAAATAACCTAAAGCCATTTAAATCTTTTGTTCTTATACTACTTTCTTAACATCAGCCATAGCACTTTCAAAGTCAATTGCAACTTTAATTGGAGCTGCCTCTCTATCTGTTCCCAGAAATTCGAATTTGCTGAAGAGATAGACTATTTAAGGGGGATAAGCATTCTTAAAATTTTTAACAGCTTTCCCATACTGAATATTCGTCCACTAGCTGTAATTCAAGAATAAGACGAAAAACCAGGAAAGGAAATTTTTGTTTAAATTAGTCATAGTCTATTGCTATGCAGTATTATTATTTTATTTTTTTGGGAAAATATCGCATTCATTTGTCATTTAAAATGCATTCCTAATAACAAATAAAGATCAAACTTACTTCTCTGACTAATAAAAATTTCAAAGCAAAAAAGAAAATCACATAAATATTGAAGTGCTTCTAAAAGAAACATTTTTTTTTTACATCATCAAGCAGCACATGAAGTCTTGAATTTTTTAAAAAAATTAAACATTATCATAAAAAACAAAATCCAAAGTAGTCTGCGTAGCTGTACAAAGTCATTTATTCATTCGCAGTTTTTTTTATTAAATTCTATTATATAGTTTTTATCATTTGATATTCGAATTCAAATAACATTTCGAATCTTCTCAAACGAATGTAATTTTTAATAATTATGTTACAAAAAGGCCATTTCGTAATAAGTGAATAACTCATGGTGTGACTTTCAATTTAAGTGAACTAATTCCATTTTTCAAAGATTTTTATGCACAACTATTTCATTAGAATCATAAAATGGAAAGAAGAAGGAATCATATTCTCTCTTGGCGGAAATTTCTGTAAAAATTACACTATTTTTAATATAAAACGAGAAGATGAAATAAGTTAAACAGTGTTTAAAAAATTAATACAAAAATGTCAATTATTTTATTATATTAACAAAAAACCGGTAAAATTTCAAATTTAAAATATTTGAGAAATTTAATAGGATTTACCGTATTCGGTGCGAACAGTAAAAAAAAATATGAAAAGTTTAGCGAAAGTTTTTAAAATTGCATAAACGTTCGAATTTCAAAAATCGAGAAAATTGAAAATAAAGGAAATATAATTCTACAGACAAATGATATACCATACGAAATGGAAATAAGATTTATTTTAATCAGCAATTTCGAATAAAGCAATATTCTAAATGAAAAAAGCGAGAGTTTAAAACAAATTTGCATATAAATTGAAAAAGTAGATTCTACATATAAGAGCATTTAAACAAATCGAATCTAATAGTTTGTTTCCGTTACGCTTTTGTCTTTTCACCTATTTCTTGACAAAAAATAAAGTCTAATTTCTCATTTTGTTCGGCAAAAAATCACTTCATCTCATTGTTATTTTAAGCGGATTTTTGTAGTGCAGTTGATAAGTTTCCACTTCTTAATTCTTTATCTAAATCTGTTCAGAAGCATTTAGTTGAGATTTTGATGTTCGTTTCAGATTTTGTAATTGGACTAATTTTCTTTCAGAATAGAAAGTCAAACTGTTAAAATAAAATTATTGCGGCTTCGATACCTATAATTTTCAGAAGAAGTTTATAAATTTTAATTAACACTGGTTATAAACCGAATCTATTATCATCGATTCGGTTATTCTGTGAATTGCAGAAATATTAGATCGTGGCTATGGACGAGTTCTCTGTTTCGTTTTTTTAGGGTAGGTGTATAAACTTCCCCTATACCGACCGACGGTGTAATGCTCCGTGAAAAAAATTCATCAAAATTTCAACACTCCGTTTGAAAATGTAAATTAATATTTAAAATAGAGTATTTTAATGTCACAGCTTCTTTGAAAATATTAAGTTTGATGTTCCTATTTCTCTAGCTCTCAATGTTTACTTAAAATAAAAGTCTCATTTTGTGGAAAAGCTGCCACAAAATCGATGTCGCTCTTTTTGGCGAAATCTAAGGCTTATTTGGTGAGTAAATTTTTACCAGATGATTTAGATAATCACTTGTGGTAAAATTTCGATTCATTAGCTAAATGGAGTTGGTGATTCCGTAAATCAGAGGGTCACCGGAGAACGGGAGTGGCTCGTGGGGACGGAAATTCTGTGAACCCAAGATAAATAAAATAGAAAACTCGTCCATAAGCAATCGAGACTGCTGCTAAGTAGGCTGATTCCAAACACAAAGATAACTGTAGATAAGTCCGAATCCATATGCGTAAGACTTGATTCCAACTTATAGAACTTGATAAAACTCCATTTTTCTTTTTCAACAATTATACACACAACAATTATATATACAAAATATTATATACACGAAATGTTATATACACATAATGGAAAAATAGTCAATTTTTAGACTATACAGAAGGGGCAACAAGGGATGGAAAGGTGTTTTAGACTATACAGGTCCTAAATGCCCTATTGAACTCTATGTAGTAAATCTATGAATTATATTTATTCCCTACCTTTGACATAATATAATTCAAGATTCTATGTAGGGGTTGACCAAAGTAATATGGAAAGCCATATAATATCTGAAGGCATCTCTTATCACAAAAATATCAAAATTTTAATTCAAAATATAATCTTAATATTCATTCACAATATACGAAATTAGTATTGATTGGTAATATTTTACAACGTAAATAAATCTATGAATAAAATGGTAATCAATTAAATGTTTCCAAACCTTTATCATGATTTTTTAAATATTTAAATGAAAACTGATATAGATTAAACAAAAAATACTTGTTGACATTTATGCGAATTAAGAAAATTACAACAATTAGTTAATCAGCCATACTTGTTTTTAAAATCATTTATTAATTCACTTGAAAATGTGTCAACATGCCATAGCGGTCTTATCTCTAAAGATCCAATGCAAGAATGAATTTAATTACGGGTATATGTCTTTTTAATTAAATTACGTTCATTTTCTCCTGGCCATCAATCTTTATTAAATGATTAAATTTTCGTATTCTGAGTTCTGTGTCAGCTCATTAGCGTTAATTAAATGTAGGCGAAACAGTCGAGAACAAACATTTCAAGCATAAAATGCTTTCATTGATCCATTACTTTGTCGGTATTTTGATTCTACTAAATGAGAATCACTTCTTGTTATTAGCGTTCTGATCATCAATTTCACAATATGATCAATATATCGGCTAGAATATGATTTATTCTAGAGTGTAATATTGCTCGCTTAAACAGATCTTCAGAAAAGATTTGACAACTTAACTCTGCGTGAAAGACGAGGACATTGGAAATCATTATATTTTAGATAAATCAAATTGATGGCATTTACAAATATGCGTAAAACAATGCGATGACTTAAAGTGCAAAAGGCCCAATATGCGATGGATCTTCAGTGGAATCGGGTTTCGAACCAGGAAAAATCCGGTCTCGACCTTATCAATACGCCACATATGTATCCCCGTTGGTTGGGAGACTTGCCATTCTTGAGGGATTGTTGTAATCCAAAAATATGGTCTTAAAAACGAGAATCTTAAGAAGATGAGGTTAAAAATGCTTCGGCCCATTTAAAATATTCTTATAAAAAACGTTTCTCTATTTCGACTAATCATTAGGCATTTTTTATTATTTCTTCCCCTCATTAGAATCAAATCTAGTCATTATAGAAGTGGCAATACAATAGTCTACGGAAACTAATCAGAGAATAATTAGGGCTATTGTTAGTTTGATTTTTTAAAAGAGTGAAATTATCGACCTCTCCCTCTTTACCAGCCCGTATTATAATTAAATCTTCAAGTATATAATTTGTATGCTTCGTGAGCTAAACGCTAAAATCGTTTTAATCAGTAATTTTCATTCGGGAACCGATTCACTACCTTTTACTTTATTTTCCAATTTAGTGTCATTTATTTTTATATTGCTGATCCTTCTTTATTTTGCATTTAAATTGTTTTAATTAAACATCTTAGGTTAATAGACTTCATCCAATAATTTAAAATTGTTATTAACAAAATAGCTTAATAAACTATCATAAAAGTACCTAAAATATTACCTATGTATCAAAATATTTAAATATATTACAGCAGACAAATAATTTTCAGACTTTAGGTTAGCCAGTTATGGTATCTGTTTTAATCTCCTAGGGGAAACTACGGAAACTTGACCCTTCGCAATTTTCTCAGATTGTGAGATAATTGGTAATTTGTATGCGACATTTTAATTTGACCTTCGGTCACATAATTTATTGGAGGGGATTTTCACTAGCTTCTGAAAAGCCATCATAATGGTGTGTAAGTAAATATATTTTGGGGATCCAAAAGTAAATTTTCCCTTTTTCATTCCTCAGTGGATAGGAAATTTACTATTGAAAATATGATGAATTAAATATTTCTGATTTTTAAGCATAATTCTAGCTATAATTTGATATACGATGTTATGCAGTATCTTAATTTTAAGTGTTTTAATTTTTGGATTATTAAGAGAAGGTCAAGATGGTGTGCTTGACCCTAAAAGTTAGCGATACTTGACCCTAAAAAGTTAGGGATACTTGATCCTATCAAAAGCCATTGCAGCTTCGATGTGGTAACCGACAGAAACACATTTTGTGGTTGGGATCAGTTTTCTGGTGTGTGGAGTTAGTCGGCAATATGGCAACTCAAATATAGAGAATAATTATTTAAAAATTGTTTGTTAGTAATTATTTCATTAATAATTTTCTTTAGTACATGATAATTTTAAATAATGCAAATAATTATTTTAGTAAAAATTTTAAAAAGAATTGAAATTTAATTAATCTATTTTTCCGTCGCCTGAGAAAGAAAGGTTTATATATTTATTTATTATTTTAATAAAAATCTATTGCTCAAACTATTTCTTAACGTTTGGTTTTATTTAACATTTCGCCATTTCTATTCTGTTTGTGTTCCTTTCTTGTTTTGACTTTTATCCTAAAATATATTTTTATTCTTTTGCTTTTATTTTTCTTTAAATAATACAAGAATCGAGTAAATCTATTAAGCGTCTCAATTTCTTGTTTCGTAGAACATTTTTTAGATTTTTTTTTTTTTACGTTTTGATGCTTTTCTGTTGTTTTCTTGTCTGTCTGTTTGTATTGTTTTTCGATTATTTTTAATTTTCCGAAACCGGAAATTATTCAACGCTAATGACGTTTCTAGGCTGTAATTTCCGTTGTAATTTCCATCACCGTTGCTGTAATTTTTTCATTTAATTGAATCAATATTTGAATTGTTTATTAAATTTTGAACTATTTATTTTAATAAATAACTAGATTTAATTTAATTACTTAACTAATTTAATTTATTTACTAGATTTTATAAATAACTGCGTTTTATAATAACCATTTTAATTAAATTTTAATATTAGTTTCATTAATATTATTTGACAATAAAGAACTTTTTTTAATTCAGTAGTTTTAACTAATATCTCAATTTCGTGTAGATACAAATTATCAAAAGAATTTAAGTTCTCTTTGCATGTAGGGTCGAGTATCCCTACCCTTATGGTCAGGCATCCCTTTCTTAGGGTCAAGTATCCCTAAAGTTAGGAATACTTGAACCTAGGCGATTTCATATATATATTTATTTTATGATTAAATGAGATATCAGTTTAGCATAAGTATATTTGCCATTCTTAGAAGCAAATCCTTTTATGATGATGGAATTTCAAATATTCGAGAAATATAAGAAAATTTAAAAATATGATCCAGTATACCTAGAGTTTCCCCAATGCCTTCAGTCGAACGTTATTTTTGAGTAAATTTAAAAATAATGCGTAGGAACAAATCATATTACCTTTAGCATTATTTATATTTGACTGATGCTTCATTATTTATGAACAGAACGTAGGATTTTTTTCTAAATTTTGATTTAAATGATTAATTTTTCTGAATTTGTTATCTTTTTTTATTTGTAGCATCCATCCTAAGAACATAAGCTTACATGTTAAGAGTCAGTAAAATAAATTAATTGATTTTCAAAATTATAAATAACCTGAACTAGTTTTTAAAATTTTAAAACTTTCATTTTACTTTAAGCCTATGTGATTATATTGTAACTTTTTCAAAAATATTTTTAAATCTAGAAGCTAACTAAGATATAAAGCGAGGGAAAGAAAAATATAAAGTATTTCGAAGTAAAATTTCAAGGCTGAGCTAACGTGCGTTTATATTATATGAAATAATAACATTTTCCTTGGAGGGTCACATAAATCAGACTGACTTATGTTATTATTAAACCAAGAAAGTATCATAAAAGGTATGCTACGCATATATATGTATATAAATCACTATTTTATTTTAGTCCACTACCAGAAGCTCTCTCCTTTTCCACTCGCAAAGTTAGTTGAGGTGTGTGTAACGGATGTACTCAGGCTAAGATTTTACGACTGCGAGGGAAATCCACAGTACTTAGGTAGCATGAATATGCATTTCGGAAGTGCATTCCATTGTTTTATGGATCAAGTACAGAAAGAGAAAAGGAAGTTTTCCGGAAGCTCGTTTGGCAAGCAAGTTTATTTTTTTCTTAAGGAAATGACCATTCTGTTTATAATGAGGAGAATTTCTTATAAGCTTTTGCGATGAAAACTTATATGACCTAAAAGATTGAAAGACCTTGTGCTGTGTGAATTTAGTAAATTAGTTATTTCAATGAAATTTTGATGTAAATCACTTAATATGTAATTAATTAATTCATTAACTCTTATTTAATTAATCAATTATTTAACTCTTCCTTAAATAATTTTGATAGACAAAATTTGTAGCAAGTACTGCAAAAATAACAATAGTTTATTTCTATTATTACACTGAATCCACTTTTAATCAATCGGTTCTCAATTTGCCATATCCTTGTCTACTACATACTTATAGACAAGGTGTCCCAAAAAAGGTGGAACAACCTTTTATTTCCTTAAATAATGCATCTGGACATATACTTCCAATTACAAAGTTAGATAAGATATGCTACTCATATATATATATATATATATATATATAATGTGTGTGTGTGTGTAATAATCTCACTTAATTTTATTTCAAATTCTAATATTATATATTTTAAAGTCTTAATGTATTCCAAAATCACTTTTCTTATACTTCAGTTTCGTTCTATTTCCCGCGCTGGATGTATATTAAATCTTTCGTCTTGGCATATTTATTACTAAAAGAATATTTTAATCGTTTCCACGCGAAATAAGCGACTCCTTGACGCCATGCATTTTCCCTAAAACACTTACGCAATTTACTAAAAATAGGTATTATTCCCTTCACTTTGATCACGTGTCTATCTGTTAAATCCCTATCTGAGAAAAAGCAGGGATTTTCTGCTCTCTTTTGGCTTAAAAACTTCAACTGAGTTGTACGTACATTCCGTCACTCTCCCATAATAAAATGAAAATCAGAATATAACTCGGCCTGTTTTTGTTATTTAACGCCTACAACAACGAATACATTTTAGAAGTCGGCAGGATGGTTTGCACGGATAAAAAATTCAAAAGAATGTAAAATTTAAAATCGAAATCAACGGATGGGGAGTGGTGGAGTAACAGCAGAACAAGATGTGCCTGAATGGAGCCTTCCATGGAAATCATCTTTGCCGTCATCGTAAAATTACATTCAGCGTGGAGATTGAAGTCGATAACAAGAAAGAGAAATCGACACTGCCATTGCCCAGTTACCATCCCCTATTAGCACAAGATGCTGTACAATATTGCTACAATATCCTCACGATATTGTGCGGTATTCAGAATATCGAATAACATCGTGAGGATATCTTACAATATCTTGTGCTAATAGGGTCAGCTCTCCAAAAGTTCCAGTCCTATACCCGCATCACCTACCATAATCTGTGTTGTGCTAGTGCGCGTCAATCTACATAGCTACGTCAGTTTTACAATGTTTTACAAAGTGTTTAATGGAAACCATACGAAGATCTTCCTTGCCTTGTGTTGTCGCTAATTGAGTGCAGGTCATTAGTGACAATTGCGTTGAGAAAATCGCGACGCCATTGGCGACATCGGGAAAATGTCTATTGTCTGCAAAAATATTGACAAATTTCAACTAGATGGAATCAAGATGTCATAGCGAGTGCGGGTCGCTATTGAAAAATACAGAAGTAATTTCATCTAAATTTAATATACTTCCAGATTGATCTTTTGAAAATGCCTTACTATATTATTTTGAATAATAAGTGTCCTAAATTTTGAATTTTAATTATTTCTTTAGTGTGTTTCTTCTGGTAACAATTGAAATTGCTTGATTATTATTTTTTTAAAATCTGCTGTATATGTTAAAATATTTGTAAATTTTTCTTATTAATAATTATTGAAAACTGACGTCAGTATAACAAATTAAGATATTTTCTTGTGTTTAGAAATGTAACTTAAGATTTATTTTATTTGAATGATTCTTAGATCAGAACTGAAAATGCCTAACCCTAATGAAAAAATAAAGAAACGGTAGAAAATAGTTCTAATACTGATGTATCCATGGAAAATACCAATATAAGTGGCCCACACATAATTCTTTTTGATTCTGAAAATGGAATGAAGATCGAATTATGGCTACAGTATTTTAATGACGCATGCAAACAGCATAATAAAAATGAAGAGTGGAAAGTCAAAAACATATCGAAATTTCTTAAGGGTTCTGCACTAACACACTATATCAATTATTGTTTAAATATCTGTAATTTTGACAACCTCTGCTCTGTTCTTACTGAAAAATTTTTGCAACAAATTGTAGTTAACTTTGCTGATTTTTCACAACATTATTTAAAGAAAAATGATGATTTAGTTAAATATTTTCATGAAAAATTAAATTGTGGAAGACAATTAGGTCTTTCCCCTCAACTGATTTTAGAAGATTTTACAGATGGGTTACCTACCCAATTCAAACAATTAATGGCAGTCGAACCCCCTAATACACCTACTGAATGTCTCACGTTAGCCACGACACTTTTAAAAATTCAGGAATCTACTGAGCAAAATGCAGGCGGGAATAATGAACCACCAATGAGAACTAGACCAAACTTTAGTCCTAGACAATTAACATTGGTACCTCGACCGCAAAATTCTTTTCTTCGGTTAAATTTCCAAAATTTCTCGAGGTCGCGTCCAAATAATTTTGCTAATCTTCATTCTAACACTTTTGTGAATCAAGGATTTAGACCAAATCACAATGCTCATTTTCAAAATAGGTTACTTTCTTCTCCACTCAGAATTTGGACCAGACAAGGTATTCCTAATGCATACCATTGGACTCAATTGTGTCCTTTGAGACAACCACAGTTTACTTGTGACTTGCCCATAACAAATAACTGTGTTTCCCAATGCACTGGAAACTCTGTTATTTCATCACAAGTAACAAATGGCAGAGAAAACACTGCTAATGACAGACAAAACCCTTCAATTGAGGCCCCTGGTCCAGTTTATTGACAATTATTAGTGTCCGGACACATTTCAACTTTACCAAATCCTTCAAACTTGGTACATTTACCTATGTCGCCTACTGTACTTGATAATGTTAACATTATTATTGACACAGGATCCACTCTTTCTCTCATATGTGCAGATATAGTCGATAAACTTAGTCTACCGAGACAACATACTAGGCCTGTCAGAGAAAACCAAGCCCATAGCAACTTTCAACTTACCCAAATACGTGACGTTTATTTACAAATTCGCCAAATAAATAAAAGAATAATGATTTACATCATTGAAAATCATTTACTATATATCATTTTGGGACTTCCAGATTGTAGTCTATATAAACTTGTTATTGATTGTGATAAAAATGAAATATTACAAAATGGAAAATATATTATAAATCAACATACAAAAATAAACAATCAAATATCTTTACATGTACAAGAAAATACTAATAACAAAGTGGATAATCAGGATGGCATAGTTAATACCTCAGATTAAATTTTTCCACCTTTGATTGTTAAACAACTATCCCCTCCAATCTTATCCCTTATGTCAGAATATTCTCATGTCTTCGCTAAAAATAAATATGATGTAGGGAAAATTAGAATAGAACCCACTAGAATAAATTTGACATCAGACTTGCCAGTTTCCCAGAGAGCATACAGAACTTCAGCTACTGAAGAAGTTGAAATAAATAAACAAATAAAGAATTCATTGGCTGTAGGTTTAATTAAAGAATCAAATAGTTGTTACTCCTCTCCTGTCACTTTGGCTTATAAAAAAAACTAGGTTGTGCATTGACTATCGAAAATTAAATGCTATTTGTAAAACTGATGCTGAACCTTTACCACGAATTGACACGTTGTTAGATAAATTAACTAATGCTAAAATATTTTCAACTTTAGATCTTGCATCAGGTTATTGGCATATTTCCCTTCATGAAAAAGATAAAGAAAAATTAGCTTTTGTTACAAGTGACGGTTTATATGAATTTCAAGTTCTCCTTTTTGGTTTTCGGAATGCTCCTGCAATATTTAATCGTACCATCCGTAGAATTTTAAACAAACATAAATGCTCAACTTTTGCATGCCATTATTTTGATGACATAGTGATTTTCTCAAAATTTTTAGAGGAACACTATGCTCATTTAGAACAAATATTTAAAATTTGTGAAGAAGAAAATATCAAACTAAAGTTTTCAAAATGTGTTTTCGCTAAAGATAAAATCAACTTTATTGGTTATGAAATTAAAGAGGGTTGCATCACTCCTGATAATCATAATATTGAAAGTATTAAAAAGTTGCAGCCTCCAAAAAATGTTAAGCAACTTCAGGGTTTTCTGGGTTCAGTCAACGTTTATAATAAATTCATTGATTCATATGCTAAAATTAGGGAAACTTTAAATCAACTTTTAAAGAAGGATAAACAATGGCATTGGACTGCAGAATGCCAAAAAGTTTTTGAATTGTTAAAAAATAAATTGGTAACTAAACCTGTATTACAATTGTATGACCCTAAATTACCTCTTCATGTGTTCTGTGATGCTTCTCAAGTGGCAATTGGGGCAATTTTGAAACAGCCTGATAGTTCTGACAATCTTCACGCGGTGTCATACCATTCTAGAACTTTACGTAGTTATGAAAAGAATTATTGCATCACAGAATTGGAATGTTTGGCTATAGTTGATGCCCTTGATAAATTTTATTATTATTCACATGGTAAAAAGTTCATAATCCATACTGATCATGCTGCTCCTGTTTGGCTTAAAAATGTAAAAAAGTTTAAGGGGAAGATTGTTTCGTTGGTCCTTAAAATTAAGCATGTTCGATTATGAAGTTAAATATTTGAAGGGAACAGCAACTGTTGAAGCTGATATGTTATCAAGGCATCCTACTGCCCAATACATCCAACATTCTGTACATTTACTTGAATTAGAAGAGACAAAGACACATCAAAATTTAGGCAATTTGGATAATTCTAAATATAAGAAAATTAATGAAGTCCTCGTCCACAACCAGCATTAACAAACGACTTACCGATCAAGTGCATCAGGCATGGAACTTCATCCCACAAACTGACATCCGTCACCTGTGCGACACAATGAGTGCACGTTTGCATACTTGCATTCAAAATTCTGGCGCTTACACCGGTTATTAATGTACCAGCATTTCACATTTGAAATGGCTCTTCTCGCCCTTACATTAACCTGTGATCTTGAAGTTTTAATCAATTCAATATCTTACCTAGACAAATGTATTGAAGAAATTTTATTACTCTACAATAATTTTTCTTGGTGTTGGGATTTTTCCCCGTCAGTATATATATATATATAACGTATTCGTGGTTGTAGTCATTGAAAATAAACATGCCGAGCAAATAACTACCTCTTATTTTATTATCAATAGGTGAGTGGTGGATATACGTCCATCTCCGTTTAGGTTACAAGCGAAAGTCAACAACAAAATCCCTGTATTCTCTCAACTAAGGGAATAACATATTGACACGTGATCAAAGTGAAGGGAATATTGGGTATTTTTAATAAGTTACGTAGGCGTTTCAGGGAAAAAGTCTAGTGCCAAAGAGACGCCGTCATGATTTTCTGTGGGCACATGAAAGCGATTAAATATTCTTTTAGTAATAAATATGCCAAAATGAAAAATTTAATATACCTCCAGCGCGGGAAAAGAACGAAACTGGAGTTTTAGAAAGTGATTTTGGAATACATTAAGATTTTAAAATATATAAAATTAGAATTTGGAATAAAATTAAGTCAGATTATTACATATATATATATACGTGCCCCATAGAGCGAAAATGTCAATTAGTGAAATGTTCCTCTTACTCTCCTCTTTGCATAAACTAAGTTTCACGAAATGCCTGCAAAACTTACAGAGATATGTTAATTTTTAAATTTCAAGAGGCTGCTCACAGATTTCTTTTTAGGTGTTTATTGCAGAATGCAAATTTATTCAATATAGAAAAACAGCGAAATGCAAATATTTGTCAAGTAGTATATCAGCGAATTATCTCGGATTGAAAAAAAATTGCCAATGACGCATATTGTTACGCAGTTTCATTTTCAGATAGTTCCAACTGTCGATTTTATAAAGAATGGAAAGACAACTTGAGAAAAAGAAAAATTAAGGTATAACAAGAAAATAACCGTATGTTTAACCAGAATACTGAATTAGAGCAGTTCGTATCAATAAGCTTTACCTGAAAACAATGGCGGCTCGTCCTTTAGTTCTGCAGAGTTGTAGAACTCACTAAAATTATTTTAAAAATTCGTATTTTTGCTTTTATTCTTTTCAGTTACTTCTCTGAAAGTTCGGTTGTTAACGGAAAAAGATAAAAACGAGAAAAGAAGACAGAAAATGAATGAAAAGTAAGACAGACGCAGGATGGGCTGCATACCAAATAGTTTTGGAAATCACTGAAATTCGCTCATTGCGTACAACTAAGTGACGTAATGGAAGAAGGAGAATAGCTATTCTTTCTGTCCTAGAACTTAGCTACAACTGGATTTTCGGATGCTCTTGCTTTGTGCTAAAACCCACTTTAGTTCTTTCCCCCCTTTCAATCTCACCACTGGTTCGTTTTCGCGCTCTTGATTTTTTTTTCATTGGCTGTTTTTAGGTTTCGGATTCAATTTCATGTTGCCTCAACGGAAACTTGGCTGGTTCCTGCATACTCTATTTCTCTTATTTAAACGGAACTCACCGAAAAAGGAGTGTAATTATTTAAGATACAATTCGGATATTCACAACTACAAGTTTGAAATATTTGAAGGTAAAGCGATTTTTGAAAAATTGTATTCTAGTAATATTTTTATAGCACTATTATCTGAGCAGATGAGCTGTGACTGCTGATATATCACCGTTAATATGTATAGAAGGTCCACAAGATGAAATATTTTTGTAAATACTTCACTTAATGTATTATTTGACTAGTTTTTAGATATAGCAAGAGTTAACAAATACATTGTTATCTCCTGATTCCGCCCTTTAAATATTTTTTTTAAAAACGTATATTATCCCTAAAATGTATGTCTAAAGACTCGCTCGAACAGTAGTGAGAGGTATAGAAAAGTGGTCTAAGTCAACAACTTTGTCTTCTTATATATCTGTAAGTTTTGCAGATAGAAGCGTGTAACTTTGTATGTGAAAAGATAAATGTAAAAGAAAAAAAATTACTGATCGACATTTTTGCTCTATAAGGGCCTTATAAAAATTTAATTTTTGTAGCTTTTTATTATCAATCTCCTTGGAAATCAAAGTATATTGGTATTGATTCTTAAATTATTTTTTGAAACTTTGTAGTTGGAAGTATATGTCTAAAGTACATATTTAAGGAAATAAACGCTTTTTCCACTTTTTGGGACACCCTGTATATGCAAGGTGGTCATAAATTATTGGACCCATTTCAAAAATTAATTTTTAAGAAAACTAACAATGTTAAAACTATGTTTTATAAAAATGAGACAGCATTTTAAAAAGTTTTTTTTCAGATAGACAACGTGGCGTTACGGTGGTCGTAAATTATTGGACATCTCCCATTTTTAAAAGACATCATCTGAGAAATTATGAAAGCTAGAAGAAAAATAAAAAAAGTTTTTGTAGAGAATATTTTTAATTGTGTAAATCAATTGTTATTCGAAAACTGAATAATTTTCGAGATATTCAAGAAAAACTAAAAAAATAAACAAGAAAAACGCGCATCGGCTTCTGCCGAACCGTGGGCTTTGTTTATGGAAATCTATCGTTGTAGGAAATTTAAAACTCCGTAATGGTAAGTATCTATCAGAAAGAAAAACGCTTTTATTTGCTCTCTCATTTAAAAAAAATCGCCATTTGTAACATTATTAGATTTTTTACTAATTTTTGAATTGCGTCCAATAATTTATGACCACTCTGTATATGTATATATTACGGTTTATGTGATTAATTGGTGATTATTTATAATAACCGATTTGTCAAATTAATTGTAACATATATACTTTCACACTTACATCCTTTTGATATGTCAAGACACCTAAATATATCCTTTGGGATGGTCAAAATACCGCATGAATTCTATTTTTGAAATTTATTCGTAAATATCATTACTGATGCGATTACTAATACTTTTGATGGTTGATAATGTGTACACATGTGTTGTAGCTCCTCGAAAATATTTTTCAAATTCGAACTGAAACTTGTCATTAATTGAAAAATCATGTCATAATTACCTCGGCATTCTTGTTTAATAGAGATCATGAAAATATTTAACTTAAGAATTAACTATATCTGCAAAACATTTGAAAAATATTAAGAATGTAGAAAAACTATTGAATTGAAATATTTCATAAATTGCATTAAATATAATTATTTTATAAGCTACATAACTCAAGCAGAATTTGTGAATCTATTTCTAAATAAAAGATTTTAAAGACTTTGAAATTGTATGTATTTTTATAAAATTGTTGATTTCTGAAATGAAGCTTCATACGTTTAGAAGAACGAATATCATTTATAATTAAAAAATGATATGCATTAATAAAGCAGTTTAAAAAATGCGTTAAGAAAAAATGTTCTTTTAACATCAAGTTTAATGTGATTCTTCTAGTTAAAAGTGACAAGAAAGTCCAACTGTTGTGAAGTTCAGTAAAAGTAATTTATGATGAAATCTTTTTAATTAAAAAAATGAAACTAAAATTAAATAAAAAAATTATAATCAGATTTCAAGTAGATACTACACTAAAAAATTATTTGTAGAAAAAATTGGTGAATTCATCAAGATTTTCCAATGATGTATAAATTCTTATACTTCTTAATCCTTACTAAAAGGAGCATCACTGTGCTTATCTTAAGATTACCGTGTTAATATAAAAAAATATCATTAATACCAGCTTAAAGTGCAACCAAGAGAAAAAATTCTCCATTTAAAAATTGAAGCTTCAAATTAATTAAATGCCATACGAACTGAACGAGTTATTACTGTCATAAAAAAGGTATAAAAATTAATATTTTTTATCTAACAATATTTCTCCAGTCTGCATTAATCTATTTTGGTTCAAAATACTGTCATAATGAAATAAATTACGTTATTTAATGCTATTACGATTAATATTTTGAGTTCTTCAACTTTATCGAAGGTTGAGGCATAAAAGTGAAATTAGAAGAAACAGTTGGGACATTAAATTTTGGAGTGATCGTTAATAATAATGAGGGAGAATAAAAAAATGCCATTATATTAAAGCATATTTTATCAGCGTGTATAAAGTTCTGATTCAGTAGACCTTGTATAGGAATTTTAATTTAGATGGATGTGTTTATGTGAAACCAAGAATTGCTTAATTGTACATAATAGTATTTATATTAGGGCTAACAGTAAAATGTTATATTTTTTGAAATCTCAACTTTTACATTCTTTAGAATGTCTTATAATGAAAATATTAAAATGAAAACTAAAAATTTAAAAATGATTATTGCAGGTTTTTTGATTAAGCAAACATCTAAATTAATTTGGAATATTTCTTGAATGTATTCTTTTTTTTGGTTGAATGTGATCTGGTGTTATGAAGGTTCTGCAAGATTTGGATGTATTAAATTTAAAAATTTCTTCTAATTTAGGATAGTTTGACAGTTGCTTAAAAATCTCGACACCTTTAATATGTTATTCAAAATATGTTAAACTGATGTATTTACGCTAATTACTTAAGGATTTAATTAAACAAGACAAAATTTATTCAGTGTTCTGAGTAAAGAGAAATAATACTCAATGTGTCTTAGGCATACATAGATTATTCAGAAATAGTGTGTGCAACGAATTTCTAAAAGCTAAGTAGTAATGGAAATAAATCTTATATGATGTAACTTTAATGCTTTTGAAATAACTGAAAAAGTCATTAAATATCAAGGAATTACCAGTTGTTAAGAAATGTCACGAAAACGAGATGTTTTATCTACCTAAATTACATTAATTAGAAAGAACATGGCTCTTAAAACTATTACTTAATTTATTGTTAAAGTTGTTCCTATGGACGTATATTACTTAGGACGTTTCAAAAATTCTGCTTGAAATTACAAAAATAAATCAACTTGACCCGAAAATAAAGCAATTATTTACATATAGACCTTACGAGACAAATAACAACAATAATAGGCAATTTGTGCAATCACATCTATCTATGTTTTAATTTTTAAAACAAAAATACCACCACAAATGCTGATTTTCTTTTTTACTAGCAATACATTATTCTGGCAAATAAAAACTAAATTTTTAAATTATTACATAATTAGACATTCTCTGTAAAAGTGAAATTACTAAAATAATGAAAGGTCACTGGAGTAAATTGAATTCTCTATCACTACCTAATTTTTATTAGCAATCCATTACTGTTTGAAGGGAAAGCAAAGTTAAAAAAACCCAAAATCAGTGTTGACTACTTTTTAATACGTTGATGAAGTTCGTCAATGTTATTGCTTGAAAACTAAATGAAAATAATATATGCAAAGTTATTCACACCAATTTTTCATGGATGTACAACTTTTTAATTCGACTGATCCAAATTAAACGAGTGACCAATGTAATTTTCATCTAACGTCTATCTTCTTTGATTAACCTATTTATCCTTTTTCTAGATTTGGAAATTCCTCCAATGTATCTCCGATGACATAACAATCTGATCAATATATTGTTACAAAAAATTTTTAATTATAAAAATATTCATATCTGTTATATCGCATGAATTTGCATAACCTTCAAATAAAATTCTGGAAATACTGCGTTGATTTGTTTTAGAATAAATAAAAATTACAAATTTAATTTTATAAAATTCGTAATTAGAGGATGGTATGAAAGATCTATCAGATGTAATTTCACTCAGCAACCTAAGCAAAATGCATTGTCGTATACTTTCATATCATGAAGCAGAAGGTATCTGTTATTCTCTGAACAGATGCATAAAAATTGCAGTGTCGACACATTTGAGAATTGTTTGCACATTCTATTATCCCCCAAACTATAAATCCGCACTTAAGATCTGGTTGACATAAATCACGTGATGTAATAATACCTGTAATTCAAATTCCTTGGCATTTAAAATTGAAGTTATATTGTTATTTGCCATTAAAAGAGGTAACACACCATTTTGTATCTCAAGTTACTCAGTTTGATGGCATTCCAATTACGCAGAAAATTGATTCACTCGGGAGAAAAAGAAGAAACAGTTTTCTTAAATCTTACAGGAAGGGTAACATGATAACTTCAAATTAAAGAATAAAAGATTGTCCTTCAATTTTGTTTAATCAATATGTTATTAATTTCATTGAGATATAAAAATACATGAATATTAAACAAAGTGTTGCAAGATTGTGATTCTTTCATATATCTTTTTTAAATAAAAACCTATGCTTAATTCTGTAATAATATATAAAGCTATCAAAGCCATATAAATACCATCAAATTAAATTGAATTTATATAATCAATACATGCAATTTTTTTGCTGACATGATTCTTATTCAAATAAACTCGATCTGTTCTAAGTACTTGGAATTCCGCAAAATGTATCTTATATTAAAACACTTTGAAAATATAATTAAAAAAAGCATAAATATCTACTTTTTATTTTGTAATGATTGTCTATAAATTGATATCGATTATCTATTTCATCATACATATCTTCGAATCTTTTACAAATATTTTCCATCCGGTATAAAATTTTATATATGTGGCATAAATAATAAATAAAATTAGGCATATTCAACAAAAAGCATAAGTAAATTTAAAAGGTATTTGCGAATTTCTTAATTAAAAAATGAATATATTTTTACGAAACACACTATTATGTGTATAATTCCATCCGTATTTTTGTGTGTGAGCGTGTGTAACTTGGATCTTTAAAAACTTATTTTGCCGCTGGCACTAAATGGAAAAAAATCAAATCTTTGTATTTGCATTCTCTCATTTCTCAAAGTACTTTGAAACTAGTTTCTTTGCGAACAAAAGGAAATAAAATTGATTCATTTCATGACATATAAAGACATATATTTGCTTCTCATAGAGATATGTTCAAAAGAAAAAATACCACAATTATGAATACTTTTATCAATCGTGAACTCATAAAAGTAGCAAGAAATATATTTTTTTTACCTTATATTAAAATAATGAAAACGTTGATATACTTTTTTAATGGAAAGCGCTTTGATAGAAGAAATGTCATATTTTTTTAATGAGAATTCTGAAAATAGAGCTTGAAGGTTTTTTACCTGTTTCTCATCATTTTTGTCATCGAACGAAAACATTCTAAAAACGTGTTTAAGATAATAGTTATGGAAACCTTAAGGGAAAAAGAAATCTCTACGATGAAACAAATACAGAGGAAACTCAAAAATATTGACTCAAAAGTGTAGGATTTTTCCAGGACTGAAATAGACACCGTTTCTTATTAAAATGTGATTTCGGTTTTCAGCAGCAAATCTTTTTATTAAATTGCTTGCATTTAATTTTTTTCCTTCATGTTTTGAAACTTTAGTTCTCATATCTTTACTGAATAGAATAAATTAAGTTGCTTAATTTAGAAAGCCAATTATAAATAGAAATACATGCAAAATAAAGGACAAGGACATAAATAAAGCGAATAATTTTACGAGTAGAATAAATAAATAGTGTAACCCATTGAAAAAAGAGAATAATTTTTCGAGTAGAAGAAATAAATAGTGTAATCCATTAAACAAAGCAAATAAGTTTTCAGTTAGAAAAAATCAATAGGGAAACCCATTCTCCTTTAAAACGCTTATAATACTTTAATTCATTTAAAAGTGCTTGGGTTTCGAAGTTACCAAAATCGATAAAATACACTTTATTTGGTATCTATTAAGAAAATACTCACAAATACTGCACAAATTCATCGGTTCTCAGAATTTTTCAAGAATTTGAATGGTTCGACTCGCTTTATATTCAATTTCTTGATGCTATAAATAATGCAGACTACTCAGGATGAAACAAAGTTCATCACGCATCTTGTATGCTTCAATTCCGAAAAACACATTAGCTCTCACACTCTATATTTAAGATTTTGCCTATAGCTTTATATTGCTCATTTTGTACAAGAGTGTTTACAGTTCTAACTAACTTTCTAGATTCTAGGAAAACTTCCTAAACTTTTGAAAAAATTGTTTAGATTCAGGTCTTTCACAAAGGACGTTCCTGAGGGCTTTTCTGGAAGCTTCTGGGAATTGTATTCAAATTCCGGCTAGTAAATAGTAAAATGCTTCACAGTTCTTCTAAAGAATTCAGAAAATTTTTGATACAGCTGAAAAAGCAAGATTTCAAAATATTTTCCACATGGTATTTCGATTCATCCGTTATATTTACAGGAGAAATTTTTGATAGAGCGAAGTGAGATCATGTTTTAACTCAACTGTTCAGCATATCGTTTGTTTGTCTGTAAGTTTGTTTATTACTCAGTCACGACCAAATGAGTTGTTCGATTTTCTTCCAACATGGCTTGAATGCTTCTTGAAGTCATTGAAAACGACGAATATGTAGGGAAATTTATTTTTTGTTTCCGTTTCAGGAAGGTGCCCGTTTAAATAGTTTTAGTGCTTGTCGAGTCTATGACAAGTTTGACAACATTAAAACATTTGAGTAATTTTGCAAATGGCGACACATTTATTTGTAATTTGGTTAATAGATATAAAGGCAGACATTTAATTGTATTTTTGTGATTAATGATGAAAGTAGAAACACGAGATCTACGATTCACAGAAATACTACTACCTTTAAGAAGAAAATTTTGAATTTAAAATATTGCTTAAAAATTATATTGTTAAAACTAGTGAGCATAAAGATACAAAATCATATTTCATATTCTAGAAAATTCACCTCATTGTAAGCAACAAATATACTGAATTTTAAACGTTACTTATAAAACGTAATGTAATACATTATAGTTTAACCCCTTAACTGGTCATTTTTTTCCAGAAGAGTTGACAAAAATTTCATTTTTTACTGCATAGATTTTCGCTTCTTGTTCTTCAGAGGGGGAAAAAACCTTCAACCAAAGACCCGGTTGGAAATTATTTCAATGACATAGGCAAGATACGCCATATGTTAAATATATATATTGTATTTATGAGCATTAAAAATACGTGTAAACCGAAAAAGAAAAGAAGAAAATATCGATGCCCGTACGCTGTACGGGCAAACCAGTTACAGCCAACTTCGAGTAGTCCGTGCATCGTAAGGGCAAACCGATTAAACTGTTAAATATTCATATATTTTACGTAACAGAAAACGAAACGACGTCACTAATTATCCTCCTAATTTAATACAAAATTAAAATATGTAAAAAAATAAAATCTCTGGGGAGTGTGTTCCCAAAACATGACCTTGCAAGGAAATTGCAACTTGTCCCGAGAACAGACATTTCCTTTAGGCGATTCTTCCGGTACAAATTGAAAATTCAAAACGGGTAGTAGCTGTTTATGCTCTTAACATAGGAAAACGATGTGGAAGATCGTTATTTCTCCACCATTTCAATCCTCTGAATTTGCTTTGGTGCCTTTTAACGCAAAATATTTCAGCAAGGGAGAAGAAAACCCAGAGCTAAACATTTTGAGCATTAAACTGTGCTTGTTTCATCCACCAGCTTTTTCAAACTTCCGATGATTGAGAATCGTGCTGGAATATGAAATATAGTGAGATAAAGATTTTGTTGGCAGTGAAAGAAATTTTAGAATTCCTTTTTCCTTGCCAAAGGTGTTTGAGGGTAATATTAACACGTATAGAGCTTGTCTTTTCCTTTACAACCGTTAAAAGCGCGTTAATACGGATAGTTTGGTACTTTTTTCATAGTTGAAGGGAATTACTTCTTTTTAAATAAGAAGAGGTTTGATAGATTTGATAAGTCACAACAGAAAAAATTAAAACAGTGTATATTTTTAACTTATAAAAGTTATTTGTATTAAGTTTTCTTGAAGTTAATATATAGGTTTTTAAATTTCTTTTTTAAAATAAGAAATATAAACTATTTTCTTTTTCATTGAACAGTGTTATATATGGTCATGCTATGAGAAAAAATAATTACTAGTTATTACTTTATAGTTAGATTTGTTATATTAATAGTTAAGTTTAATAAAAATGTTAACAACTTAATTCGTATCGATACTAATAGTTCTAGTGGTGAGCTATTGTTGTCGGGGAATATCTGAATTCAAGTGAGACACTGCACAAATGCATCTTACTTAACAGAAAGTCATTAATTTAGTTTTTTCATGAAAATATATAAGAAAGAAGTAATTGATTATTCCATTCGTTGAATGATATCATTCCATATTCTTTCCTTGGTCACTAGTCATTGTTCACTCACCCTGCCTTCCTGCCATGTGACTATACAGGAAGATTCGGTACTGCCTTTCTAATTATGGCTCAACCTATAAAAGTCACCACAATGAAACAAGAAAAAGTTGCTTAACCCGCAGAATAATCATTAAATAAATAAAGTCCATCGAATAGTGAGATCAGGGTAAAGGTCTTTTCCTTTGAGAGCGTAAAAAATATATATTAGAATACTGAAATAGAATATAGCTTTTCGCGCTTTGTCTTAGCTTTTTTAGGCATTTCTTTCGAATCAGGAGAAGAAGAATTAATGAACATAATGATTTTAATTCATTCATGCATCCTTATAACATTAATTGCTTCATATATAATTTCACAATCTCAGTAGAAAGAACCACACAGCCTTATTCTGTTCTTCAGGAATAATACTTCCTTGCTTGAATGTAAGAAGCATAAATTTACAAGTAAAGATAAGGAAATTATCTAATCTTAATCATCTTTCGCAAATTATACATGAATTATTTCTATGATATATTACCTTTCAAACAGAAGTCACATTGCGCTATGCCGACATATTTCACTATTAAATTCGATGATATGTAAATGAATTTGAATATTTTATAGGTTTCATAGAATCGGAAAGAATCAGAATAAGTATAAAGTACACAGAATATAAATATCGATTCTTGTCTTGCTTGTTTTGAATCACAATTGTCAAATAAAAGGATATCATCATACCAAATGGCATTATCCAGTTCGAACTCATTACATAATATTTTATTTCACTTGATAAGTTTTGCCAATTTTTATTGCAATGTGATATAATTTCTCGCATTGGCTTAAAAATGCTTTAAAAGACCTTATAAATATGATTTTATTTGCACGAATTTAGTAATGTAATTACTAAATTCGTGTAAATTACTAATTATGTTTAGTTACGAATGCAGTAATGTAAAAGAATTGGCGTATTTTTCTCTTCCTCACCATATTGCATTTATCAGGAGACGCCGCGGCGCAGGATGACAGTTTCTTTATAATTCTAAAACATTTCAGTTAGCCAGACAGTATTTTGCGCATTTTTTTGCATATATTTTTTTGTAAACTCAGTCACTAAAATAGCACGAACAGCACCAACCAAATTAGTACATAACACACTTACAAAGGGTTCCTCTTCTTTACCAATACATAAAACCTAGATCTAAAACAAGCAAAACATTACAATATGTCTATTTGCAATTTACAATCTTCATAAAATACTCATTAGTTGCACTCAAGTAAAAGAAATCTACATCGTATTATCCAAAACAAGTTATTCTTCATTTTACTTGTTATTTAGTTACAGATTTCGATAGAATACAGGTAACTGTATCACTTTCATTGCATTACACATTCCATTAACTTTCCTGTCAGAGGGTAGACAGTAAATAATAGACAAGAGGACGATTTCAAGGTATTATTTCGAAGGCTAATTCTTCTAAGCAATTTTTCCAAAAGTTTTTAAAAATTTTGCTCTTCTAGCGATGCTATTATTTATTTGAAAAAGAATCTATAAATGATTTGCTTATTAAAATGTTGAAAATTTTATATTATTTAAAGAATTGGAAATGCACATCGGTTCCTGAGTTTATATTATATGCAGTTTCCTTTTAAAAAGGTACCGACACTGTAAGGGTAATAAATAGATATACTCAAATGATGCCACCTCTATTAATCTCTTGGTTATAGAAATTATTGATCTTTCATTATACACTACAAATTGTCGTTAAAATTTTGATGATTAAAGCATAATATATTTTTAATTATAAAGAATTTTAAGATTAATTCTCTCTGACGCTCTCTAACACATAAATCAATATTAAATAAAGGATATTTAGGAAAATAGAGAGTAAATAAACATTTACGGCATACTCGTGACGCTCGCATTATTGCTAAGATACTTCGTTTCCTGCCAAATAGCTTTCTTTTATAGGGCTCTTCAAGGTCTATTTGTTTAACGAGCTATGATATAATGCAGCCTCAAACGTGATTGGCGACATTAATATAATGCGGTACCTTGAAGCTTCGATTCTGTGTGGTAATAAAAAATCCACATCATCACACCCTGAAGTGCTTAGCCGATATATAAGAACGACAATTCAAAGAAGAAATTGCTTTCCTTTTCAAGCATAGAAGAAGAAATGTTCTTTTTCGATATTTTTTGCATGATAATTGTCTAATTATGTATTATATTCCGATAGCAATTTACTCTATAAAAATTTAAATATCTAAGCTATACTTAAAACTAGTTTTCTTTAAAGTTTATTGTCTATCGGAAATTATTTAAAATTTCCTTCATTGACAGGAATGCGGTCTTGATTTTATTTGTCTTCGATTACGTTTTCAAATCTATATGTGCAATATGATATTTTCCCATTTTACTGAAAGCTTTTCTTTCTTTCCATTTTGCATTTACTCTAAATTTTTTAAACAATTCCAACTCACTCTATCTTGGTATACATTTTTATGAATGTGGAGAATAAATATGTCTCCTTCTAAACAGAAGCTTAGAACAAATTCTGTATAATTTCATAATCTTTAACGGAAGCGCAAATATGTATATAGTTGACAAATAAAATATCCAAACGCCATGATGGATTTGTGAAGGGACAGAGGCCAACATGCTTTTGAAATCTGTTGTAGTCGTGCCAAATGTAACCAATAATAATATCCAAGCTTGAAATAACTTTTAAATAAAGTTTATCAGTACCACTACTCTAACGACATTCTTTCAAGTAGGGCTGCTTTTATTTAATTATTTATTGACTTCGACTCGTGTACATTTCTGCTTTCCTCACATTCACAGTCGCCGAGAAAACTTGGATTGACTTGGCTCTATGTAATCATATGGGTTCAAGAGAATCCTTATAATAATTGTGTGATTTCGACTTAGAATAAATATTTTCAATCTTGAATGTTTTGCTGTGGAAAATAATTTTGTTTGTTACCTGGTTGCTATCAATAACCAATTATGTTTCGATTTATCTGCAGATATGTTGGATGAACGTTCGGTTTTAAGGCTGCGCATTGTCTGTTTTGGAACCAGACAGGAATTTTGACATGTGGCCGAATGACTAAGAACTACCAAGAGCCTTTAACCAACATTCTAAACTTGATCTCGAGGCAGAGAGATAACTTTGACCCATGGCAGAAACGAGGATCATCGTTGGAATGGGATCTTGAACTTGTTATGGCCATATACGAAAAACGGGATTAGCACCAGCCAAACGGTGTTATTGTCATTGTGTGTTCCCCTCAATCTTGATGAGGTATTTCATAATACGAAATTCGCTTCTTGAATTAAGTTTCAGATTCATTATGTGTCGTACAGGTTTCCTTTTATATATGTAGTTCAAAACTTAATAAGTGAGTACCAAATGGTATAAAGTAGATACGAATAATATGTTGAAAAAGTTAGGAATAAAATAATGCTAAATTAAAAGGCAAAAAAACTTCTACTACTAGGAAATTCAAATGTAGAGATAACAATGAACATTTATCGTAGACAAGACGAAAAAAACTATTGTTATTTAAAAATCATGGATAGAAAGAAAAACGCTCATGCAAATCAATTGACATTTTAATTGATATAAAGTAAATTTAAATACCACACAAATTCATTAAATAAAGGTTTATTTAATTCATATTTTAAAGGAAAATACAAAATATTTCATTCAACTGGCAGCGAAATAGGTAGAGGAAGGACGACAAATATGGAATAGAGGCACAAATATGGGAAGGTCGATTTATCCTCTACTAAGAACTGCAAATTAGTAGAAACAATGCGAAATGCTTCCTATTGAGCCACCATTACGTTAGTTACAGCGTTACAGATACAACAATTACAGCTACAACAGCACAGACTGTTGTCTGTGCTGTTGTAGCTGTAATCACGTTTTTATTACGAGCATTTCTGTATTTTTTAAGTGTAAATTTCGGCAAGTCATCTTATCCTTATTAATTTCGCATTTAACTTTTATTTCTTGGTTTGTGATGCTTATGTGGCCTAATAGGGCACATTTTGAACTTTATTTTCGTCTACAATCCAACCATGTTTCGTTTCCTGGATCCATATTTATAATCTCCCAAAACAAATGTCCAGTAAGCGATAAATACGGAATACCAGTAGGCTTCAAGTATGAATTTGTACATTTGTAAACTTTTTGCTAAAATCCACTGAAGAATGGGCTCATACATAATATGTTGGTTACTCTAGTGTAAGTTACGTGTGCGATTTTTGTAAAAATCAGAAATTTTTTTGTAAAGATTAGAAAATTTTCCTAAAAATTAGAAGAATTTTCTTTTGTATTCTATAGATTATCATTTATATGCAATAATTTTTCCTTCTGAAATGCTCCTATAATTAAGAGCATTATATTATGTTTTACTTACCTATTAAAAAACTTAATTACATCTATTATTCCATACTTGTCACCCATTTAGATATTTGAGAATTTTACACTAAACAGATATCTTTTTAAATATTGCTGTTTTTTCTCAAGTTAGAAATAAAATATTTTGTGCGCAGTTAGTAAACAGTTCATTGATAAATATAGCAATAAAGTTTCCACAAATCAACATTTCTAGTCGCAAACATTTTGCCAAATGTAAATGGTAGGATTCCATATTTGTTACTCTTCCTCTAAATATATGTCATCTTAAAAGGCAATGTATGTTAAAATTTTAGTATTCTCTCAATAATTCTGATCATCTTTAATAATTCAATTATAATATACACAGTGGATATCAAATTTATTTAATGCGTAATATTTTTTAAATATTTTGGACAGTTATTTCATCACACATGACACATTTTTTCCAAAATAATAAATGAAATGAATTTATTAAATACGTTCCTTATATTTATTAGAGAAAAAAGGCCATAAAATTCTCTCATTTTCTTTTCATCACTTACGAAGATAAAAAAAATATTTTGCTGAATGGCAATGTAATATTTTCATTTAACTTGGTGAAATTCAGTAATTATCTATTATAACTGAACATACATCTAAGAACTATCATATTATATGCATAATTCTTACATTTTTATTTAAACATAAGCGGAAGTAATATAAAAAAATATAAAATTTATGACTTAAAATTAAATACATCGCAAGTGAAGCAATGTATTTTTTATTAAAGTTTTTTTAAATTTCATATCAAATAGATAACAAATATGTCAGTACCTAAACTAGAAAATCATTCAATTTAATTTTTAAAAAGCAAATGTAAGTTTAAACTATTTCATTGCAATTATTCATCAAATACTGATGTACATATCCTTTTCTACTCACAGCAAATGTAAACTGCCAAACCACCTACGCTTTTGTCAGCAGAATAGTTGTGTTTAAACTTCTATTGCCTGGAAAAATCAAACGATTTAAAAGTCTTGAGTTTGAGATATTTAATCTGTTGGAAGTATCCTCGAGAAGTTCTGATACATTAGATGAATCCTTTTATAAGCAGATAATTAATGTGCAAATACTTTCCTCGCGGCGAAAGGTTTTAACCTAACTTCTGAAGATCAGAAAGTCAAATTATTTTGCTTCCAGTAAGGGAAACCCTTTATTTTTTAACCATCTTAAACGTCAACACTAGAATAGAATGTGCATAGTAATCAGATTTATTCCAAAACGCGCTGCAGTAATTCATTTATTATATGTGGTCGATTTTTGTGGGACGTTAGGTTAATTATTTTCATCCTGTAGCTGGTAATTATGAATACTCACAAAGAAGCATCGTTGAATGTTGGTTATTCATTAGATGTAGTGTTACCGAAAATTAAAATGAAAATAAAATATCAAGGTTTTCGGCGTGGATTTCCTTTAGCGATTTTACAAGCTGATGGTTATTAGTATTGTAAAAGGAATTATGTCCCGAATAAGAATAACCCTTTAAAATAAGTTTGAATAACGTGAATGAATCCATAAATTTTTATTTAAAATCACATATATGTTGATGAAATATCATGGCTTTGAACATGACTTCTTGTCTTTTGAGAATTCTGGAAGATGAAACTCAATACCTTAATAAAAAATATGTATCTTAAATAAATATCGCAGAACTTATAATTTTATTTAAAATTATCAAAGACAATGATAAATATAAAAATTTCTTAATTCTTTCTTAAAATTTGAAAAACTTGAGAGTGTGAGAGTAGTTATTTCGAACATTTATAGTATTAAGATATGTTAACGTGCAAAATTCGGTTTTTTTCTCTAAACACACTATGAAACATTTCCGAGAAATAAATGTAATGCTGGTGGAGTGAACTCGTTGCTGACCCCTGACACTGGAATTCGATGTATATATTACAGTTAAAGCTTGGAATCCTTTATTTAATAGAATAGCGAGATATTTCATGAATTACCTAGTTATATTCAATCCGTTATTTCATAGAATAACTAGATATTTCATGAATTACCTAGTTATTTTCGATCCGTTATTTCATAGAATAACTAGGTATTTCATGAATTACCTTGTTATTTTCATTCCGTTATTTTATAGAATAACTAGATATTTCATGAATTAACTAGATTGATGCCTAGTTATTGTATGAAGTTACTGAATTGTGTGGTATAGCTGCAAAAGTAGCCATCTCCATTTTTCAAAAACAGTTTTTTTTCACGAATGTTTAAGTATATTTTGTCCTTTTCATATCTTTGTACTTTTCTTCAAACTCTAATAGGTTGTTGCTAATATAATCAGTTAAACTGATATTGATTTCTAATTCCTTTTAATTAAAATTCAGAGAGTGAGGTAACTAGGTCACGTGATACGATATCTCCAGTAACGTTATATGGTGCAGTATCGAATAATATCGCCTTTTCTGAGGTATATGAGAACACAACATACATACAGAGATATCAGTAACTCTTGACAGTTTAATTAGATGGAAAAAACCCAGATAAAAGCGAGTCACAGATCTCTGAATGACACTGAAATAGCTCAGTTTATGGAAACACCCGATTGCTAAGTGGAAGACGTTTCTTAGCATGAAAATCATTCAAGTGAGGAAAGTGAAAATTCTGATTATGATGAAAATATTGTTACTCAAACTGTTCATAACGTGCAGCATATTCAGTCCAATTATCAAAATATAAACTGGTAATTGGAAATCCACGTACCAGACAACCACATCCACTTTCTTGCTACCTGAATTCTGCTAATTTTATAAACATAGCTCTCCAAGCATAACTAGGTAGTCAACAACAAGAATGAAGATAGTAAAAAGCTCATTCGAAACTATATTCAGGTTTACAATCCAGAATATCATCAAAAATCACAATTATTGAATTCTAGAAGGTATATGGAAAATAATGTATCATCATTCTTATGAGCACAAGGCCTTACAATAAATCAATTAATAGAAGACGACAAAAAGCCGGAAATGATATTAGAGTTCAGTGGTAGTAAAGGAGCTGCGGATACTCTCGATAAACTTTTGACTGCATATATTTGTAAAAGAAAAAAAATCTCTGGCCTATGGTTATATTTTTTAATATGCAGGATAGTTCTGCTTATAATGCAATCCTTCTCTGGACATCTATAAATAGCAATGGAACGAAAACAAATTTTCGAAAAGGTTATTTTTAGAAGAACTTGTCAAATTATTAATTGCTTCATACATTCAGACAAAATAACATCTCTAAGCAAATAATGAGTCACGTAATATAGTCAAGAGAATACAGGATAAATGGCAAAAAGGTTTATCATAAACATTAATTGTTAATTTACAGTTCAGTAATAAATTTCCCCGATGCATGTTCTGTAGATCAAGAAATGATAATAAAACAAATATATTGTTCAAAAATTTTGAAAAAACATATAATCAAGCAACATGTATCATATATTTGTCTGTGTGAATAGAAAAGAGGTAAGATTTAAAAATATATTCTAATTTATCTGTTTATTTTACATAAAAATGTTTATATTTACATATTCAGTGAATTGTTTTTCAAATGTATCAAGTTCGTTCCGTTAAAACAATAATATTTTTCTGAAAGCCTAGAGAACATAGGCCCCTGTACTTAGTATTTAGTGTTCGGGTCATATTGACTCAGGGTCGTCAATGCCAACAGAAGAGCAGGGTTATGTTATCTAAAATCAATTAATTTAGATAATAACAAAGATGAACATTTTTCATATAAATTTTAGTGTGACAGAAGAAATATATGCGTTTGTTACCTATTTTTAGTCACACTTACTTTTCGCACTTATTACATCGAGTAACTTAAAAATAATTAGAATCGAGTAATTTAAAAAGAAAGAAGGAAATTAAATAATAGATATTATGCATTAAGTAATAAATCTTACGTATTACGACTCTAAGTATTATTTCGCCTCATTTTAATCTGGGTTCACTCATCGAGTAATTCACTCTGCAGTAATTTCCAATATTTTTTATTTAACATGCAATAATGTTAGATTTATCGCCAAAAGGTAAAAAGTATAGAGCTCTTTTCCCATTCCCATTCAGAAAATTTTTAAAGAGCTCCCTAGCACTTCTGAATCCATCTTCTGACAAAACATACATCATTAGATGCAATGATTAAAAAAAAGCGATTTGATAAAAGAAAGCATATGATTTATGGCTTTTTGCAGAAGTTAAATATTCACACTCCATGCTTGCTGAAAAGAGTTCAATTCTAGTAAATGCTAAGAAATGCGGCTCAGTTAATGAAAATGCTGAAGGATTTAATATTTTTGAGGCTAGCCTTTTTTATTTTTCTTGAGGTTGCATTTAAGTTACTAAGCAGTAAGAATGATATTAGCGAAATATATTCAGATAAGTAATGTGCCTCGAAAGTGCATGAAGCTTTACAGTTTCCCGACTTTTGCCTTAAATTGCCATCGCTTTATTTAATGGAACTGTTTTACTTATATTTTTATGATCATGAATAAAATACTACTCTTTAATTCTAATCTTATGAATCAATATGTGATATTTGATAAAAAATAAATGACTCTCATTTTAATATGCATTTAATCGCATATTCAGAAGTTATTTTGAAAAGAAATTTCTGAGATAAAATTTTAGTGAATTTTAGTTAATTGAAAAATAAATTTTCTTGATTAAAAATTTAGAAATGAATAATTTTGATTATCAAGTGAAAGCAAATATATCGAATAAAAGTAATTTTATGTTTTATATTTGTTAAATCTGAAAAAACAAATAAATTCTCTACAGAACTTCACTCTGCAAATTAATAATTTACAGATTTTTCAGAAAAGCGTCTTATTATCATATTTATATTAATCTGATCTTCCTTAAATTTTTTTATTAACCTACGCTAAAAAATAATCAGTATGTCAATAAAAAGTTTATTTTCGGAAGTTCTGGAACACATTAAATTAGGGAGACATGACGCGCTAGTTTAATTTTTTTTGTAATATTTCTCAAATATTTTGATTATTGCAATCATAAAAGTTTAGTTTTTAAGGATGAGGTAAATTGATATCTCACTTAAGCATAAAGTTAATATATTTCATACAATTACCTATGCATAAGTCTCCCTAAGGGTAAAAAGACTTGATTCGATACTAGGGAGACTTATTTAAATATTTAATTGAAAACCATTTTTAAATAATCTCACTCATATAAAACATAAATTCATAAAACATTAGCAATTGAGTAACCAATCAAGGCGAATAGTTATTACCAAAACCATCAAACGTGATTGTTTCGGTTGCCATATTTGCCACAAATTCTACCTCATCAGAAAGTTGTTCACAATCGAGCGCATTACTTCATTAGGCTTTTAACATCAAAATTGCAATAACAAAAGGTATCTATATAATCTCTTGATTTGTGAAGCATTTTTGGTATGGTCAAATCTCCCTAATTCTCTAGAATAAAGTTTCACTCACTTGACGTTTTGTATATAACCTAAAGATTAATCATTTAGAATTAAGACATTGAAGTACTCTGAAAACTAAAAAGTGTTTTAAATCATCATACCTTCAAGAAGTAAGTTCAAATCTACAGAAGATTGAAAAATAGAAAATTTATTTCGAATCCCAAAAATACATATAACTACAGCTAGATACTACTGCAATGGCTTTTCAGATTGGAACGGAAGTCCGTTACAATACACTATGTGGCCAAAGGTCAAATAGGGATGAAATTAATATATTGCAAAATATATCACAATTTGAGAAGTTTCAGAGATTGACGATCAATCTGAGGCATCTAAAGAGAAGAATTTTTCTCCCCAATGTTTTCAAATGTTTTTTCATAAAACTAACAGTGTGTTTTGTCACAGCACAATTCTTTCACAAAAGCTTTGCTCAACAATAAATCACTGGGAGCTCGCCTTACACTCGCTTTCTTTCAAGGTCTATTTCCAACCACTGTATATATGAAGATGTGCTGGTTGTAGATTGTTTGCAGTTCTCTCCTGCCATTTTGCTTCATTATCTATATTGGTTGTAGTTAACCGATCCTCCTTTGAGAGTTTCTCAGGGTTACAGGTCGTTGTCTTTGGCAAGGCATCTGGGTTTCCATCACTCTTTCGAAACGAAACCACATTTACTCATTCAAGTATTATTTCCCTCAGTATGATATAGATATTAAAGAACAGAAATAATATATAGGATTATCACGAATGAGTGCAGAAATTTTCTAAATAAAAATAATCCTTAAAACGGAGGCCTAAATTTATTGAGTTCTTCTTTCCAGTGAGCCGTTTTATTGCAGAAAAGAACTTTCAAGAGATTTGCAATTATATTTATAAAGAGAAATTTTGAGAAAGTCATATAGAAAAATTGATAATGTTATGTATCTACAAAACCAACATTGACTGGTGCATGCAATAAAGTATGCGACATGCTTTTAAATAGCACGGCTTCAACCCAAACAGGACACTTTATTATGTTTAATAACATTTTTCCTATTTTTGAAATATAGTAAGCAAATAAAATTTTTCACTTTAATTTCCAGACCGTGTCAGTTGAGTTAGTTCAAGTTGGCCGAAATTAGAAGATTCTTTCATTTGTAATTTAATATTTTCTTTTAGTTCAAATTTTGGAACAAATAATGTGTTTAAACGCAAATTGAGTATATCATTGAAGTCGGTAAAATTCCTATCAAATAATAATACATTATTCGCTGTAGGTTTTGTATTAGTTGAGAAAAATATATGTTGACAACAAAAATATTATATAGGATATATTAAAAAGACTCAATTTAAACAGAACTTGAAACAATTATAAGTTGCTGCATATATTTCTTGAAATATTCTGAAAGATAAATGAGCAAAATTTATAATCACTATTTAAAATTCAATTTAAAATTATATTTTACTTAAATTATTTGTCGGAATTGTAGTTCAGTATTGAAATTAGTTTCGAAAGACTAATATAAACGTTCGCTTAGTAGTATTTTATTAATATTATTTGACTGATGAGGTAAATTTAATTTGTCGCCAAACTAATAACAAATGTGCAGATTTGACCCTTTATTCTGGTTGAAAGTTTGATATGTACGGGTAGATGTTCGAGGAAGAAAACAGTGTGAAAACGAAAAGTTATAAAAGAAAAAGGAACGTAACTTCACGAAGTGATTTCCTCTAAATTTCAAAGATAAAATGTTGTGTTATAAGCTGTTAAGTATTTGGACTTCACACCTTCCATTATTTGATATTTTTTAAATGGGAATATAAAAAAGAAATGCCTCCATAATTATTTACAAAAATACAAAATCCAAGATGCAAAAGCCTTTCTTTCATCAGCTTGTTCTCTGTAGATCTCTTTGATTCACAAGATGTGCATAGCTTGGATACTACAGCTTTCGAAAAATGAAATCGGCATCAGGTATTTTGCCGTATTCTTCATTTTTGAAGTCCAGTGATTGCAAATCGAATTTCTTATACAATGGAAAAGGGAACATTCGATCTCGAATTCTTCCTTGCTTTCAACAAAAAAATAAGCGAAGAAATGCGCTTTCCTACACAACAGAAATTCAGAAGGAAACAACAGACAAAGCAGCTGCCGATTTTGTTTATTTTTTTATAACTGAAGGCGAGGCTCAAAAAGCATATAAAAACAAGCCTCTAGAATCGAACGAAGAAACACATTTTCTCTATGAGAAGATCTCTTGAGACAGCAGGTGAATAGACTAATTGAATCAGGTACGAGGTCTATAAGACAATGGTAATTTATTTCTGTTTCTGTTGTTTCTGAAAGAAAATCATATTAATCTGGCATACGCGATCATGACAGGTTAGAGATTTATATGAGTGGTTTGTTTCGTGTTAGTGATATTCCACTCATATATCGGTACTTTTTCTACTGAAGGATTCATGCTTATCGGAGAAACGGGTGATAGCAAGTTTGGATGCTTGTAATTGAAGTGTGTTGTAGAATATTACTGTCCACGTTTTATGACATGCAATTCCGAACTTAAAAAAGTTTTCAAAGAATAATTTAACTATAATCTTTATGTAGAAGCATGTAGAAAAAGCAAGATATTTATAGAAACATTTTATAATAATGAAATAAGAATGAAATGGCGAATGCTAGGATTATGGATCGTGCTGATGATGCATGCATGACCGTAAGTGACATTTTGTAGATTTTTCTATAAATACTGTGGAAGACTTGTGACTTAGGAGTGGCATCTTGCCATTTATAATTCTGTAAGTAGAATATATAAAAGTAAAACTTGTACTAAATAATTCCCTTTAAAAGCAGTAATTGCATTTTTTAACCTCACTTGCTTGAAAATGCTGTAATAATATTTATTGAAATTAATATCCTGATAGACTTAGATATTTTAATAATCAAACAAATTTCATGATTAGCTTCGACACGCAACATTATTTCTTCTGATCAAGCATTTCAAACTAATTTTTGAATCACTCAGCTGATTATTTAACTTAGCTTCTCTCAATTAACTTCGGAAACATCTTCATTTCTGTAAAGAAAGCTCTTAATAATTCTATAATTTCTACATTCCATAATCAGGAATTTATGTAAACCGTCCTTAACGTTCTGTTAGGCAATGCTAAACTTATTATGACTATAGCAGATCTTTTCACAAACTTTTATTTAAATTTATTTGCTTAACATTTGTAAACATTTGTAAACTACTCAATTTCTGATGTGCTAGAGTCTTGAAATTATGCAATCTTACGCCTCCTTGTTCACAGTACATTATTTTAATATGTTCAGAGCTGAATTGTTAATTAATATACTGGTTCAATTAAACTTCGATTCCATACGGGTGGCGCCATCTAGTATTGAATTTGAAAAGAATATTGGCGGTTTTTACAAAGAACGTATGTGTATAAAACTGTTAATATCTTTGAATTATCTTTATCTAATCGGGTTTTTTTAATATGTTATGGATCTTGAATAATCAGAGTAAATTTGAAAGTTTGTTTCATAATAGTTTTTTTAATTTTTTTTTTGCATAAAACTGAAACAACTATCCCGTGTCTCCCCAATACATTTCAATAAGCATTCTAAAATGCATAGTCTTTAATTCGTTAATATATTTAAAATAGCTCCACAGAAGATTCACAAAATGATTTTTAATGCACTTAAATTAAGTGTGTAAATATTTTTAAAAAGAAATAATCTTAAATATAATTTTTAGCAAGAACAGTTCATGCTTTTATACCAAATATTCAAAAATATTTCATTTCATATATGTCATCTAAGAAATTCTACTAACTATGACAACTGGGTTACTCACAGCTCAATAAACATTTCAGTATCCTGGGAAGCAAATAATCTGAGTATGTAAAGCGAAACTGCTCCATGAAGAATTGATGATGAATGATATATATGAAGAATGATGCAACACCACAAAAGCTGCATAGGGTTTCTGTTTTTCAGTCTTTATATGTGTTATCATTAAAGTATGAAATCCGTTATTCTATAGAATACCTAGTTATTCTATAGAATAACTGATCAAGTCAGTTAAAGTGTTAAATAAACTTTTATTTTACACTTTAACTAGTTATTCTATAGAATAACGGTCCACGCAATGTTAAAGTGTAAAATAGCCGACATGATGCAACCTGTTTATTAGTCAGATTGGTTATTTGTATTTTCAGCATCTGAAGTGGGCACCGGAATTTTTTTTTATTTTTAAGAAACATCCTACGACTTCGCTAGTAGCGGGAGCCGGAACCTAGTAGCTTTGTAATAGAATCCTAGTAGCTTTGTAGTAGAATGTAAGGAATCTGCGTTTTTTAAATACTCACATGAAGTAGGAAAAATTGTGCTCGCGATGCCTGCGGCATCTGAAGTGAGCGCCGGGCAAATTTTTTTAACTTTAAAAACATCCTACGGCTTCGCTAGCAGCGGGAGCCGGAACCTAGTAGCTTCGCTAGCTCATTGAATGTAAGGAATCTGCGTTTATAGTGGAATTTGTCCATAACTTCGTTCCTAATAGAGATACCGAGACAATTCCTGTATATTCTTGAACCTTCATTTTGTCGCGAAATTCGCCAAATTTGTCGCCAAGTTGCCTAAACAGTCGCCAAGTTTGTCGCCAAGGTCGACTGTCATTGACTTCCTTTCAATACGTATTCCTGTAAATCTCAATTTCCAACTATAAGAATAATATGGCAAGAAAGCGACATTACAGTTTTATGACACTGTTATAGTGGTTTTAATTTTCCATCGGTTATGGCTGATATGCAATCAAAAGTTATAAAAAAGCGGACTTGTTTTAATGTCAGAATGTTTATTTTACACTTTAACGGCCTGTCATTAGTTATTCTATAGAATACCTAGTTATTTCATAGAATAACTAGGTAAAGTATGAAATAAATAATTTATTTTACACTTTAACTGACTTGATCAGTTAATCTATAGAATAACTGAAGTATACGCTTTAACGGTGACATATGCACCAAATCATCGCCATTCTTAAGAATAAAATATTGCATTAAACAATTAAATTTCAAGTGTTACCCAACAACAATGATGGATTGCTGTTGATACATGATCGTAAAAACAAATTCACACGTTTCTATTTTTAAGAGCTTCTATTCATTTTATACATGTATAGCTCATTTAACATATAGAGACATAGATCATTTAAAGCATTTCTCAATTATCACAAACATGAACATTTAATTTAAATAATTGCCAAGTGTAACGGAATAAAATCACGTTTAATAAAACTTTATTTTTAACTGCAGAAGCATAGAAATTAAATTTAGGAATTTTTCATCTTTATATGATATTTCCCATCTACGCATAAAAGCCGAATATGTGCTTCCAAAATCGTTCTTTAATTTTTATTCTCAGAAGAGTCAGAATAACATGTCGTATTTAAACAAGCCTGAAGCACTATCGGAATGACTTCCAAATCAGAAAATTTATTCAAAGAAGTTAACTTAACGAAGAGATATAATAGAAACTTTAAAAGATTTGATTTCGTTATTCTGAATCGATAATTTATCTACCAAATATTATTTATTATATTCTTTGAGAATTTATAATCACTAAGTTTTTCCCTTGAAGAAATATATCTGTGATTTTGATTTATATTCTTCTTTTAGTAGACTGACTGTAGTTAACACATCGCTAAGTTTTACATCGGCAATAGATTTTAATTTCATGATTTATTTCAATTAGAAACTCTCCAATCGTCATTCATTTGTTACAAAAAATTAGAGCTACAGAATATGTCTTTATTGAATAAAAAAAATAACTGGCAAAAGATTCAAAAACAAGTTCTTGGGGGAGGTTTAAGCAACGACCTCACTGATATTAAATTGCGAATCAAGAAGAAGAAAATTAACATGTGGAATCATGTAATAACTTTGATAGTAGATAGGTTTAGTTGAAAGAATTCCGATCAAAATTTGTTTGAATTATTTTTCTTAAACTATAGATTCATGTGATATATATTGTATCGTTTATACTGCATGTGCATAGATATGTAAAATGAGTAAATTTCGGCTCAAGTATGCAAAATGAAGTTTAAAGAATAGTTGATTTCTGCCGAAGTTTAACGAAATAACCGCAATCGCTATAATTTCAGCTTAATATATAGATAGATTTCTAGGATACGATTTATAAAGGCTCCTTAATTTTTTTACTTGCAAATTCTTTTTAGTAGAAAAAGTTCTGTCCATCTATTTTTATCAGAAATATTTTAAAATTTGAAATAAATAAAATATTTTAAAATTTAAAATAAATAAAATATTTTAAAATTTAAAATAAATGAAATATTTTAAAATTTAAAAT
>BGPR01000470.1:273707-336314 GCA_013235015.1 Araneus ventricosus
AAATATTTTAAAATTTAAAATAAATGAAATATTTTAAAATTTAAAATAAATAAAATATTTTAAAATTTAAAATAAATAAAATATTTTAAAATTTAAATCTTTAAAAAGTAAGAAAATGAGGTTTTAATCAGATCAGTGAATTAAACTGAAATTTATTTAAAAATTGCTATTAGGCAAATTTCAATGAAATCTCTTAAGTCGAGATTATTTTCAACATTCATACTTTAAAATACGAAGAATGTAAAGTATGGGGATATAGATAAATGCTGGAGAAAAATCCACGTCAGATTTTTACACATAGTTTAAGTGATCTTAAATAAATATAAAATTATTTATGACGTTGTAAATACATTTTATGTTACTGTGTAAAGTTTAGTTATGGAAAGTAATTGCTTTGCGCTTTCTTCTCACAAATTGTGAATACTTCAAGTTTTAACTAAAAGAATATGATATAGTTGTATTAGTCTTTTTAAATTTTATTTTGTATACTATATTTTCCATACCATACTTGTATGGATTAACTGTATCAATTTAATGAAAATAAAGAGTAAAGGGAAAAGACGTGTTTTTATAAAAAGAAGGATCTGAAATGCCCAACATTTTTATTCTGCAGAAAAGCCCAATTTTAAAAATTAACCTGAACACATTCATAAATTATATATATATATATTGTGTCTTTCACAAGAAGTAATCTTTATCTTGTTCAACCGATATCAGTCTTTTTACAGTTCATATTGCTTTTTACCAAATTAGCAGTTATATTATCGATTTCAATCTTGGATACCCTCTTCTTACGGATGTACAGATAGTGTGAACTTAAATAGTGTTTTCCTTTGGTTAAGGGTTTCTGCAACTGCTTTATTATTAAATGATTATCGTTTTATTTTGTCCATTTCACTAATCGATCTGTCATCTGATCACTTGCTTAAATGTTTTATTTCCATCTCCTTTTCCAATAACCCCTTGTATAAAAGGAAAGACAACAACAGCACTTCCACGGACGGTTATGGGAGACCCCAGGCCGTATCTCCTGATCACTTCTGCAAAGAAAGGGAACGGTTGTTTCCAATTCTCAATCAGATTACTCGAAATAAGAAGATATTTAAGATTTCCACTAGCCTGTAATCTCAATGATAAACAGTTTTTATCAAAATTATATGAATTTCTTTCCCTTATATTGCTGCATAATGATGAAAAATAATAAAAATTCAAAAAATTAATGACAGGTCATAGTGGTTGTAAGAAACAGCCACCAATTATGCTGACTTAATAATCGTCATGTGTATATATAAATATAACATATAATCATTTGATTTTCGCTAATGAACTTCTGTCGAAACCAGTTACACAAAATAATCGACTAAAGTAATGTTTTAAAATATGATTTTTATTTCACCCATGTTGTTTTGCCGACACCTACAACAAATACGGCATGCTTACACAGGGTAATAAATTAGGTAACCAGGTTGAAAGTGTACATAACAAAAACGAAAGTTCGAAATCGATATATGAATGAAATGGGCAATAGATATATGGAGTTTGGCAAAACATTTGTTTTTATTTCTTCGTCAACATTCTTTTTCGCTAGAAAGGTATTTGTTTCTTGATTGCCTCATATATCATATTTCACAGCAGATTTATTTTTGGTCGCTCTTTTTGTACTATGCTATATCAAATAAAATAACTTGAGACAGGAATAAAAGAACATAAATGTTTCCCAGGTGGGGAAACATTTATTGTATAAAAAATCCTTGATTTTTCTTAATCGAACTTCCAATTAAAAATATATATTTAAGCTTATAAGTGTCATTTTAAGCGAACAGATATTTCATTCATGAAAATTAATGTCATATATATACAAATAAGCTAATTTAAAATAACCGATCATAGTAATTACTAATAATTATATATCAACATTTTGATGAGTTTTTACCATTTAAACTTAATTTATTTCCTTTATCTATATTGAAATCAAAAGCGAAATATTTAAAAACATATACAGGGTTTTAAGTAAAACTGAAGCCGAGTTCATTTCTGTTGCACTTATTATAACATTAAGCCGAATTAAGAAAGTTAGTTTAATATATCTTGTGTTTGAAGCAACTCAGATAATATCAGAAGGCTGTTGGAAAGTTTACAAGTAAGAAAACCGAAATTTCACTGTGAAGGCTGATATGAATAAAGTACATAACTTTGTTAATGAAGTGGCATGCTTGAGCTTTAATTTCAGAATATGTATTATCGAAAGGAGATGAGTGATGAGGATAGGAACGTTTATAAAATTAATTGCATATCTTATTGTTTTAGAATTATTAATGCTGTAAAAGGTTTGTTAAAATTTATACGAAAGAGAGCTTCTCATTTTCACAGTATTTTGACCAAACCTATTTCTAACTGATAACGTTTACCTATTTTTTGTTAACTAGCAGTAAAACTTTCTCAGGGAACGCAAGTTGAACTATGCTAATTTAATAATGAAAATTTCGAGGAAGAATTGAATTTAGTTTCATCTTGGCAACTAACATATATTTGTATGCCAAGAGACATAAAACTTATGTATGGAAAATATCCATTACAAATTTCGTCATTATTCAATGGGAAAATATTTAACAACTAAATGTTAAAATGTCACCAAAGCAAGCAATATTATAATGAGTTTTATATAATAAAATGAAATTATTTTTTTAAAAAAAGCTTTTATATTAAATCCTTTATTCTGCTTGTTTTTCTTTCATCAAAATAAGCAAATAATTTTCACATTAGTTACTATCGTTTATTTCTGAATTAAGTCAGCAAAATCTGTTCCCTCTCTATTTGAAAAATAAATGGAAAAGCAGCATGATATATTAGCTTGTTTATCAAAGGGCATGCTTAGATTATTTTTTGCATTATACAAGTTTTGTAATCTCGCAAGTCGGACATGTTAAATCTTTTAACATTTGAATACTAACTTCCATTTTCATTCATACCGACCTCTCTTTCAGTAAAGTTGGTTTAATTTTTAACTTTCAATAAATTTTGGAAGTTCGCGTCGTTAATGTCCAATATCTGATATATAAAATATGCTTTTTATCGTGTATTTGTTTATTTTTAAGAGTTAATTTTCCTATTTTCAATAAAATATATCTTTCACTATTTAATTTTTGGTGTTTCTAATCCTTTTTCCACGCATTCGCACCCATTTTTGTTATTTACCCCCTTCCCAAGTGAAATGATCACTGTTTTAAATACATCTACAGTTGTACCAAGTTATGCAATAAGGAGCCAAGTCCAAAAATGCAGATCTTATGATGAAACTGCTTTCGAAAAAGATTGTAGCAGGAATCATAGTTCAGCATTTTTCCAAATTTAATTAGTGTGGTATAAATAAACAGATATGAAACAGATTGCAGTTAATGGAATTTTGAATATCATATAATACAACTTAGGACGGGTCACGTTTGACTGGTGGCAGAATTTCGACTTCGGGATCGTGGATTCAAGACCAAATCCTCTCAACAATCCACCATATAAAGGGGGGGGAGGTCTAGCGCAGGTTAAATCAGTACTGGGTGGAACATCTTCCCGCTGGAGTAATGTGGAATTCTCGAGAGGAAATCGTCGGATCAAGTGTCGTCTCAGTAATCAGACTACGTTCCTAATCAGAAGTTCCTTCATAAAATATCTAAATGTAACTTCCAAATTGGACATTAATCTAATTAAACTAAACCAAACACACCTAAGCACAGTTTCCAACAGCAAATATAATCTGTAAAATGGAATCCGTTAAGGACAGCATAAATGAGCTCAAATATATTTCAACAAAACTTTTCTCAGCATATAGAGTTGATTGCGCTTGTAAAAATTTCATAATATTTGTTTAAAACTCCATACAGAACAGTGCGTCTTCTAATCAACAATATTAGTTAAAAAGCTATTTCTATTAGATATTCTTCAGAAGGAAAAGAACTGCTAACTTCATTGTTGTTGGCAATATTAATTATTTGCTGTTTCAATCTCTTTGGTGTTACCAGGTAGTTGCAAAATATTTATTGACAAAAACCCCTTAATCAACTTTTCGTAGAAAAAAATACTTTTATATTTACACTGTTGCTACCATATACTCAATGCATAGAAAAGCCACATATTTATCGTCTCTTAAAAGACTGGACTTAAAACCGAAAAAATTTCATAATAAGAAAGTTTATTAGTTTTTTCCTGTCCTCCATATGCACTAAAGAATTGGTTTGAATCGATGCAGTTGTATACTCAAGGCCCATTTACATTTTCTGTCACATCTTGGCATGACGCCAGACGCAACTTTCCGGTAAAAGATGATTTTCGATTTAAAAAATTCACTTAAGAAGCTTTCAGCATTAATGTTATTGCGGAATTAGTTATAACAGCAGCTTTCGGGAATGATCCTATCGAAAAAATCCAGGAAAACTCTCAAATGACTCTGAGTGGCCTACTCTAACTTAAGCTGAAACCACAGATAGATGATACCCATTAAAGCGGATTTCTACACAGTCTTTAAGTAAAGAAATGTCTCTTCAAAGATACACTAAATTTTTTTTAAAAGTGGGACTGGTGCATTGAAGAGGAAATATGAAACACGTTTACTGAGATTTTAAGATTGGTTTATAGCATTTTACACGCATATGATCCGGTAAATGGTGTGTGAAAAATCTTTAATAAAGAATTTGGATGGAAAGATGTTTCAGTAAGTTAATCTATCTTCAGCTTCTTTTTCAAACAGATTTAGTTCTAGACCATAAAACATATTTATTAAATTGATTTTCTTGAAAGAAATGTTGGTTGCTTAGAAATTTTTGAAGTGAATGAACGACTTTTGTGTTTAATTGTGCAAAAGCCAGATATGGCATTATTGTGAGAAACATATGGTGGTATATTGTAGAAGTTGTATAAAATTCTAAGAGAAACATTTTGTAAGTACTCATAAGGAAATATAAAAGTGATGAAAATCTGTTACTTAAGCTAACTAACAATAATGGTAAGTGAGTACAACAAATTTCAGCTTAAAATGTTAGACGCAAAAATATTTGAAATGTCAAGAGTTTCGCAAAGAAAAACTAATCTGTAAAGGACGGTAAACATCTAAATAAAATGTCAAAATTATTGCGTAAGAATGCCTGTTAGAAATTAAAAATTTCTATACTGGGAATGCTATGAGATAATGTGTTCTAAGGAAATTGATAATAGGAAATAATGCACGTGGTAAAAAGTAATAAAAGATAATAATTACACTTTCTTTTATATTTCATTTGAATAATATATTTTTCTTTTGCTTTTGAGGTTTGGTAGTGGGTGTAGGGAGCATACGAAGATCTTTAGATGCCTCTTCTAAATCTACACTCATATTGTAGTCCAGAATGTCATTCTCTGAATAACTAGAATACTCATTTCAGACTCTGTCCTACTTTCTTGGTGACTTGCTTAGTTCTTTATGATCAGTATCCACACACAAAGGGAGTGATTTAGCAATAGAATGAGAAACTGTGATATTTTTGTCAAGGGTAATATTATGAATATTTGTAACTTGTATTTTTGGAGAATTAGACGATTGACAGGATGAGGTTTTCAAAAATGTAGAAAATGGATTATTATCTGGAGGGATTTTGAAGAATCTCAACGAGTTGAGATACTATTGTTGGCTTCTCGATTGACATTCATAAGACTTCTTTTAGAACTAAACAAACATTTATTAGCACATTAAAACACAACTTCGTATATGCGTACATCGTAACATCGTAACATCGTTCAACCGTATTCGTACTCGTACTCGTCTCTAGACTATTTCTAAAAATCAAATTCAAAGTAGCGCAACATCTTACTATTGCCACTTACCTGATATCATACACAGATATACAATAATTATGTTGCAGGCTTGCTTTTGTCAGGCATAATATGAAATACGCTTACATTGACCATCCTGACTTTTCAATTGACCTAAATTTTGTTTGCATTCAATAATATCATTACAAAAACAAAACAAATATACATTCATAAAAGATAAAATACAGTGAAATAAAAAAAATTACAAAAGTTCTATCTGTCCTGCATATAAACTCCATAACGCTCTGGTTTGCGTACAGTTCGTTTGGGTCTTTGCACTTCAGGTTCATCATCAGAGTTTTCACTAGAGTCATCATCGTCTTCATTCCAGCTCCTCCAGGCTTTTAACTGACTGACGTGAGCCGTTGTAGCATAGAGACGGCCATTACTAGGTTCTAGTTGTGAGATTCTATATGTATCACTAGGGAGTATTTCTGTGACAACCATGGGACCTCGGTATCGTGGTTGAGTTTTTGTTAGCTCACCTGTCGCCCTAGAATTCCTTCTAACCACCACGATTTCTCCCTTATCAAATAATAATGTTCCAGACTTCTTTTTATCGTAATATGCTTTCATTTTCTCTTGTCCCTTAGAAATTTTTTCTCTTGCTTCGAGTTGTAATTTTTCTGGGTCATTCCAAACTTCATGCTCTTCATCAGCGAATAGTCTCAGAATACCATCTTTAAATCTAGGTACGTATCCATGTAGAACTTCAAAAGGTGTTTTCCCAAGAGTTTTATTCACAGTATTATTCAAATTCCTTTCCGTTTCCTTAATTTTACTGTCCCAATCTCTTTGATCATCTTTTTCCATTGAGGTTACAATGGTGGACAATATTGTTCTATGTACTCTCTCCACCATTCCATTTCCTTGTGGGTGAGACGTAGAGTTCAAAGTGTGTAAGATTCCATTCTCACCGCAGAACCTTTGAAACTCGTGTGAAGTGAAACAGCAACCTCGATCTGATATTATGCGATTCGGTAATCCAAAATCTTCAACGAAACTTTTCACTGATTTAATAACATTCTTAGATGATGTGTCTCTCACAGGATAGAGACGCACAAATCTGGTCATATTATTAATCATGACAAGTAATTCGTTGTTTCCTTTTGAACTCGTTACAAAGGGACCTAAGTGATCAAGATGTACAATAGCAAATGGTCTCCGACCTGTTGGTATAGGATGGAGGAAACCTTGCCTCTTTCCACTTGGAACTTTATTTACCAAACATTCGAAGCACATTGATGTATGACGACGAACATATCTTTTCATATAAGGAAACCAATACAATTCCTTGATTTTGGACACAGTTTTGTCTGCAGCAAAATGTCCCATAAGGTCATGAAACTTCACAACTATACTTTTCCTCATACTTTTTGGTATGACGAATAAAAACCTTTCCCTCGCACCATCATTAATGACACGAAACAGTCTGTTTCCTTTCAAAACATAATTATGTACCTTTTGCTTCTCCTCTTTGGTTCTGTCTTCATTATCCTTTTCGAGGATTAATATTAACTCCTTCAAAGTGTCATCCGCATGCTGCATCATTAGAACTTGATCTTCGACACTCAATGTAAGACAAACCTCTAACTTATTTTCTATCAAGGAATCCAGTGTATCTTAAGAATTCAGAACTGGAGCTCTACTAATTGCATCGATATCAGACATTCTAACGCCAGGTCTATGACGAATTTCAAAATCGAACTCTTGAATGAGGAGACTCCAACGGGCAATTTGAGGGTTGCTTGATTTCTTGGCATTCATATAAATTAAAGCTTGACAGTCAGTCACTACTGTGAAACTAATGCCCAGCAAAAATTGCCTAAGTCGTTCAAGTTTCCACACAATTGTCATTAATTCTAGTTTACTTGAATGGTATTTATTTTCTGTCTCTGTAGTCTTTTTACTCACGCAATAAACCAAATGCCATTTGTCATCACTTCCTAGTTGAAGAAACATGCCAGCTATGCCATCCGCACATGCATCGGTGTGCACTTCTGTTTTTGCCTCAGGATTGTAGAAAGCCAAAATCGGTTAGATCGTTAGTTCACGTTTTAATGTTTCGAACGACTCTTCTTGAACTTTTTCCCATTTGAAAATTTCATCCTTTTTCTTAAGTTGAGTCAAGTATCTTGCTTTAATGGCATAATTTGGAATAAATCTTCTAAAGAAACTTGTCAAACCCAGAAATCTTCTAACGTCATGTATACTTTTAGGATGGCGAAACTTGGATATCGCTTCTACTTTTCTGGATCCCTGTTTGATCCCATTTTTGTTGATGATAAATCCTAAATACTCTACTTCTTGTTTTCCAAATTTGCATTTAGGTAATTTTAGAGTTAAGTTTGCGGATCTTAATCTTTCGAATACTTCAATTAATTTTTCAATCATTTCTTCCCAAGTTTTTGCTGGAATAAGTATGTCGTCCAGGTAACATAATACACCCAGGTTACATAAAGGACACAATGCGAGGTACATCAAACGTTGAAACTCTGCTGGAGCATTTGTTAAGCCAAAAATCATTCTCTCGAACTGCCCTGTTTCATCTGGTGTTATGAAAGCTGTTTTTTGCTTTCCATTTTCGGTTAAGGATATTTGCAGGTATCCATGCGCTAAATCCAGAGTTGTGAAAAAGCTGCAATCATGTAATTGCTCTATTAAATCATCTATTTCAGGTAATGGAAATGTATCTTTAATAGTCTGGCTATTAAGACGTCTGTAATCAATAACCATCCTATTCTCGCCTGTCTTCTTTTTAACCAATAAGACAGGACTTGCATATGGCGATCGTGTGTCTGACACAATTCCATTTTCTCTCCACTCTCTCACAATTTCCTTAATAGCAGCTCTTTCTGGAGCATTTGTTTTATATGGTTTCATACATACGGGTTTTGATCCTTCAACTTCCTTAATATCCATTTTTGTTAAGTTGGTGCTTCCTAACTCTGAAATATTTAGTGCGAAGCAATCTCTATATTCATTCAATAGTTGGACCAGTTCTTGCTTGCGTTCATTTTCAAAATTGGAATCAATATTAATTTCACTCAAGATTATGGGAACTTTTTCTTTAAAGTTATCTAAATTGTTAGAACTTTGCATTCTTTCCTTTACTTTAACATTTGAACACAACTCAATAACTTCAGCTCTGCCTAAACATTGATCCTTCAAAAACTTAATATTTTTGTCGCCAATATTCGCCAAAGGAACACACGTCTTTCCGTCTTTAACTTCCAATAAGCATCCAATTCTTCGGGAGGATTTTCTATCATAATTAATCCGTTTTCGATAGATTCTGCTCGATAACTGACTAGATCGACTGTATTTTTCTCTAATTTAGTAGCTTCAAGAGCTTTAAGGCAGATTCGACTTATGTTTTCATCAGTTGGAAAGTTTCTGAACGGTTCATATTCACGGTACCCAATATGAACTCTGTTTCCTATTCTGATATAAGCGATATGGGGGAGGTCAAGCCATGTCCGTCCAATAATTAGATCAACTGGCTGAGCCTCGTCAGGAACAACGTATACGCTTATTCCTTCACCCTTTACATTATCAACTTCAATATCAGCTGTAATCCTTCCCATAGAAGTCAATGCAGACATCTTTTGATTTCCAAAACCGTATATATCATTGACAGTAGGTTCGGGTTTTAATTTAAGTTTCTGAGCAACCGAAGTTTTTAAGAGGCAACATGAACTCCCTGTGTCAATTAAAGCTTTCACTGGATCAAAATTATTAAGTTTTGCTTTCTTCAAATAGGAATTACCCTCTTCTGAATTCTCGCTAACTTGTCTAACAGATAATGAATGGTTAATCGTCTTGACAACACAATTTTTAGCTATATGTCCGGTCTTATTACACATCCGGCATGTTATAAGTGGTTTTGGTACCGGGCAGTCCTTTGAAATGTGCGCGAATTTAGAACAGTTGAAGAATTTTGGTTGACCCCTCTCATTATGTGTAATACAGTACAGTTTTTTATTTCCGTTGGTTGTAAAAGCTGAATCATCCTTTAAGGATTCCTGCTTGTCGTAATGCCATTCTTTACGTGGTCGTTTACTCCTCAAAGTTGATCTCAAAGTATCATAATCGTCCAGTATTTCAACTAAATCATCTGGCGAATTCAGCTTAGACCAGTCATCTATAAAGTGGTCTTTTACTCCTTGAGACACTTTACGTTTTATCTTATCTGTTATAATAAGATCGCTCAACTTTTCAAAACTATCTGCTTCAACTCCATTCACCCATTCATTAAAAAAACTTCTCAATTCATAGGCAAAGTTCTTCCAGGTGCTTCCTAAATTCTTATTATGCATAAAAATCGTTTGGCGAAATTTTTCTGGCGTTAACTTATACCGTTTCAACAATATCTTTTTAACTTCGCCATAATCGTTTGCAATTTCATCTGGTTCTCTGGCCATTAACTGCGCAACGTCATATGGCAATAAGCCAAGCAAATGAGTTACCCAAGTGTTTAATATTTCAGCTTGTTTGGCTAGACGTTCAAACATAATTAAATATAAGCTTAAGTCGTTTTCATTGGAATTAAATTTTTGCATCAAATGATGAATTTCTAACTTTGGCTTAATTTGCATACTGTTTACATTTTGATTGGCGACGGAATTTTAATTTAAAGACCTACCTTCTGCTCCAAGGCGTATTTTTTGCAGCTCGAATTCCACTTCATCCTTTCGCTTACGTTCCTCGTATTCTAGTTTTCTTATTTCAATTTCTTCTTGCTTTTTCTGTTCAGCAATTTGGATTTCGTCTTGGCGTCTTCGTTCAGCAATTTCTTGTTGCCTAATTTCATTTTCTTCTCTTTCCTTTCTTTCATTGATGATCGTATTCATCCATTCCTTGGCACTTTCTTCATCGTACTCTTTGCTCGCCAAAATAATCTTTTTCAAATCCTTCAATTTATGGCTGTCATTGACCGTTTCTCCAAGTTCTTCAGCCAATATCTTCAAATCGCACTTCCTTGCTCCAGCGAAGACAGACATTTTAATAGTTTACTACACTTTTATTTACAATTAACGTAAAAAAACAATTTCCTAACGTACTTTGAGATTCAAACTCCTTCCTTCTTACTTAACTGTCGATGAGAATTTCAGTCACATGTTTCTAATTAATCCCACTTCTGATTTCTGTTGGCTTCTCGATTGACATTCATAAGACTTCTTTTAGAACTAAACAAACATTTATTAGCACATTAAAACACAACTTCGGATATGCGTACATCGTAACATCGTTCAACCGTATTCGTACTCGTACTCGTCCCTTGACTATTTCTAAAAATCAAATTCAAAGTAGCGCAACATCTTACTGTTGCCACTTACCTGATATCATACACTGTTATACAATAATTATGTTGCAGGCATGCTTTTGTCAGGCATAATATGAAATACGCTTACAATATAAAATTTAGAATGTTTTTATATTTTCTTTATTGTTATTTACTGTAATATTTTATCCTTTTTTAAACATTTTTCCTTTTAGAGACAGTCTTAAAATCGACATGCTTACAGAAATAGAATGTACTTCACATACTGGAGAAAGATGACTTGATTTATAATTCGTGACGAAAGTATTGTAAGTATCCGGAACTTTATAGCATGTAGAAGGTGGAAAAAGTGCTAATTTGATTTTCTGACTGCTCAAACATAGTTACTCTCAAGTGTAGGTGAGTTTGATTTAATCAACTTCTGTGCTTGAGCGCAGGATATTTCTTTTCTTTTTATTATTTTTCAAAAATGAATTTTTTCTCAAATATTTAAGCTATTAGTTCCAGGAAAAGGAAGAATGGTCACCTTTACAATTGTCGCGCATCTCCTTAGTATTATATTTAATACAGTCTTGGCTAAACTGTCAGTGTCCTTTGGCAAGCAGTTTCAAAATGCCCAAAACGATGGATTTTAAAGCATCTCATAGGATTTGGTATATATGGTCTGACGGAAAATCGAATATGCTTTAGCTTTCTTTGATATTTTATTGTAATTAAAAGTTATTACTAAACGCTTTATGTTTAAGAACTGGCTATTCTTTCTCACTATAATATACCGACATTACTTATTCCATGATTTTGAAAGTTTTTAATTACTGTTCACGCAGTTACATTGAGATTCTCTCCGAAAAAATATTCCAGCTTGGAGGAATTAAAAGTTCAATGAAGAATTACAGTTATTGGTATGGTGGAATAAGGTTTTCATCTCCATGCTTGGACTTGACTGTTTACAGTTTGTGACTTCCGGAATTAAGTAACCGAATCGATGCTTCTGGGTTGATTTGTTCTGGGTTGGTTTCACCCAAGCAGCAGTGATAAATTTTTCTATCCAAAATAGTTTTCAAAAGTTTCGTTGTTTGAAGACTGTTTATTGATGAAAGTTGCAAATGATGGTTGGTTTCAAAAGTTTGGTATAGCTTAATGCTAAAACAATCAAAAATCAAATAAAATCAAGAAAGTTTAGCTCTAAACATTCAAGAATATAGAACACTAAATTAAAATATGCCTATAAATAAAAATCATGCTGTATGAAATGCACTTATGTCTACTATTAATAAATACGAATGTGTGTCTGTGTATAATTGTCTGTTGGCGATCTGCAGGAATGACCGTTTGACCTAGAATTACTAAATTTGTCTTGAATATATTTTGAAGGGTGGAAATGGGCACATAAGAGTGATTTTTAAGAAATCTGATTTAATAAATAATGAAGTTGAATTGGAGGATCTTTGAAATTACAAGCAATTTTGGATCACTCTTTAAATTATAATACTTCTAATTATATACTATCGCGATGTAGTTTTTAAGATTTTTTTAATTTATTATTTTTTAAATTTGTGTACTCTTTTATTTTCTCTTATTTTCTTTTGTAAACTTTGAAATAATTGTTTTTCCATTTTTTGAATTTATCATTTTATCTAGTTTCATTTCATTTGTTGGTCTTTCTAAATTATAACTTATTCAACTATTAGACTACAGAGACACAGAAATATAAAGACTACGATAATAATGATTATTTTACTAGGAAAAATTTTATTGCTGCTTTTCAGCAAATGAGATTATCAGCAATTTATTGAGAGTATTTTTTCATATTAATAAGGACGTATAAATAAACTTTATATTCACATTATGAAAATATAGAGGTTCTGGGACTTCAGGAGTTTCTTTTATTCCAACCGCCAGCTAGAGAGAATTCTGAACATCAATCAGTCTCTATATATTCTAAAATCTGTTTTTTTATACTAAAAAATTAATAAACCTAAATATAAACGCTTTTCAGTCTGAATGATTTTCATTATATATTTCTAAAATCCGATTCTTTATCTTAAGAACTAAATAACATAAATACACAGGGTGCCAACCTAAATAATGGTGATCCACCATAACTTCTAAACGACGGCAGCTATGGTCATGAAAGTGGTGTCGACGTATAGTAAAATGGCTATGCGCTATAAGAAGTTACCATTAGCAATGCCACCTGGCGGAAAGCTCTGGAATTTGCGTTCCTATATCAAAAATGGCACAAGATAGAGGAAAAAGTCAATAACAAAATTGTTGAAAATTATAATTTAGTACAAAAAGTCCCTTTGGAGACATTGATACGAAGAACAGAACATTTAAAACGCACATTTATTTGTTGGTGATTTCCAACACTGTTATGTCACGAAACGTGTTTAAAACAGAAAAGAAAAACAACTAGTTATCATAAGATATATTTATTTGCGGTGTTTAAACCGCTCTTCGACAGTTACAAAGCAGATTTGGGCCCTTATATGAATTTCACGTTTAGCATATCAGTTAGCACGCTGGCACAATCAATAATAATGCGTCATCAAAAGTACTACAAATTTTGACCAAAAGATCACATACTCCTGCTGTTTGCATTATTCCCACAGGTAAAAGATTATTGGTGACATTTTTTTCTTTAAGATAGCATTTTCTCCTTTTTTCCATGTTTTATGACGTCACAATTTTTGAACATACGAACAAACATCTATTCGTTTTTAGTGCTCTGTTCTTCGTAGCAATGTGTCTAAGGTTTCTTTTTGTACTAAAGCGATAATGTTCTACAACTTTGTAATTTACTTTTTCCCTTCATTTTGTATCGCTTTTGAGAGTGGAATGCTAACTCCAGAGTTTTCTACCAGGTAGCGCCGTTGTAAGTGGTCTCATCGCGTAACTCATAGGCGTTCTCCTCTACATAGACACCACTTTCATGACTATAGCTCCCGTCGTTCAGAAGTTAAGAGAGGTGGCCCTTTTTTAAAAGGGCAGGCGCAGGGACAGGAGGTGGTGTTATGTTATGTATAAACGGTTTCGAATCCGAATTATTATTAGTAATAAATAATTGCGAATATTATATTTTCTTTAAAAAAGCCCCGCACCACAATAAGAATTTCAGACTTTTCCCTCATCTCAAATTTTAAATTGGAGAATAACTAAAAAAATAATATAGTGACTCCGGGAGGGTCGCCGCATCCGGGATAGATGCCGCACACCTTGTATTTCTTGTAATTATAGATAGATGACAGTCAGACGAGCAGTATAGGTGCGCAATGAGATTTCTTTAACCAGTTTATAGCGTGAATCCCAATTCTATTATTACTTTTAGCTGTACAATCGTTATTTTGACGTAAGCGCATGATTTCACTATCTAAAACTTTTAAACACCATATGCTTAAATACTTTTTGTGCTCTAATTACTAAATCCATGTATGATTTCGAAGTCAAAACTAAGTGTAGAGTCTGTATAGAGTACTATGTGTATGGTTACGCCATTTTTCATTGCAAGGGCAAGCAACTATGATGTGCGACGTCTGTACCGTACAAAAATGGGATACATTCCGCACTGCGATCTGGTATACACGCCTCAGTTTCTTTTGAACGGGATGCCGCGATTAATAAAATTGAAGTTTATCTATCCGTGTCTTATTTTATTACGTTACTGAATTTTATGTTACTGAACACTTACTTGGGTTGAGCAGCATGTTGGGCGCAAATTGACTCGGTATCAGGTAGGGTCTTTAATCTGCGATACTTGGAACAAATCGGCAACTGTTGGCAACGCTACAAGGGGTGTAAAGGTCACTGGCATCTTTCCTCTTAAAAACAACGCTCTCCCAGATCAATTGTTTTTTGCATTAGCGGATAGTGAAGTGCCCGTACCAGAAAATACGACACAAGATGAGGCAAATTCATCAAGTGAAGTACTAATCAACACACTTCAAATCAATTAACAGCCTGCAGAACCTGGAACTAGCAATGTAAAACCTCCATCATCTACCAAATACTTACATAAAATCTCTCCTGTTCCGTGACTTAGCCAGGTGACAGCAAAGCACAGAATTAAGAAAACAGCAGTACTCTTAACCTCTATTGACGATAGGAATTCGCTTAAAGCTTAAAGCAAATTTAGAGAAATGATTCCAAAAATGTAAGAAAATTAACAAACAAGATGTTAAAACTATCAAGAGAAAATTTAATTTTGAATCAGGTGGAGGATCCCATGACAGTTCATCAGACATTGATGAATGTTCAAACAGTATCAAGTTTACTACACCAAAGGAGAAAAAGGGAAAAATAAAAAGTAAGAAGGCGAAGAAAGATGCAAGTCAAGATGATAACAATGAACAGTTGGATCACACATGTGATGCAGACGTTCTTTGCAAGGAATGTTCCGAAAACTACTACAAAACTAAGAGGAAGTGTGATTGGCTTCGTTGCATCATGTGTCAAATGTGGTTACATGAAGACTGTACTAATTTCAACACTTTTTGTGTAGATTGCGGTCGAAAAAACAGGTCTATTAACATATAAAACAATACAAAAACTATTTTACTTTTTTCTTTTCCCTCTCGAATACAATGATGTTACGTTGTTGCTGAAATAACAATTAAATTTCAATCTTTAAAAAATAAGTCGATAATTTTAGTAGTGAACTAAACAGGCAGACTAATATTGATTTGAACCTACTAGTACGTTTTAATGTACTCATTTAGTTCGTTTTTGTTATTACATAGGTGATTATAGTCCAGATATGAATATTTGTTTGAATATTTTTTATTTATTAATTCATTCTGTTCTTATGCCAGGTGCGGCATAACTCCTGCACAAGTGCAGCGTCTCACCCCGAATGTACGGGTGACGCGCCGCAGTGTAATGTTTTAGAAAAAATTGTTAAATAATATTAATTTTTTTTATATTTTTTGTTGAAGTACACATGTTGTACATTTAACATTAAATAGCACAGCATGGTTTATTTTATTTTATGTGCACCATGGGATTTTATTCACAACTTCAAAAAAATATGCAGCATATCTCCCGGAATTACCCTATAATAACTCTTTAAAAATGTATTTGAACACACTATTAAATGTCTAACAAAATTATCTAAACAAAGCCATCTCATTAACGCCGGTGGTAGACGATAAAAACTATTTAAGATGAAAACGATTTTGAGTCCAAAAGAAAATGTCAAAAATTTCGTTTCGCATTAGAGAAGGATATTTCAGACAAAACGACTTTATTTTCAAACAGCTCAACATTTCACCCCAAGCATTTAGGAAATATTTCCTCTTCAAACATCCATGCATAAGCGATACCAACTACTTTATTGATTTATATTCTCCACAAATATATGCATTTGTTTGATATGGATATTAGCAAAATCCGGATGAAAAACAGAGATAGGCAATAAAAAAAGTCTTTTACTGAAAACCGTTTCATTGATTTTAACTAAGAAGCAATCAATAGTTGGATAAAAATTGTAGATTTTGAAACTGGGCTTTGTTTGTTTGTGATTCGTCATTGGTGAGTGTGGAAGCATTCTTCCCGAAACCAAACGAAGTTTCCGAGTCTCTGTTTGAATTCATTAAATGAAAGCTTAACTCCATGCATTCTTCGGTATGCATATAGAATGTTAAAAGCCTATTTTTTCGTTGCGTACTTTTTTTATATTCAGAATTCTTAAAGTATTTGCTGATTGCTTTATCCTCAAATCAATACCCGTTATGGAACTGGAAACAGAGCTGAAAAAAACAATAAATATAAATGGAAACTCAGCATCTTTTTCATCATTTTTTCTGAATGTTATAAATTTTTCGAATAAAGATATTGAATGATTGAGTATTAATATCATCTGGGATAATATTACACAGACTCACTCCTTTCATTCTGTCAGATAGCAATAATTAATAACGGACTTCTATAATTATTTTCAACAAAATGAAGACATTTGTAAGAAAAAAGAACGAAGAAAATATAAAAACTTAACATGAAAAGTTACACTAAAATTTCTGAATAATGCAGAATGTTTCCTCCAGATGAATGACAAAAATAAATCTATACTATGCATTAGCAGGGAAACATAAAATTATCTAGGCGACTGATTGCTGAAACATTTGCTATTTTCTTCCAAGTGATAATATAGTTTTTAGGTTAATTTTAATGCTTTTTGGTAGGATATGTCATGGAAATTTAGAATAATTTATAATTTAAAACTTTGCTTTCCTTTTATCTGATTTAAAACAGGTAAAAACTGTTGTTACCAAAATATATCATTAATATTTCGTAAATTTATGCACCTCTTTCTCTTTCATTTATTATAATAATTTTTTTCGATGTTTAACAGCTTTGGAACAATCTGAACAAAAATTTATTTTAATGCACGTGTTAATTTCGTACAGTTTATACGAAACTGGAGATGTCTCACAGTAAGCATTCATTCAAAAGTTTGTCAGTCGTTAGATTTCATTATAAGTTTTAAAGCTTCAGAAAATAATTTGTATTTGTCCTAAATTGCTGTAATACTGAAGGTAATGCTTAACCTAATGTTACATCACACTTTTTCCAGTATTATTCTTGGTGACATCCTGGCATTGCTAAAATGTACGATTTTAAATGAACACTCTTATTGTTAAAGATTTTTGATAACTTAATAACAATTGCCATTGATTTGCTATTTTTTAATTAGAGATATTAGTTTAAAACAAATCATATTATTTAATGGAAAATAATTAGCATTTTAAATTACAATAATAAGATAATCAACACGATATTATAAATAAGTGTGCCATTCCTGGGGTTGGTTCATGTACATTTTCTTAGAAAATCTATTATTTCTTCGTCCGAATTATGAAGAATTTTTTTTTAATCTTATACTTTATTGAAATAAAATTTTTCATTTTGTAACTTATCTTGATTTCCAGATTTATGTTAAAAAACGCATCATTTCAAAAATATGACTAGCAGAATTTCAGGATTCATAAATATTTATACATTCTGTTCTCACAAATATGCTATTCCATTTATTGCAAAAAAATGTTTATTCTAGATTTAGTTCATTGTGATAATTCTCAAATAAACAAGCTATATTTACACTCTTATATTACTGGTAAGAATTATTCTTAGATTTCAATATGTCATTTTATTTTTACGAATGATTTTTAACAAAATAGTTGAAAAATGTATTGGTTCTGATAAAATTTGTTCTTTACATCATCGACAGAAATCGTCAAAACCATATATAGGGATGCAGATATGACTACAGAATAAAATTCGCAGTTTCGTAATAAATTATGAAATTTCCAAAATTAATCATCATTTATTTGTTTTTAAGAGCTTCTAAACTATAGGACACTATTGAACCTATAGCTAAATTACCCAAGTTTTATAAGATTGTGTCAAATATTTCAAAGACCCAACATAGAATGAAAAAAGTTCTAGAAATACGTTGTTTGTAAAAATGTCCTCCTTGCAACATTTTCGATTTTATTTGAACTAGCATCTGAAATAAGAACATACAAAATGTATTTGCTTGTGGGAATTTGAAACTTCTGTTGCTTAGATTCTCTTATAAAAATTATCTATACAACATTCAATATTGAATAAACTATTCAATAAATAAAGACAGAGTGACTTTGCGCCATCAGAATGTGTCTTCGAGTATAAAAGGGAGAATTTTGTTAAATAATTGTAGTGCGTTTTATTTGGCTTCTTTTGCCTCACATTTATTCATTTTTCGGGCATTTCGTTTATAAATATATACCTCAGTTTAAAGTTTGAGATTAGTTGAAATATTTTTTTAAAATTTATTCAGGAGAACAAAGTCTATCTCTGTTTTATTTTCCTTATCACAATTTAAATATCATGCAATATCGTTAGAAAATAATCTGATTCAAAAAATATAATTAATTTTTTCAAAATGGATAATTTTCACTGCATTTTTTCAATGCGATAATATTTCCTTTTATCCTTTGATTATATTTCTTTATTGCCTTTTCTTTCCGTAATCATATACGAAATTTCTATAGTTATTCGAGAAAAACATGAATATATTGGAAAATAGAAGATTTATATGAAAGTAAGTAAATTCAAATATCTCCTCTTCGCAGCTAAACCAGATGATAGGTCTAGATTTTGGTTCATTCAAATATATTTTTTAAAGAAACTTCATGGCATCCTCTAATATCCCATTCAATTTCCTTTGTGGTAAGTTCTTTTTACAAACTTTGAGTCGTAAATAAAGTTCATTTCACTATAAAAAAAATGGGAAGAATAAGAAGCAGGAAGGAATAAGTAAACAGAAAAAAAATTAAATCCAACGGAAAAGACGAAAAAACATTCCGCGTAAATTTAATGTCGTTTCCAAATAAACCGAAAAGTAACTCATAGTTCTGCATTAAACAACTTTTCCATCCCGGTTGGAAGTTTAAAGAAGAAAGCAAAAAACGAATCGGTAGCTTTTGATCGGTGAAAAAAACATTATAATGGAGACTTTTCATCAAAGATATCAGGAAGGAAAGTATAAAAAGACGACTGAAAAAAATTTGGAAGTTTGGATTCGATTTAAATTCTTCCGAAGTTTTGAAAACGACGATATTGAGGATGAAAGGAAAAAAAAATCAATATAACAAATTGTGACAAATTTTACTATTGTTCTTTGGCGAAATTAATCTTCGGAATTATGAGATATTGTATATTGGCTCTTTTCCCTGAGTGTTTGCGGTAGATAAATATCTAATTTTTAAAGAAAAATCCAAATATCTAGGGTATTTTTAGGGTATATATATATTAATTTCTCAGCTGATTTACATATGGTAAATTCAGCAGAAGATAAAATGCGTTACTGAGCGTTACTGAGTTGGCTAGGAAAATTAAGGAATATCATCTAATAAAACGGTTAAAGTTAAGTTCAATATGTTCTTCAAAAAATCCAGTAATTCTGTGAACAGTAGACCATGCGTAGAATGTAAAAAATCTAAGATTTTTTACACAAGTTTGAGCTGTTTTCAGCAATCACAAAATTACAATGAAAAGTCTGTTTTCATCAGTATTAACAAAATTACAATTAAGTGACATTTGCTAAGTGCATTTGGAGGCATTATGAATGGAATTCCGTTTGTACTTAATCGTTAAAGAAAAACGGACGATTAAAACGGCCACCATCTTTAAACGGAATCAAACAAAAAAATCCCTAGAGAAACATAGTTTTCAATTACTTCAATGAACATCCATACAAGATTGGATAAAATCGAACAGCGCTTTTGGTCGTGACTGCGTAACAAACAAATTTACAGATAAACAGACGAAACGACAAATAGTCGATTTAAGTTATGTCCTCGCTTCGTTCTGTCAATAATTGCGCCGAGCCGCAAAAGTTGACCATTTTCGCTTGATCCCCTTATGCAGACTAGCATTTTCCAAAAATGTGCTGATCTTGTTTCATCCATCTATTATTAGAAAAAAAGCAGCCATATAAAACTTTCTTTCTATTCTTAGGAAATTTTATAAATTTATTTAGAAAACGGAAATTAAAGTAAGTCTTCTTAATTTAAATTAAAATGAGTTATTCAAAATTAAAAATAAGATCCTTTTTGTTACAAAATATATGCTCCGATTGTAACATTCATTAAAGTAAAACTAATTATATATCTATCAAATTAGTTGTTTATAAAATACGATGACTGATGACATAACTCCTCAGGGGCTCACCTTTAGGTGGATACGGGTGTCCAAACCCCAAGGTACCCAGAGATCGTTTCTTCTTTCCAGTTTACCCTTCCCTACGCCTTTTTCTGATCCCTTCCATCCCTCGGCGGCGAGCGAGGAAGCTCTCCATGAGAAACTGTTGGTCTCTGTTTTCAGGAACGAACAGGAACCTTCTGAGGTACTAACACCAGTACCCAAACCTAAAAAGTCTTCGAAACGAGAGACATTACCATTTGGTGGGGATTATCTAAGTATCATAATTCCCACAAAATATAAACATTGATAAAGCTTTTTACTCTCTTATCCTTACTTTTGACGTGAATTGTCTTGATAATCCAATCTGGAATATTGTAGTATCATTTGGGATCCCATTTATCGTAATAAAATTGAAATTATTGAACGAATTCAAAACAACTTCTTGCGATATTTGCTTTACAAAAAAAATGGAATTTACTTACAAGATGTATCTTCTTCCTATCTACGTGATATGTTTAATATACCTAGTTTGTGTTCCAGACGAGATGTTTCTTGTGTTCTTTTCTTCTACAAGGTAATAAATGGTTCGATCGATTGTACTGATATACTGAGCGCTATAAATTTCGCTGTGTCTGCCAGATCTTTGAGGAACCAGGGTTCGTTTCCTAATGTGTATTCTAGATTTAAGTATATTGACAGGTTCTCGTTGTATAAATTTTATAAGACTTTTAACAAGATCTCTGGTGAACTGGACATTTATCATATGTCTCCTACTGTTTTTAAATCGAATTGTTTTCAACTTTTATATACATGACCTGATTTCCTTTTCTTTTCTTACACTTGACTATACATATTAAGATTTTTATACGTTGATCTAGTGTTTGTGTGTGTTTGAATTTTTCACCCTTGCTTTTTTTAATGTTTTTTTTATTTGGTGTTCTACATTTAAAAAAAATATTGTGTGATTTTTTTTTCCATATTTCTATTTTGACGGTGTGCGGCATGGACTTTTGGGGCCTCGGTGTGTTTTTGGTGCTTTTGTAATTGCATTTTTTCATTTTAAAACATTTATGTGTTTACATTTTTATAATTGATGAGGGTTTGAGCTTGGAACTGTTGTATTCTCTGCAGTTACTTTTTGTGTGTGTGTGTATTTTAATTCACTTTGTGATTTGTGATTTTGTATGCTTTTGTCATGCACTCTGTAAATGGAGTCATCTCTGTAGCGTGCTTTCTTTGAATAAATAAATAAATAAATAATCCTGTATTTTACTTGTGTTCTAATTATTCCTTTTTTTAACCATGTTTTATATTTCACCATGGAAGTGTTTTAAATTTTTACGATTTTAAATTGTTGTTCCAATTTTTACCATATGCTTGGCGCAATATAGCCAATTCTGACACTTGCGCCAAAAAACCCACAATTCAATTCAATTCAATTCCTGGTGACATAAACATCATTTTAATACCAAATTCAGAGATAACTCATTTAAAAAAGGACTGCATTCTTTTTTTCAGTTTAAAGGAAAAGAAATGGCATTCCGTTAGGCATACGGAAATTACTATTTAGAATAGTGCTCAAACTTGGCAAATCAACGCCACAAAAATTCAAATAAGAATTTGTCCTTTATTAGAAAACTAAAGGAAAGTATAATTATCAATTCTCAGGAACGTATAATTCTCATCTCAATTGTTAAATCAATCAGTCATCAAAACTGGTGATTGGTAAATCACCAGTTTTTAAGAAAACATTTTAAAGTACTTTATTTGGGATGAATTTCAATTTTCAACATTAATTAGTAAATTTTATTCTGATTTTTTCAGTGTGTTCATGTCTTCCGAGGTCAGTACTAAAATACTCAGGTCTGGTCTTGCCACCACTTTTAAAAAATTCTTTTAAAATTATTCATTTAGAGTTTTAATAACGGTGTTTAGAAATTTCAAATAAGGTAGTAAATTCTCTTTCAAGGACTTCTCATTTTAACAACTTACTCTATCCTAATATTAAAATAATTTTACTAGTTTTATTCTTCATATTTAGATGTTTGGGTGCTATTCAATAGTTTCTATTTAGTAATTAATATATTTGAGAGGAAAGAATCATGTAGCGTTCATAATTGTTATGGTATTTATTAAATGGTATTATTTAAATGTATTTATACGAGAGTAGTTTTAAAAAGTAAGGTAATAAGTAGTCAGAGGGAACTTTGTTGACGAATTCAAAGAGATACACAAATTAGTAAGCATTGGTATACATTAATTTTCCACACAGTCACAATGGGTATCAAGCATCTGTTCCACTGGTACACCAAACTATCGAAACCGACACAGAAGAAATCAAAGTTAAAGTTGTGGAGTCACGTCACAATGGCTTGCTAACCTTTAGCACCTAACTAAAATACCAAGGAGCCTCTTCAACGATCCAACGAGAAGAAAATCATTTGGTGCGAGGTTCAGGATGTAGCAGTATATTCCTGTAACTCCCACCCGAAGCTTTGAATCAAATTACGCGTAACTGAAGCTGTATGCGGTCGGATTTTGTAGTACATTAACATGACCGCTGTCAAGAGCAGTCCCGGTCGTAAAGACGCATAAACCTTATAACACTTCTTATTCAATCGCTGACGACGCTTCCGTCAACGTCTCCGTCTTCTAACTGAGACTTCCGCATATTTTACCTTACAACTAGCTCCATTTACTGGCGGATATCGAATTTTTGATCGACTCAGGCGTCTAGACAGGGAATTTAATTCGAAAAGAGAATTTTTGAAAAGTTAGAGCTCTTGTAATCTTATTTTTTGAAATACATTCGTATTAAAATTTGACTACCAGAAATAAATTTTTTTGTTTACATAGATTTAAGAAGTAAACAGCATTCTGGAAATTGTTATCATACATCATCCTAAACTGTTTACCATTATCATCCAATTTAACTGGTTGATGAGTGTATAAATCCACAGCTATGTCCCGATACATTGGTTAACTCAATGCATGAATTTACGTTAAGTTTCATCTGGACACAATTCATCCTGAACTATGTGAAATGATATAATAAGTGTCTCATTTATCTTCAAGATAAGAAATTCGTACTGTAATCGATTAAAATAAAGAAAGACATGGGAAAATTGCATCTAAAAAAGTTTGTTTTTCTTTAAGTCTCTTTTAAATTAAATTTTTACATAGCAATACCAATGCGTAACGTTCGCCCAAAATTATTCGTCATTTACCTAGCGTAACAAAAGATGGTTTAATAATGATATTATATTGAATAAAAATATGAAACACTGTATTATAATATATTGATTGAGGTTGAACACGATCCTTGTGCTGTTAAACAAGTAGAAATCTAATTTAAATTGATGCACCTTTTGCGGGAATAACCGAAAGAATTTTTAAATTAAACATTGTAATAAATTCAAACGTCCTTCATATTGCTTTCTGAATATGTCAGAAGAATCATATCATTTTGAATTTTGATATTCCATATTTAATAACATATAGAATTTGATTTTAACATTTCAAAGGATTCGATAATTTGGATTCGATCCCGAACTCTGCAGAGATATATTTGTTATTTCTCATAATTAAAGTAGTGCTTATGAACAATTTAATAATAACAGTGATATTTATTCAATTAATCTAATCTATTGTTTCGAATGCCTTTCAAATGTGTTCAACGAAGATAAATTAATAATTATTCTGTCTGTTCCTATTCAAAGTTAGGGAAATAGCATTGATGCATGAATAACAATGGCTTTGATTGCTTATTAAACACTGTCAGAATTATTTCAGTGTTATTTCCTGTCATCAAAACACAGAATGTGTTTACATTCCTATCAATTATTTACGAATGAATACTTCATTCGAATTCTCGACTACTTACTTGATGCCTTCATTTTTGATGAAACATTGATCAAATCAAAGCGTTTGCCCTAAAGTGATTATTACTAGATGTACCGGTAAATAATGCGGATTTTCATCCAGAGATGGCGTGACGTAGATGTGCAGTGTACCGCATCGCATGCCATTGCAGTGAGAACAAGCTTCGCAACCGCAGACGTCAAATATTCAAAATGTGTGCACATGAGTGATATTCGTACGCAAAACCATGGCGACGTTCGCGCGAACATAGAGCTTTTGCGGGAAGATCTACTTCTTTGTGAGGAAAATTACAGCTGAAAGTTACCTCATACTGGTATGGGTAAAGTTACCTTATACTGGATGCTTATAGTAAATATGCACCATTGCAAGACACGAGTGAGTGCTGGTTTAAATGGCTTAGGAAATGGATATGGAAAGAAGATAATATTATGTATTTCGTATGATCAGGAGGGAGTGGTGTACCCTGAGCTTCTGAAATCCGGTGACAACGTCAATAGTGATCGCTACCTAAAAAAATAATCAGTTTGAAACACACACACTGATCATCAAACGATCTGAATTTTCCAGCCAACATGGCTAGGCGATTTTGCTTCATGACAAAGTATCACAACATACGTCCAAACTAGTGAAGGACACGTTAAAAGATATTGCCTGGGAAGTAATACCCCACTCACCGTATTCGCCAGACCTTGCGTCGTCCGATTTTCACTTGTTCTGATCGATTGCCCACGCACTCTCTCAGCAGCACTTCCGAACGAACGAAAATGTGTCCCGACTAAACACTGACTCATCTGCCTCCAATGAAACAAAGTTCTATTGGAACGGTACCCACATCCTACTTGACAGATTGGAAAAATGTGCAGTTAGCAATGGCCGTTACTTTGAATAAACACTGCTATTGCTTCTCTTCCATTTCTCGTGTTTTATTTCCATCCAAATTCCACATTTTTAACCAGTACACCTAGTATAAAGGAAAAAAAATACTGTGAATTTTGTATAAACTTATAACGTGTAGAAAAAACTAAAAACTATTGAATAATATATAATAAGGCTGCTAAAGAAATTCTGGTCCAGAAAATATTGTTGGCTAGAAATGATATATGAACTGAATAGCTTTGTCACAGGGTGTTTCTAAAATCATGCGATGAAATTTAAGGATAGGTCAGGTTACAGAAACAAGTTATTACTATAATGGAACATGGGGTGGGGTACTTTTCTAGTAAATTAAGCGAAAGAAAAGGATACACCAAATGAAGAGTATAATACAGGTTTAATAGAATACAAATTTACAATAGTACAGTCGCACGGTTACATGAATAAAAACATGCGAAGCGAATCTTCGAATGGTAAACCTTCTCAATACATGCTTTAATCACTCTAAAAGTCCATTGTTGATACTTACCACTGTTTCTGTAATGCTGTGCAAGACTTATAATGGTGTTATTTATGCTATGCTGTGTTATTGTAAATTTGTATTCCATTAAACCTATGTTGCGCAATTTATTTGGTGTTTCTGTTTCCTTTACATAATTCGCAGGCAAAGAGCCCCTTTAGGGTTTTACTTTACGTTTCACCCCCATCTTCTACTGTAAAAATTACTTGTTTATGCGTGCTGACCAACCCTAAAAGTTTCCCAAGATTTTAGAATCACCCACTATTCTCATAATGTTCGGATATGTCAATAAATAATTCAAATTTAGTTAGTTACTATGAAATGGCAATATTTGCTTTGGTTTCATCAATATTTTGAAGAATCATCTAAAACTGTTATTTTTGCATTGCCTTTTATAAAAGCAAGAAATTTCATATTTTTCAACAGAACTATCTAAGAAGGAAGTTTATTAGCCTCCATAAGCCACGAGTAAAATGCAAAGTTTCATCTTGAAAATAATTAAATATACGCTCATAATATCAATAGTCTTCAGTTATCCCGTAATAAGTCGTTTGTAACGTCAAAGATTGCAGTAGTACTGAGTGCTTAAGTAATACTCCTTTACTACTCTTTTTCAGCTAAGCGGAACAAATAATTCAGTAATGGGCATTTCCCCCTTCTTCTAACGGCTTCAAACTGAAAAGATAAAATAACTGACAACCTTCAAAAGACTCGAATTCGAGATTTTGACGAATCTTCACGTTTTAGACCTCCCTGAGTCCGAAAAACACAATTTTGGAATTATGCCTGTCTGTGTGTGAACACGATAACTCGAAAACTATTAGAGCTACTGGGATGAAGTTCGGTATGCGGTCTTTACACATAATTTGTAGATTTCTATCAAATTTTGGATAAAATCCGTCAGAGGGAAGTCTGTCTGTCTGTATGTCCGTGTTAATGTGAACGCGATAACTCACAAATTTGAATAGCTAGGTGGATAAAATTTGGTACACATTTTTATCATCACGTATGCAGGTGTGTTGTTTCAAATTGTGGACCAAATCCGTTGAAGGGTTGACTGTCTGTCGGTCTGTATAATCGCATACTTTTGAATGCAATAACTTCTTTAAAAAAATTACTTAGATAAATTAAATTTTGTATGTGGCCTTCTAACCTTAATTGTAGATTTGTGTTAAATTTTCGCGTCAATCGGTTAAAAAACAGTGTTCAAATGGCCTATTCGGTTTCAATTGCTATTATGTAATCGGTTGTTTACTGTATGATTTCCTTTCGCCTTGGCGCAGTCTACAAAGGAAATAGTAGCGAGCGGCAAACGCGATTTTCGGAAATTATGGCAACCCCCCTAAATTGAAACGTCGTTTTGGCATTCTCCAGATGGACGTGATGGAACCAGAAGTGTGGTGAAATCTTGTGTGTTATCTATAATAAAAAGTCTTACTCAAAAACGTTAAATAAAATCCTATTAGTTGTGGTACCCTCAGCGCGCATAAAAATTGCGAAAATACGCAATTCTTATTTTCGCGGAATGCGGGCCAAATACACTTTTTTTGCAAAATACCAAGTTTTTGGGAATACATAAATTTTATGTTTCATTGTAAATCACAATTCTTGATTTTTTTCTGAAAATACCCAGGCCTTGGGTAAATATCCTGGTTATATACCCAAAAATATTTACCTACTCGCTGGGTATTTACCCACCCCATATTACTCGTCATATGCGAGAAAGTTTCGGGGAGGCCACTCCCGCTGGTTATGTAAAGTACAGTCCTACACATTCTGCCTTTTAAAAATATTGGAGTATAAAACAGAAAAAAACGGAATACCGCTTTTTCTCTTTCCCTTACACACTTTAATGTAATGATATTATTCTGAGTTTTACAACTAATGACCCTCAAGATTTTTGAAATTTCATTTATCTGTAACAACCAAATGTAGCAATGGAGAAATTACATATGAAACTACTGCAACAATATCCAGTACTATTTCTGCTGCTTCGTAATTGACAATGCATCAAGTAAATTAGTATGAAATGACTCGAAATCCTTTAATGAAATGAACATCATGACATCCATTTAGTAGTTTCCTGTACAAAGCCATGCAATGCTTTCGCTTTCCTGATAGATAGCATGCGATGGAGTATCTCGAACTTGATCCTTTGAGAGATTTAATATAAATGCCAATCTACATTTACAAGCTAATTATACCTCAGAACACCTCAAATCTGCACATTTGTTCATAAACAACCATTTCCTTCCAATGGAATCGTGAATGCATTGCGACTATTTAATGAACGATACAAAATCAGAAACATGTTTCGGAAATGAGTAACACATTTCCATACTTAATGACCTGAGACCACATTTAGTAATTACTATAAGTATGTAACTAGGGAGCATATTGAATGCGAAAATTGGAGAATATAATAATAATTATGCAAAGGATTATTAGAAAAAAACTTAAGGCGATCAGGATGCATTAAAAAATGCTACGTTTTTTTTTAATATGCTAATTTAGATGAGCAAAATCTTTTTTAACAAGCGCTTCGGAGTCATCATTCCTATAAGAAGAAATGCGGACGCATTAATTTTATTCATGGAATTTGTGGTCTGTATGTGAATTTTTCCGTATATTTTTATACTCTTATTGTCCTTGGTATAAATTGATAGAGAATGTGCATCTAAGTTACAATTTTTAAAAGCTTTAAAGTAAAGCTTAACTGAGGAACAAAATACCGAAAAATAATCTGAAACTGTTTGAAAATTAGTTTTTGCGTTTTACTAGATGATACTTTATTTGTTAACAATCAGTAAAAAAGAAGTAGAATGTACAATTAAAAAATATGTAACATGTTGTAATTAATTATTTTAAAAATACATTTTTCATAATTTCATCAGAAACTCTTTAAAAATAAAATTTAATTACAGATTTTTTGAAATAAATTGCTGTTTTTATAGATTCGTGTAACAGCATATTTGAAATTTAAAGAGCTATTTTCCCGTATAATAAATATTTAACAAAATGAAGCAAACATGTGTAAAAAAAAGATTTTTTACATCGTAGAGATGCACACCGCGATGTATTTTTTCTTCTTTTTTGCTATGTTGCATTGATTGTTGCATGATAAGTTTTGTGAATAAGAGAATATTCAAAATTTCAGTTAGACAACCGAAACTACTCAATGATTCCTCACGTGTTTTGCTGACCTGGTGAATCTTTACGGTAAGTAACATCCCTTTTGTATAAAATAACCGCTTGTGAAACACCAAAATGAAGTTAAATTTATTTTTAAATAAGGAGCATAGTTACCTGTCTTTGACTTGAAGTCCAACCTCATTGCAAATTATGAATGAATCATAATGAAAGGGTTTTTTTTCTTTCTTTCTATAATAAAATCTGTTTGGTATCTTCAGACAATTATTTGTGTTATTAAGTGTCATGCCCATACATCCCACTAAGCATTTATTACAACGAGAATGGAATTGAAATTTGTAATCGTAAATTTAAATTATAAGCAGAATGAAATAAATCAAGTAGAATTCTGTAGTAAGGCAGATGTTTTAAAGCGTTTCTTTGATATCTATGTCAAAATAATTCAATGAAAAAAATATATTTGACGTTTTTCTGAAGAATAGTTCGGAATATGATTTTTTAATTAGAGATACTGCTCAAGAGCTACGCAATTCCCTGTTTCAGAAGCCTACGTGAATTCATTGAATATTCATGCTACTGTGAAATAATGCAAAATAGCTGTCACATGAAAGGTTTGAATTAAAAATATTTCGAAACATGTTTGCGTGATTTTCGCTCGTCTGAATGTTTGCGGATTTGTATAACTGAAGAAGAAGTTGCCGTATTCATTTTTATTTCAACTTCTGAAATTATAATCATGATTCACATAGAGAATTTGAAATGCCGAAGTATTTGAAGTGTAAGTTAAGATGAAACATTGGGTGTTGTTCGGCAACACCTGAAAGCATCACCGTTTTTGATAATAAATTGTTTAGCTGACATTTCTTAAAACGAATATTTGCTTTATCACTAGTAGAAGCACATTTTCTTCTATTAGTGATAAAAAAAGGTTTGAGCCTTATCTTTGGAAAAGGAAATATCAGTATGTCTAGTAACCGTAGCTGTTCATGCCACCATTTTTCCTAGTATTTTTAGAGTACAGTCAATCATTTATACATTTAGAAATTCTAATTTAAATAATAATTGGTGAATTTTTAGAGTATTTTTTAATTTAATATAATTTATAACCTTGGATTTTTCATAATAATTATTTAAATCATAATATGGCATTAATTTAAAACGAAATATTTGCATTGTTTGAAGAACTATATATATATACACCATTATTTCATTAGAATATTGAAATATGGAAAGATCTTTTGGTGGATATTCCTTAAAATATTATCAGTCCGTTTTACTCTTAATAAAATTAATTCAGCATAAAATGAGCAAAGAGGAGAAGTCAAGAAGCATTTAAATTTATTCAAGAATATTTTTAAATTTATTTTATTAAGGAAAAAGTGTATATAATTTAACTTCCAAAACTGTCGTCGAATATTTAATTAATTTCAACGGATTCAACGCATGCAGTAAAACACATATCAAAATGTTAACTAAAATTCTTTCATCTACATAAAAGTACGAATTTCAAAAAATGGTTAAGCTGAAAAGAAAGAAAAAAGAATTCTCTAGTTAATGATATCAATACAAAATGGGAAGAACTTTTCCTTTTTTTAATCAGTAATCTGGAAAAAATTCTAAATGAAAAGAGGCAATAGTTTGAAGCAAATTTGCATTCGAAATGGAACAATAGCTCCCTAGAAAAGCATCTGAACAAATCAAATATTAGAGTTTGTTTCCTTTAAATTTTTGTCTTTTCACTTATTTCCTCCGATAAAAGTAGTCTTCGTTTCTCCTTTCGATGGAAAAATTGTACACCATTCAATTGTTATTTTAAGCGATAAGCCTAAGTTCTTTCAGTGAAGCTGATAAGCACGAGTTTACTCTGTCGGGAAGTCGATGAATCTTTTCATGACCGTTTCATATTTTATAATTGAAACTGATTATTTTCCAGAAGAGAAACTAAAAATGTTGAAATATAATTAGTGTGGTTTTAAATATCTGTAATTTCCATATAAAGTGTCTTTATATCAAAAATAACAGTACTTGCTATCCGAATTATGACTATTTATTCGGTGACGCTGTATATTGTATGGTTGAAAAAAATGTTCATATGGAAAATAAAAATTGCTAATGAGTAGGCTGATTCCAAATGTGTAAGGGATTGTAAACGACGCTATCAAATACAAATGCAATTTTTTTTTATCTACAACTAACAAATCCTCGCGTAACAAGCAACACCACTTATCTCAATTTTTTCAAATTTCAAAGAGGAAGAAAAAAAATTGACTTTTTCGCAACAAATAACGAATATTTCTCATTTTTTCACGTCTGGCTGGAACATGGGATTTCATGTTCATAATAAATGTTAAAAAATTTAGAAATATTCGTTATTAGTTACGAAAAATTGCTCTATGAAATTTCAAAAAATTGACAAAGGTGGTATTGCCTGCTAAGCGACGAAATGTACATATGATGACAAACATATCATTTTTACACAATATTGATCAAAGCTGAGCAGCTTATTAACTAACACAACTAAGTTTATCGGTGAATCAAAAGTGTTCCCAACTCTTCAAAATTATTACAGAGTCCATCATTCTCATATTACATAGAAATCAATTCGAGACAATTTGCGAAATTGCAATTAGTTCAAAAATTTCAAGATGTCAAATAGAAGAAAATGTATCGTAACATTAATTAATAAAAGAAACAAAATAGCACTGATTTACAATATTTCTCTAAGATTTTATGGTGTAAATAATTATATAAATGCATATGAATAAAATTCTCATCAATGAAATGTTTGAAACGTTTAACCTTAGTATTTCCTTATTTAGATACGAACTGGCAAAGATAAAACAAAACAAATTTTATAGGCTTTTAAAAAAAAATAGAAAAATTATCCGTAATTCAATAATCAATCATACTTCTTTTTATTAGATTATTCATCAATTAACTTAAATGATATTTCATTTCACTATGCAGGCGGGAGTTTTAATGATCAGATGCAAAAATAAATTTAATCGAAGAAATAATTATTTTTAATTAAATGAAGCACATTTTTGCCTTGTCATCAATCTTTATTAAATGATTAAATTTTTGTATTTTGAATTCTAGTTTCACTAATTAGATTTAATTAAATATAAGTGACACAGTCGCGAACAAATATCCCAAGTATTAAAATCATTCATTGTTCCATACGCCCTTCTTTTTATTAATGCTCAGATAATCAAATTTATAATATGATCAATATATCTGTCAGAATATGATTAATTCTAGATAACAATGTTACCAGCTTAGGTACATTCTTCAGAAAATTTTCACCAGCTTTATTCTGCTTGAAATGTGCGTTCTTTGAGAATATTATCATAGCTTCGATAAATCAAAATAGTGATGGTGATAATCAGGCTCAGAACAACACATGCACAATTTTGATTCAAGAAAATGAAATGATGCTAGTGTAATCTGAATGTTAGTTTGAATTGCATTGATAAGGCAATGAATTATAAATTGTTGTATTTTTAACATGCACCCAGTATAAATTGACAGTGAACGAGAAATTAAACTTTGTTCCGCAAAAGTATCTTTCTGGCACTATTCATTATTTCATAAATAAATTCAGATATTTGCTTGAAAATGACCCTATTAGCAAAAGATATTGTTCGATATCTTCACCATGTTGTTCGATATTCTGAATACCGTACAATATCGTGAAGATATCGCGACAATATTGTAGGGCGTTTTGTGTTATTAAGGGATACACTCTTGAAAATATTACAGATTTCCTTACATTTCGTTGTACACATGATTTCCAGTGTATTCAAATTTTTTTAAATGTGATAACAAATATTTTTTTCTTTGAATTAAAATGATATCCCAATTCAGAACAGCATATTTTGAAAACTGTCGAAATTTTTATTTAAAATTTTTATTACAAAAATCTATCATATGGAAGCTTTCACAAATTCACGACACTACTAAAGTTAAAGGACGAAATCACACAGACTGGAGAGTTATAATTCAATAATTAAATATGCTTCATAACATAAAGAAGCGTGCTACTGAATTTTAATACTTCTTAATTATAATTTACAGGTAACTTAGATTAATTTATAATTATATAATTATAAGAAGATGCAGGAAGGGACACTATGTTTATATTGGTATTATCTCAAAAAAAAAAACTTCATTTGCCATGAACTCTTAGAACAAAATTCACTTGTTTTAAATAAAACAGAATTGGCTCAGTTGATGATTAATGAAGGATATGCATTTGTAACCTTACATTAACCCTCTGCGGCGCAGTGTGCCAGCTGATGGCACACCTAATTTCACTCGCTTCTTAACCATTAAATTCAACTATAAATGGAAAGTAATAGGTTTAGGATAGGGCTAATAGTACTCCTTTTAGAATGTATATAGAAGCCTTATGAAATTTCGCTTCGGAATAGGAATTATTGGAGATAATGTTTGGGAAAATTCCTTAACTCAGAGATAAGAATTTTTTTTCAGTTCTGGAAGTTTACAATTTTAGCAAATTAATTCGAAAATTGTCCTCCAATGTTCTTGAAGTTTTAATTTATGATTTCCCGTAAGATTCAACAATATTTTTTGAGTGTATCAAGGTGAGTGTTTCTAAAGGTGTTCTCATATGAGGGGGGTGACCCAGAGGGGGATGACTCCCCTAGGAATGAAGTAAGTTTTAATAAAAAGTAGATTCTATGTCTAGACAATAAACTAAACCCATTTATGATGTTTCTTTTATCATATTTCAAGACATTTAATGCCTTGTGCCGCAAAGGGTTAATGAGGGGATAAAATCTTAGCACCTTTTTCTAAACGGGAATTATGCATTGGAAACAATAAAATATATTTGGTCCCATTCCACTATCCAGGGAGTTACTTACTGTTATCCTTCCACATTAGTAATCTAACCAGCCATCAAACCTAGAGTGATACTGAAGGACTTGAGACTAAAACTAGCAACAGGGAGATTGGGAGAAAGTTAAATAATTTCAAGGATATGAAGTGAATTTCTAGGGGCTTAGGGATCAGAATCAGTGATAGCCGGCATTCAGAATTGAAATTTGTCTGTTACAAAATTTACTGCCATAAAAAACAATTTGATAAACATGGATCATTTGAGCTTAAGGAACCCACATCAAACTCCATATGTTATCTGTCTATCTGCAGACGATTAGAAGAAGAAAAAATCTAACTTTAAGTTTTTAAATTATATTTATTCTTAAATTTTTTCAAATCGTGACTCCATTTATGCTGTAAATACATTTGGCGACACCAGCCACACACGGAAACTTGGTTAACGACCACAATGTTCATATATGAAAGAGAATTATCCTTCCAGCGGGCATGCGCATGTGAGAGATACATTAGAGAAGAATTTCGTTTTATATAATTTTACCAGAGGGTCCTACGAAAGCATGAACTTGGTTATTTTTCCAGCTCCTTTCGACGGACGGTTAGTCATCGTTTGGAATTAGAGGCGTTAATAGGACTCTGAGAATTTGCTATTTGTATTTCAGAGATACGCGCGACCGTTGCAATGAATATGAAACCGACTTCTTGCTTTTTATATCAAAATTTGAATTGTTTTTTTACTTCCATATTGTTTTTAAAGTTTTATATTGCAAATGAAAATATTTCATTTGAAATATTGGAAAATTTATCTATTTTATTTTCACGTCGTTCAGCTAATTCTTTGGTCATTTTATGTTGTTTCTGTGTTTTATGCTTACATTGTTTCCATTCATTTTTAAATAAAAATTGTTTAAAATAATTGTACTTATTTGACCTTACCCAATTACAACCTGATTTCTACCCTCTTAAAATTTGATATTTTACAATAGCGTATTTAGGAAATGCACGCAACCTTTCATGTTGCTAGACAGGACGTGCTTGCTGTAATGGATTATTGCAGTGCTATGAACGAAAAATATTTAAATACAATTATTTAGAAAATTTAACTGAAATGTTGAAAACCAAATTTGTTCCCTGGAGTATCTTTACTCATCACGACTGATACTCAAAATAGAGAGCGCATTAGAAATATTTTCTGGAAACCATAATTCATATACGTCACCCCGCTGCGTTTGGAACCCATGGATTAAAAATTTTTGCTTTAATCAATGGCTAGACGAAATCTCAAAATACACTTTTATAAAGAGAATTCCCATAAAAGAACGTGGAAGTATTTTATTTCTGATCAGGATACTCATTCTCAATCACTGTTCTTATGGCATCTTATTCTTTCCTTTCCTGGTTAAAATGAAATTTAGCCAATATGCATATGGTAATAAATAAGATAGGGATGAGAATATGCAGGGAAAGTAGAGCTATCCGTCTATTCACTTTTCTGGGAGAGTGAAATTGATATACTATTGACATCAGCCTTTTTTCCATCCAGCAGGTCAATAAACATTTCTAGTAGAGCATTTTTATCACCAGTGTGTCACAGATTAAAACTATAACATTCGTTTAAAAACTGTAATTTTCACGGAGAAATTGATTTACTACAAAATGTCAGTCATTTTACGATTTAATGTCATTTCCATAAGTTTTATATTGCTGAATCTTCTTTATTTGGAAAACAAATAATCTTTTGTCAAGTAATCAAGTCAAATATTATTATCTATCTTTTTAAGAATTGATTTTAAATGAAAATTAATTAACAAAGAACTGAAGCCATCGGAAGAAAAATAAAATGTTTCTTAAAGTCAAATTTTACGATTCTTATCACAGATTATGCGTATTCATATTTTGCGAAATAATTGACACCTTTCTCAGAGGGACTCATAAAATAGGTCTTTACAAGACAGTCTTTTGTTATTCTTAAACCGAGGAGGAATCATAAAACAGTTTTAGCACATAAATCATTGCTTTATTTTAGCACACCATGAAAACATCAGTTTTTTCACTCCCTTATTTAGGATGGTGTAACGGATGCAATCAGGTTAAGGTTTTATGACTGCTCGAGAACACATTTTTCTTGAGTTACATGAATATGCATTTCAAAAGTGTAGAGGATTGTTTCTTGAATCATGAAGGGAAATATATTGCAAAGAAAGTTTTTCCGATGATCGTTTGGATATGATGGTTTATTTTTTTTACAGAATAAAAGTGTTATGGTAATCGTAAGGAGACATTCTTACAAAATTTCTTCATGAACACATTTATGACTTCACCTAATCGATTGCAAGGATTCATTATCTGTATGAATACAGTTAATAAATCCTCTCATATAAATAAATTGTAAATTCTCTCTCCAAATATATATCTCTGTTTCCTCAAACATTGTTGAAATATATCATTCATGTCCAAGTACTACAAAAATGGCAAGCTTTGTTCTTCTTTTATTGCATTGAATTTTTATTAAAAGATGTACCAAATGTCAAACAATACATTCGGAACTTGTACTTTGTTTTTCCTAAAAATGTATTATATATGTCAATTTATAAAAAAATATCTTTTAAAACTTTAAAATGTTTGTGAATGTGTTTTTTCTGTTCAAAAATCTTTTATTAAACGCTGAACGAAAAGTTTTGATGACAAATTCATTGTTATTCATTGAACAATCAGGATATAATTATCTCAACATTCTATCAAAAAGGAATTTACAAATACAAAAAGAAATTACAAATAAGAATTAGAAATAAAGCGCTAAATTAAAATATGGGTTAAGAATTTAGAATAAACAGAACATTTCAAAAATATTAAGAATCTCAAAAAATATTTCCAAACATTGCATTAAATTATTCGAAAAATATCTTAAATACAATTAAACTATAAACTAGAAAATTCTAACAGAATAAATCATTTTAATTTCTGAATAAATCTGTAAACTTTTTGATTTTGTATGTACTTTCATAGCACTTGATTTCTAATATGAAACTTTATGTGTACACAGGAATAATAAAAGCAAACATATGAAAGTTTAAACCATAGATGACTATGTTAGAACTAACCCCTATGAACAATATCAGTAATTTTTTATCATAATTATAACTCGTTCAATTCATAAGACATTAATATCAAAATTGTAACTCCTTCATTTCATATGTAATTAATATAAAAATTATAAATCGTTCAGTTCATATGGCATTAATATTAATATTATAACTCGTTCAGTTATACGGAATTTAATTATTTTCATTTTTACGAATTAAGGGCCGATTTTTTCCCGTTTAATAAAAAAGCGATAAAAAAATGCATAAAAATTATCGATCCATCGTCACATTTGATGCGAATCTTCTAGGAAAACCTAATATAAAAGTACCGCTATTTTGCAGGTTAGTAAAAGAAATAATTTATCAACAAACCGCTTAGTTTAAAAAAATTCAAACTAAAGTAAGAATTATTATGAAGAAAAAATTAAAGAAAACGACGCATTAAAAAATTTCTAGCCTAAGAAAAAGAGGAATTCACAGAAATTTTTCAACGAAGTATAAATTTTTAACCCTATTGACCTCATTAAAAAGAAAAACGTCGTACTTATTTTAAGTTTATCGTGTTAAGTAAGAGATCATTAATATCAGTTTAAGCTGGAAGTGCCAGGAAGAGAAAAAGTTCCTCTCTTATACTTGAAGCTGAAAATTAATTAAATGCCATACGAACTGAACGAGTTATTACTGTCCTAACAAACTGAATAAAAATTAATATCTTTTACCTACAACTATTTTTCAGGTCCACCACTAATCTATTTTGGTTCAAAAATTCTGTCATAATGAAATAAATTGCGTTATTTAATGTTCTCGCAACGAATCTAATAATTGCTTCAATTTTCCTTATAGATTGAGGTATAAAAATGAAGTAAGAAAAGACTGTTAGAATATTAAATTTCGGAAAGATCGTTAAAATTAATGAGTTGGAATAAAAAATGCACCATTAATTTAATAGTTATCATTTGAGTTTTAATACGTGGCGGAAAAGAGGGATGTGTTTATGAATCAAGGAATGTGTTCAAATGTTTGTAATGGTATATAGATATACAGGGTTCCGACTTAAATAAGATCACCCCCCTTAACTTCAGAACAACGGTAGTTATAGTTATGAAAATAGTGTCTGGGTATAATGAAACGTCTATGCGCTATGCGATAAGCGCATTTACAACGACACCTGGTGGAAAACTCCGGAGTTAGCTTTCCTATCTCGAAATCGGTAAAAAATAGAGGAAAAATGTCAAATATAAAATTGTAGAGCGTTATTGATTTAGTACAAAAAGGCACCTTGTGCGCATTAATATGGTCAAAAGAACGCTTAAAATGCACATTTGATTGTTCGCAAGTTCCGAAACTGTGACTTCACAAAACGGTTTAATAAGAGGAAAAACAATTAGACCCTTACACTCACACAAGATACCTTTACCATAAGATATCTTTATTTTCGGTGTTGAAAGAGCTCTCCGTCATCTACATTACAGATTTGTCTTTGTAACACTGTCCTTGTTTGAATTTCAATTTGCACACATTTTAGCATATATTTGGTGCTCTAGCGGAAGGAACAGTAATACATCCTTGAAAGTATTGCAATGCTGGTGGGAAGATCGCATGCACCTGCTGTTTCAATTATTCCCACCGAAAAAAAAATCATGATTGAGTCGTTTTTTGACCGAAAATAACATTTTCTCCTTTTGTCCATGTCTTGTGACAATTTCGTTAAAAGGCAAACAAACAAATGTGCATTTTAAGCGTTCTGTTTATCGTATTAATGTGCACAAGGTGTCTTTTTGTGCTAAGTCAATAACCCTCTACGACTTTGCAACTGATTCCCGCTCCATTTTGTACCGTTTTCGAGACAGAAACACTCTCCGGAGTTTGCCACCAGGTGTCTCTGTAAGTGCGCTCATCGCATAGCGCATGTCCGTTTTACTCTACCTAGACACTACTTTAATGACTGTAGGTATCGTCGTTCTGAATTTAAGGTGGGAGGTGGCCCTTATTTAAGAGGAAACCCTGTATACAGTGAAACTTGGACTAACCGTAACTCTTTTAACCATCAGTTTCTGTTATCCGTGATCGTCTAAAAAGCAAAAATCAACATATGTTCATAGTTTTACCATACATTTCTATACATTATTAATCTTGTATTGAAGCTTATATTGATAGTTTTGTAAAATTAAATGCAACATATATGTATTATTCACTTTTAAAGGATTTCCTTTTCATTTTTGTTCTGAAACCAGCAGTGAAATCACGTTATTGTATATATGTACTACCAGATTTCTGTTCTCCGACTATTCTGTTATCCGCCACAGCCCTGATATCAACGGTGGCGGTTAATCGAAGTTATACTGTATATAGATCCAATTAGTAAAATTATAAATTTTACTGAATATAAAATTTATAATATAGAATATTACTTGAACGAAATGATAATGCTTGGATGAGTTGTAACCCTGTAAATAACATATAATATTTGGTTAGTTAGATTTAACGTATCGTATACTGTGTTATGTTTGATTTTCATGAGTTCAAGTAAAAGAAAATAAATAAATTCCTAAATGAATTCCTGTTATTTTTTTAAAACTAGTTGTGTAAGTAAACTGGTTTCTTGTATATTCTAACTGTTTGTACATAATCATCTAATAAAAATAAATATATTTAAAAAGAAGTGATATGAAACATGTCAAAAGATTAATCTTAAATTTAAAAAAATAATAATCGCACGACTAGAATTAAAGGTACTGCACTCCATGGATGTAGAAGCGGAAAAAAGTAAGAAAGGAAGATCAATATGAAATATTTAGACACATAAGGTTCTGTAAATGTTTCACTAACAAAGTTCAAAGTTGGATAGACAAGGAAAGTACTTGAATCAGTAGGGTTTATTGTGGCTAACTTTTGACTAATTTTACATCTTATATTTAGAATATGATACGTAACTGGAACAACATTTTAACGTTAAACAGCTGCTTGAAGATTTTACCATCATCAATTATTACATAATTAAAACATTTATCGATAGAAGTTCATACACCAATATCTTACGATTTCGTTGTTTTGTCTTAAATCTGTTCTGTTACCCGTTTGTTTGAGTGTCTACGTTATAGGAACAGAAAATTATTTAACACGTTTTACTCTTAGAAAAGAATATGTATAAAGAGAATTTCTTTATTTAATCGGTATGAAATAATTTTTTATATTCATGTATAGAAGTATCATATAAAACTATCAAAATAGATATTCTTCATCCCCATCCATCCTCGGTTTTTATTGGTTGTTCTAGCAAACTTTCTATGAAAGCGTAATCCGGAGGACAGGATGCTGTTTTTTTACAGATGTGAATTCTCTCTTCAAATTTCGAAAACCTAAGTATTAATGTTTCAAACACATTTTTTTTATTCCAGTCTTAGAAAACATATTTATTCCTAAAGAAAACAAGAAGAGAGAATAGAATTTTTATTGCTTTCTAACACTTCTTATTTTTTAATCACAGAATAAATTTTACGTGGAACACGAAAAGTTATATTTTTTTCTAGATTTTCGCGGAAACCCTAGCCGAACAGCATTTTCAAACGCACTCTTGATCATAGTTCATTAGATAATCCTTAATTTAAACTGGGAAAGCATGCATTATTTGTTCTCAAATTCTCTTCTGTAGAAATGTAAGAAAATTGACTTGACTGTTCAGGATTTGTACACATTAGTTAGCTTAAATCTTCGCCTAACAAGAAACACTTTCCATCTCAGTTTCCAAGTTTTACAAGAGGAAAAAATCCCGAATTTATTGCAACCAATAAGGAATATTTTTTCACATCTAGAATGCACATGAAACTATACATTAACACTAGATATGGAGAGAAAAAAAATCAGAAATATTCGAAATTGGTTGCAAAAAATTGAGGTTTTTTTTCCTTTCTCTTGTGAAACTTGTAAAACTGATATTAGTAGTTTTGCTTGTTAAGCGACGAAATGGTCATCTGGATTTATATCATTAACACTAAAAGTACCACGTCTGGTAAAAATTACCGTTTCCAAAAGGCAGTTTCATCTGATCAGTGAAATGTCGATACGAATGGTGTTAAAAACAATGAAGGTAAAAAATATTCGTTTTAAATATCATTTAAACAAGAAGAAAATCCGAACTCTAATTTATTGATATCATTAAACATTTAGAAATAAGTTAAGCTTTTCTTTCTGCATTTAGACTAATTTTAAGACTAATTTTAATCCTTTAACAACGAAATGGCATTTTTCCACCTTTTAAAGGATTCTCATCTCATCACCTGAAACTGCCCCGACCGTCATCATAGGGTTAAGATGATATTCGCTGAAAATTCAGTTTGAATTTAGGTTCACTTAAAAAAATTTTAAAAAAGCATTTCAGTCTCGTTAGATGCACAAATAAACCAAACAAACACCCAAATTTCTTGTACTGATTTGGTCGAAGTAAACATGTATACTTATGAAAATCCTTATGATAACTCTGAAGTATCCCCTTATAATAAACATTCAATCGATAAAAAATTATGTTCCTATTACAAGAAATATTTCTTTGATTAAGGTTTCACTTTGAAGCTAAATGAGCTATTTTGAGACATCAATTAAAACTGAATGAGAATGACACCCAAGCCTGCAACCCAGTATCTAAATTTCTAGGCTATGCAACGGTGTGACCTTTGACACATGTTGGAAGATTTAATGTATTATTCTCACAATATACTTTAACGTTTTTAATGTATGCATTATCCTGCGAATATTCTGCATTTTAAGTGAATCGCCTCTTACACCTTCGATCAACAGATTCCAAAATCGAGACTCTTGTCACCAGGCATCAGTATTATTACAATTATTCAAGATATATTAAATAATATCAGATAAAAATCATTAATACCTTTTTGCGCTCATATATGTCACACAGGTATTCCTTAATATATTTAACAGAGAATGTGGTTAAATGGAAAAAATCAAAACATTTATTACAAAAATTCAAAAAATTGTTTAGATATATTTAGAAGGTAAAATAACTTCTAGTATAGAGAGATTCAAATGCAGTAACAACCATGAGATTTTTTCGTATATTAGGTTAACAAATTGAATGTCACTGAAAAATTATGACGAAAAAATTACTTAACTTCACTTGACATTTTAACCTTCTAACCGGAGCATCTTTGATTGCCAGTTTATTTAATATATATTTTAGAGGTCACATTCAGGACAAAAATGTCGGTCTGAGGATGAATATTTTTAAAAAAACCAATGAACTCAAATATTACACAAATTATAGAACATTTGTTTAATACATTTGGTAGTTTTATTTAAAATGTTAAATATTACATTGCGCCTACAATAAGAAAGTAAATACTAATTAAATTATATATTTTTTGCGATAATCTATGGTAACTCAAAAGAATCCTCAACTGTGAATTGTGGACTGTGCGTAATCATCTAGAATTACTAAATTTTCGATAGTTTTAATCAATTTTGGACAAATATTTAATCATACATGAGTGAAATGTTTAAATAGAATCGTTAAAAATTTATTTTCTTAAAAGCCCGCTCTTTAAGTATGACAAAACTAGCTGATACAGCGTAGAGCATCTGCGCTCCGTTACACGCAAAGCATACAATTTCCCAAAATTGGCGCATTCTAGCTACATTGATGAGACGCGCCATCTTTGTTGAGAGGGGTTACGGTTCATCGGGCCGCAGGCCTCATCACCCGTAAATCTGAAAGCTATGGCTTGATGAAAATGGAAATTATACCTGCTAGTTAATGCATGCACCAGATGAAGATAATTTATTAATGGATAGGTTCGGGAAAAACAATATTTATAGATTTTTTAAAGTTTTAAAATTTCAAGGATTAAAAATAAATCAATTAAACTATTAAGGTGATAGTAAAATGATGAGAGAATTATGAGCGTGATGCTTTGACAACTATGATATTGGTACTTACGCTTTGAGGGTGAAACTGGTTTTTCTCTGATTTAGACTTTCATTTATATCGCAGTTGTTATAACGGAAAAGTATGAAGATTACTATGTTCACAATAGTAAGTTCCATGATGGTCATCTCCTTTTGTGAATTAACACGATTTTCTATTCTCTGACTTAAACGGGGCCGCGGTAGCCTAGTGTTAAGGTCTCGGCCTTGGGGCCGGAGGGTTCCAAGCTCGAAACCCGATTCCACTTAAGATCCGCCGTGTATGGGGCCTGCTGCACGCTAAATCATACGCAGTGGCCAAACGCCCCCCCCGCTGGCATGGAAGCTTGGAGAGGGGGCGCCATCCCAGGCGTCGTCCTCGTCATCTGACCGCGGTTCAAAATTACGAGGTCCGTCCCAAAATAGCCCTCGTGTTGCTTCAAAACGGGACGTTACTATAACTAAACTCTGACTTAAACTATGTCGACGTTGAACTGAACGTTCTCTGGCTCGCCCAAGCCCATCTGTTCTTTTTAATTATTTCATCCAAATTTTCATTATATTGTAAGAAATATTGCGAACTCTATGTCTTAATCTAATTTTTTTTCTAGAAAAGTTGTTTTACACCAAAATGAATATAGTGGCAGACTATGCTTATGAAATTATGCCTAATATGGCCCAGGCAGCAAAGACTGATCGGTAAATAGTTGGCCAAGCGCCGCCTTGATTGGTAAATGATCGGCATATTTCAAATGAATGGTTTTAAGATCGCCCCGAGGTCGCGCTGCGACCTTCCCTTATCAGAAGTATAGCAAAAGGTCGGAAACGCGTCGCGAGCGATGGGATTCTTTTTTAGATGATTGGTTATTGGTCGGCAAGGCAAATGTAGAATCGTCTCATAGATGGCGCTGTGAAGAAACGTTGGACTTTTGTTTTTCTTTTCAATAATTTTTTTTTTCTACCGGCTACAGGCGACTCTCCAGCTCTTTGTTCTTTGCAATAACATCGTCGGTAAGTAAATACTTTACTTTATATATTTATTTGTGTATAATTTCATTACTAATATGACTTTATAATATTTCTAAATACTAATTTAGCAGAATATATTCGATACTGAAATTTGAACTAAATTGTTTGTTTTATGTTATTCATGAAAGAAAATATGTGATAAAAAAACAATATCCCTTTTTTTCGATTAAAGAATGAATTTAGTGAAATTAAAATTTTTAATTACTTTTAAGTTATCCACAACCTGGCTAGAAGTGTGGTTATGAATCGGAATAATTTAGTGTGCTGTTTAAGTTTTGTTACCTTACAAATGATGTCAAATATGATTTAAGATCAACTTAAATTAATATTTTAAATAATATCGATACGTAATGTGTAACTGTGTTTTCATGTATGCGGAATTTTATTATTTTGCCATTGAACTTCATATTATTCGTATTCAGAATTATATCCTGATTATTTTGACACATGTCCTGTGTTTTTAAAGTAGTTAGTTTTCATTTTATTTCATATTTTCATTTTCTCAACTATCATGGTGGCCATTAACCAACATGGTGGCTCTGAGATAGCATCAGCGCATTTTCATAATCCTTTGTAATCCATGTTTATCATTTTTGAATCGTGTCCTAAACATGATTATTTTTAATCTAGACATCGTCATGTTTTATTTCATACTAGGGGGTTACACCCCCTACTCGCTCCGCTCGTCAACCCCCAAGAATCAAGTTGTGATTCTTCTGAGATTAATTACTACGTGATCCCAGCTCGCTCGCCATACATTTAGGACTGTCTGCTAGTAATAGGAAATTATAATTACATTAATTACTAAAAGTAAATTTAAATTATTTGAAATAGATTAAACTTCTAAAATTTTTTCAGCAATTACTAATAAACTAAATCATAAAATTTCTAAAATTAAAGTTCCCTGGTAGCATATATATATATATAATATGTAAATGTTTGAAAGAAATTTGAATGCTAAAATGTATAATTATTAAATGTTTACAAATATAAATTATTTACATCAATCAGAAATTGGCCATTTAAAACTTCTTGGCACACAAAATTCATTATTTCTTCAAGTTTCATTAGCCCTAACTTTATTCCAATGAAATTCTAAATTTCCACTCTTCTCAATGAATTGTTGCTGAAAAAGCTTCGCCACTTGTATACACACTCACTGCAATAATTATTTAGCCAAGAAAGTTTTAACTTTTATCTCTGGGTAGTTATTTATACGTTAAAACCTCAGAAAATTTGAGTTACGAAAGATTATTTAGCCTATTTCACAAACTTTGAGCTTAAAAAGCACAGTTTAACGTGACAAGTGGCTTTCAACATGTTCAGATTCACTATTAAAAACCATAATAAATATTTATTTTCATCTTTTCAAAATCAACAAAAGAGCCTTTTTTGAAATTTTAAAAAAATTCTAAAATTTTTTCTTTTTACACCAAAATTTTAAAAATGCTCTTTTTTCACTGATATGTTGATCAGATAAGCTTTGCCACATGAAATGAGGTGATGTGTATTATAATATATATATATATATATATATATGTATTTTAAATTAAACCATCTATCCTTTAAAATTCTATAATTATATCATACTTTGCATTTTCCCAATTTCTGCTAATATCAACTACAATTGTTTATTTTTAAATGTGGCTTATAATTGTTTTTCTTGCGTATATTTTCAGTGCAAGAATTTTGGGTCTGTTGGAGGCTCAACAATAAACAATGTAGTTTGCCGTGTACTGGAGCCAAACCCATTAAGTATGCAGTACAACTGGAGGAGAATGGAGGACTGAAACTTGCTTTTTCAAGATTCAGCAATATTTGTAAAATGCTCATGGGTATGTATATATTTTTTACCAAATTGTTGTTTAATACTCTATTTTAGGTTTGGGTTTTATAAATTTTAAGAATTTTCTTTAAATACTTATAAATAATCATACTAAGCTTTGACATTCTGACGAAAACCAAATTGCATAAAAGTAAACTTAATAGTTTCCTCTTTAAAGTATTATTTGTATTAAATTTTTCTCTAAAAATTAAGAAAGTAATTTATTTATTGCAGGGGTGATTGTGTTCCGGTATTATACTGGAAATCCGGTATTTTCTGATCTGTGCATAATCAATGAGTACATATCCTTAATCACCCCTGTTATTGTTTGCATGTAATTTCTTACAAAAACTAAGTATAAAATGTGAATTTGACCAAGCAGATCGGTTCAATTTTATTTGCCGTTCTAGTTTTTTTTTTCTTTTCCCACTTTTCTAGATGGGATTCTGTCTATTATTCGTATATATGGAAAAGTATAAAACATGGGGTTAATAAAAGAAAAATGTTTTTTATTCTAGTGGAGAGAAAATGGAGACAGGAACTGGAAAATTATCTGCTCGCCACGGAAAAAGATGAACATGCAGATAAAATAAAAATTGCAATCCTTCTCAATCTACTTGGAAGCGAAGTACTAGAAATATTCAACACATTCAAATTTGAGCCTCCTGAAAGTCAAAAAAATTATTCTGAGGTTCTAAAGAAATTTGAAGATTACTGTTCACCACGGCAGAATGCTACGTAACGCAGCTGAAGACACTAGCGTCAACATGCGAATTTGAGGAGCAAGAAAATGGACTGATTCACGACCGCATCGTCCTATGAATTAGGGACAATGGATTAAAAGAACGTCTTCTTCGTGAATCAAGTCTGGGACTTGAAAAGGCTATTGAAATAGTCCGTGCAGCTGAAACGAGTCGAGAACAGCTCCGCAGCATGAAAGAAGAAACAGCAGTGACAATAAACAGTGTCAAGAGAAATAGAAGTCAGAATCAACCGAAACAGTCGTCACAAGAGTACGAATGCAAAAAGTGTGGGCGGAAGCACAAGCCTCACGAGTGTCCAGCATATGGAAAGGTGTGTGCTAAATGTAATAAGAAAAACCATTTTGCTGCTAAATGCTTCCAGAACTCAAAGAACATTCATGAAATGAAGGTTCCAGAGAATGAACTGGAAATTTACATCGATTCTGTTACAGAATAGGTACAGGAAAATGAACTAAATAGTGACTATGAATAAGAATGTTGAAATAATAAGTGGAACATGGTATAAAAGTATTACATTAAATGTAAACAATAAGTATTTTGAAATTGATCTTAAACTTGATACTGGTGCTGAAGTAAATATTTTGCCATTGTATGTTTTGAATATTGTTAAGGTTAAACCAAAGCTTAGTGAAACTAATCTATCTTTAACTGCATACAGCAATTTTAAATTGCAGCCAAAAGTACTATCATAATTAATTGCTCCACTAGTAAAATATTCCTTTGCAGTTCTATGTTGTAAATGTTAAATCCAAACCAATATTAGGGTTAAAAGGTTGTTTGGAGTTAAAATTAACAGAAAGAATTGATGCTATAGAATGTAGTAAAATAAGTAAAAATGAGCTAATTAAGCAATATAAAGATGTATTTATAGGGACAGGTGAATTTCCAGATGAACTATATCACATTACTTTGAAGGATAATGCAATACCTGTAATTCACCCACCAAGGCGAGTTCCTCAGGCTTTACAGCCTAAATTAAAAGAAACTTTAGATAAATTAGAAAAAGAAAAAATTGTGTCAAAAGTAAATAAACCTACTGATTGGGTACAAAGTTTGGTTATTGTAGAAAAACCAAATGGAAATCTGAGATAATGTTTAGACCCTAGGGACCTAAATAAAGTAATTAAGTGTGAACATTATCAAATTCCTTCTGCAGATGATATTATTAATAGATTAGAAGGTAAAAAAATATTTTCTGTAGTAGATTTAAAAAATGGTTTTTGGCATGTTCCACTAGATGAAGTTAGCTCTGAAATTTGCACATTTAATATACCATTTGGAAGAAAATTCAATAAAATGCCATTTGGTATAGCATCTGCACCTGAAATTTTTCAGAAAAGAAATCAAAAGCTTTTTGGGAATATTGAGGGTGTAGAGATTTATTTTGATGACATTATTGTTGCAGGAAATGATGAAGCCTCGCATGATGCAATCATGTCGAAGGTTCTCGAAAGAGCTAAATCTGTAAATATAAAGTTTAATCCAGATAAACTACAATACAGGGTAACAGAAGTTAAGTATGTTGGCCAAATTATATCTAAATCAGGAATAAAACCTGACCCAGATCATATAAAGGCAATTGTTGAGATGCCAACACCAAAACACAATGTATCTAAAGTTGATACCCAATGTATCTAAAGTTACTGCTCCATTAAGAGAAATCATTCATGAAAATGTAGATTTTAATTGGGGAAAGGAACAAGAAATGTAATTTGAAAACATTAAAGAATTGTTAACTAAAACTCCAATTTTAAAAGTTTTTAGTGCTAATGATGAAATAGTGTTACAATGTGATAGTTCAAAAGATGGGCTGGGATCTTGTCTAATCCAAAAAGGACAACCTGTGTCATTTGTTTCACGCAGTTTAACAAAAAGTGAAAAAAAAAAATTATGCACGGATTGAGAAAGAATTATTGGCAATAGTTTTTTCATTTGAGAAATATCATAATTTTGTATATGGACGTAAAGTGATTGTACAAAGTGACCATAGACCCCTAATGGCAATTGTTAAGAAACCTATGCATAAAATATCTTCTGGAATGCAAAGAATGATTTTAAAATTATTGAAGTATGATTTTGAAATTAATTATGTACCAGGTACTCAAATGTTTCTCGCTGATACTCTATCACGTGATTCCCTGTTAATGAAACTGTAAATGATGATCCTGAAATGTTAAATATTGTGCATGCTATTTCAAAACATTTACCCATGAGTGAAAAGAGAATAATGCTATTTAACAGGGAAACTGAATTAGATACGGAATTGCAAATAGTCGTAAAATATATTTAAGAGGGATGGCCTAAATCTTATAAAAAAGTAGATCATAGTGTAAAATTGTATTATAAAGTTAAAAATGATCTTTACATTAATGAAGGGCTGTTATTTATGAATGAAAAATTAATTGTTCCTTATAGTTTGAGAAGAGATATGCTACAACTAATACATGAAGCTCATTTTGGGATAGAAAAATGTAAGAGAAGGGCTAGAGAAATAATGTATTGGCCAGGGATGAACTCGGATATAGAAAATGAAGTTTCACAGTTTGGGATATGTGAGAAATTTAAAAAAGCTAATAGTAAGCCATTAAAACCTCACACAGTTCCTTTTAGACCTTTCGAAAAGATAGGAGTTGATATAATGTACTTTGGTAATGTTAGTTATTTAATTGTAATGGATTATTATTCAAAATGGATGGAAATTATTGAACTTGCAAATAAATGTTCAGACGAGGTAATAACTAAACTTAAATCAATTTTTTCTAGATTTGGTGTACCTAATACTGTAATTTCTGATAATATTCCATTTAATAGCTACATTTATAAGAAATTTGCAAATGATTGGGATTTTAATTATGCTTTTATTAGTCCTCACTATTCTCCAAGTAACGGGATGGTAGAAAGAGCTGTTGGTATTGCAAAAGGTATTATGAGAAAGGCAAATGAAGATAGAAAAGATTTTGTGGGATTGATGGAATATAGAAATACCCCAATATCGGGTCTGAATCTATCTCCTGCTCAAATTATGTTTAATCGTAGGTTAAAAACAAAGTTGCCAATATCCAACAAATTACTAAATGCTGAATTGTTTAATAATATTAGAGAAAAATTAATTATGAGGCAAAACATTCAGAAATTCTATTATAACAAAACTGCTCACCCATTATCTGAGCTTAAGCAAAAAGAAAATGTTAGGATACTGAATTTTAAAAACAAAACATGGGAACCTGCTGTAATAGTCTCTAAACATAAGTTGCATCCTAGGTCCTATCATGTCAAAGACCAGTTTGGTAAAATTCTAAGACGTAATAGAAAGCATATAAGAAAATCAAATACACCCTTTAACATAGAAACAGATCCTAATGATGAAATAATAAATACTTCCCAATCTGATTCAGAAGTAACTTTAAATTCCCAAACTTTTAACAGGTCAGATTGCAATGTGCAAAGAAGGAGTCACCGTGTTCGTAAACCACCATCTTACTTGAGTGACTATGTTGTATAATTAATAACTTAAAAGGGGGGATGTCATAATAATTGTAATTGTAACTGAAGTTGTGTGTATCGTGTTAACTGTGTATTGTATATATTATTCCTGTTGTGTCGTTGATGTACTTGTGTTGTTGATGTGTCTTCTCGTATCATGAAATAAACTAAAATTGAATGGAACTGATTATGCTTCTTGCTTGATAGTGTTCTGAAGAGCACTCAACATATACCAGCAATGACAGGGGGCACATCCCATCGAATAATCATCTCTACAAATCTTGGAAAATAAAATTATCCTGTATAAATAAATATGTGAAATTTTTCTATCTTGCCAATAAATGTTTTTTTATAAAATCTTGTTCTTTTTTATTATTTGTAATTTAGTCGTTCTAGTTATCAGGATTATATTCATGGCCGGACTTTTTAATAGTCAAATAAAGTGAATTTATTGATGAACATAGTAATTGAAAAACATTGATGTTTCCTTAATGAATAAATCAAGAGACAGTGTGAATGGGAGTAAAGAATCAAAGTGATCAAGCAATGTGTAAAGCACAAAAGTGAAACTGCTCTAGTAATTTTTTATAGGTTGAGATATAAATGAAGGAGCAAATAAACTGAAAATTCATATTTATTTCAATAAGAAAGCAATATTGGCATAATTAATATTACAACAGCACTGTAAATAGATTTATAGTTACTGATTGTACGTATACATATTACTTTATTATAAATTGAAGAAATTTTCTAAAAATGTATTATATCTGGGAATTCTGCACACCTTTCAATAGTTAATGTTTTGTATATCAAAAATTTTAAAGTTAATTAAATTTATTATTTGAGGTGAAATAATTTTCATAGGTTGTTATTTACTCGACTAATTTTTCAATTTAAAGACTGGTTCTTTTATAAATTGATGAAATAAAAATATTTAATGCTGTATTTCTTCAATAAATTAAGAAGATATAATTAACAGGAATGATATAAAAATAGTATAAAGTTTATACCTCTTTTTATAGGTTGAAACATAAATAAAAGTAATTTCTTTTTCAATAAAAGGAGCAATATTAGCATTTATAATACTAGAACTGTGAACAGATTCAGAGTTACTGATTATAATATATAAATAAATTTATATATTATTACTGATTATATGTATATTTATATATTATTACTGATTATAATATATTTATAAATTGTGAGCAGGTTTTAAAAAATCCTGTTAGCTTCAGCCCAACCTTCAATTTATTGTTTTATTTGTTAAAATTATTTGTGTAGTTATACAATAATTGTAAATTATAATTTACATTTAATAATAATATAATATAATATAATTTATAAATTCCTTAGCAGATGTTTACACACGTTATTTATCACTAATATTAAAAGCTTTGTTAAAATTGCCACTTTTGGTTAGTAGAAAAAAACTATTACAAGACATATTCCACATAATATAAAGGAAATGTCTGTTTCAATGAACTTTTCTTGTCTATTGATTAAATCACTTGTAATGCGTAATTATTAAACTTGAGTGAAAAAAAGTAAAGCGAGAACCTCGGATTAAAATGGTTGAATTTAGGTCGGTCACTGGTTGATTTGAGCTCGCCCCATTATCGCCCTATAATCGGTAATCGTCGGAAATGCATCGGCCAAAGCTCGTAAAACCGTTTGGGGCGATTTCTTCCCGGCCATTGGCCAATGCAAAGCGGTGGTGCATGCCCACCTACTAGGCGGCGTCGCGAAAGATGTCGCCCCAACAATGTGAACGTCGGCGGGCGATGTTTGGCCGTTGCTTGGCCGATGATGTTTTGCTGCCTGGGGGAGGAGGCTACCAGATTTGCTTTGTAAACTAACCGATCGTTGCCATCAGCAAAAGCGATATTCTCCTCTTTTTTGTGCCACGTACCTTAGCGTTATATATATATCGATAATGCTCCGCATAAATTATGCAAAATCTTGCTATCTTTATAATTTTTAAGACAATGAAAAAGAAAAATATTTGTAAACCTATCCTACGAAGTTTTATTTCAATTTTTTCATTTAATTACGCTTAACACCGCAGTGACGAGGGTTATTGGGATACTAACTTCCAGAATATAATAATTCCTGCGCCCGAAAGATTGCGCTAACCTGCCTATGTAGTATTACGACTGCAATGACTAAAGAAGGCGTCATAACAGAAAAGTTCGTATGGTGAAACGCTGACACGTGTAAATTTTGCGCTAAAGATGTTAAGACTTCAGAAGGTCCGGCCGACTATGAAATTCGTTCTTAACTCGCTTTTTGAATGTAAGGAATGTGAGTCCATGCGAAATCAATAAACAAATCTGTGAGATGTACGGCGATACAGTCATAAATGAGGAATAGTGACGTTGTCATTTTATTGCATTACAATGACAGGCCACATTCCGCTTATGCGACTCAACAGCTCATCGAGTCCTTCGGATTGGAATAAAGGATTCACCCGCCGTTTAACCCTGACCTTTCGCCGAGTGACTTTCACCTATTCTCGCACTCGAAGCGATATTTGAGTGACCAGATGACGTTGAAAAAGCGAAAGATGCCGTAATGTACTGGCTAATTTCACTGGCGGCCAACTTCTGTGATGATGGCATACAAAACATTGTTTCTCGATGCGATAAATAGCTCTCGATACGATTTGATGGTTGACTACGTTGAAAAATAGAATAATGTTTGTAAATCGTCACTGAATCGTATCTTTGTCCAAATTTGTTTCCATTTTCTTTCACACAGTAACGGAACTTACTTTCCGAAAAACCCTCGTATGTATAAATCTTACATTGCATATTTTTTTTCAGAAAAAACTATGTCAACCAATATCAGTGATTTCAAGAAATAAAGAATAAAATAATGAAATTTGTAGCTTAAAAATATATAATATTTGAAATAAAATATATTTATTAAGACTTTTATGCTTCGCATCAAAATCATCATAAGTTTGTTAGCGACGAAATACTGAAATATTCAATTCAATTTAAGAAATACAAACACAATATGCATTAAGTCCTACAGAGTGTAAGTTTAAGATCTTTCGGTGCAACTATTCAGAGTAAGTTTCAGTTTGATATATTTAATTTTATTCGTGGAAAATCTTATAAAGAATCTTAACTTCTTAACTTGCACTGGAAGAAGACTTGTAGAGAAATTTTAGTTTCTGTAAAGATCAAAAGGTATATAAAAAGAACCCTCAAGACGATATCATGTTGTCAATAATCCGTTGAAAGAATTATTCGACAAAAGTTGCCATACATTAGAACGATATCCTTAGGAATAGATAATTAAGGTATAAATATTTTCCTCTCGGCGAAAACTTGTAACCTAATTTCTGAACGTCAGGAAACCAAACTGTTATCCCATTAGTAAGAGAGGGCTATTATTTTTTAGCCATTCTGAAAGTTGAAGCTAGGATAAGAAGAGAAAAATAATCAGGTTGATTACAAAATACGGGGAAGGAATTAATTTATTAGACGTGATAGATTTTCGAGGGACGTTAGGTTAATTCTTCGTTTCGTCCTGCTGCGGTTGAGTATAAATACTAACAAAGAAATGTCGTTGAATGTGTGTTATTCATTAGACTTAGTGTTATCAAAGAGTAAATTAAAGATAAGATATTTAATTATGGCATGGTCTTCTTTTGTTGAATGTACATGTTTATGGTAAAAAGTGTTTAAAAAGAAATTTCAAATGCACGTAATCATTAAAAATAATAAGGGATAACGATAATGAAACATAATTTTGATTCAATATTTTCTTTTAATTTTAGACCACAGCATATATTATATTAATGAAACACTGTGGCTGTTAAATAATGAAACACTGTCTTGACTTTTGAGTCTCTGTGAGGATTTAAACTCAATACCTCGATAAATTGATATTTTCAAAATTAACCAAAAAATGGTCAAAGTCACTGATACGAGATAACTGTTTCTGTAATGTGTTTTCAAAGGATAGATATATTTGAGAATAATCAGTTACATTTAGGATAGAACCACGACAAAATTTCATATCTTTTAAGTTATTCTTAATACCATATGAGAAATTAAAGAGATATGAGTGTATTCAATAAAAGATTAAACTGGTTGCAATTCCTTTCTGCTGAAAATCTAGGAGCAAATCCTATAAAAGCATATTATATGTATAATTGTACTTTTTGCTGTTTGACAATCAAATAAATCATTAAATTATTTAATCATTAATATTTATATTAATTATTTCCCCATATAACCAACTTTTAAATAATTTACTTCTGTATAATTTACATTTAATGACACATAATGAAATCATGCATACTGTTTGATGAGATTGTTAATTTATAAACAAAAAATAAATTTTAGGCCATAAAATCCACAATTTTACAGCAATAGAACTTGTTTAATGGGAACAGGATGTGAAGTTTAGTAATTTATCTCTACTTTCTGTTTTTTAATAATTTAAAATAAGTGGTACAGAAGATATCATATCTTATTTATATATTAATATCAGAAGTCTATTTAATGAGTTTTAAGAAAATAATTTTAATAATAACCTCTGCAATAATTATCACAAAACATTAACTTTATACCATCTAAATAAGCAAATAATTATCTTTTTAATGATGCCAACTTAATTTATCCACAAAGTTTTTCATCAATTTTAATAATTTTTCAAGTTCATTTTAAACACAACTTGTACCGATGCTTTCTATTGTTGTAAATAAATTCAACCCAATTTATTTTTCAGAAAAACATTCATTCACGTGTTTATGCAACTGTTTAAATTATGATAAAAATATTGTTTCCTTTGGATGTTAACAAAAAGGCAGAACTTTTAATTCCGCCATTATTTCGTAGCATGCTCGTCTTTTAATAAGCACACACAGCAATACAATGACTTTAGTTAATTACTTTATCTATGTGTTGTTTCGTTTATTTTTCACAAATTTTTAATTGATCCTACAGAGTGGGTAAAATTAGTCAAAGTTACCGAGTCCAGATCTTCTCTTTGTATCAGTACGGTAGTTTTGAAAAAAAACTGAACAACGAATTCGATGTTTGAGTACTGAGAATCGATCTAGAATTTGCTCCTGCAAGTTTTAATACATCAACCAGTATCAAAAGCATTTGAGAATAATATGTTTTTATAATTCTGTATTTTATTTATTTATTTTAGACTCACAGAGGCCCGGCCTACACTAAAGGGTGTAAGGCTGAAAATTGGCCGCTAGTGAGTTAAAAATTTACAATAAATGTCGCTAACAACACTGAAGAAAACTTAAATATCAAAACATTAAGAATATTAAAATACTAGAACATCAAAACAAACAATTAAAACATCAAGGACACCAAAACATCAAAAGATAATCACACAAAAAGAAACACACTCGCAAGACAAGACCCGTGCACTCAGAACAGAGACCCATACCTCATAGCACCTATCAGATCTGGTACGCAAATAGTAAAATTCTTAAAATATTAAAATCAGTTATGCAAATTAAAGTTCAAATGCTAAAATTGACAAATCTTTAAAGCACAAGGCACAACTTATCACGAGAAGTGACCAGCAATAATAAAAATACAAGGTCACAACAGCGGTTCTTTTATCAACTAAAACAAACTTGGACTAAAACATGTAAAACATTTTTAAACACTAACTCAAATATTAAGATGGGAACCCCAGAATCTAAGTCATCAGGGATAAAACCGTGTAAATCATATTTTTAAAAACCTAAGTGGCCCAAAAGGGCATTGCTATTAAAATAAAGTAGACCAGGAATTGACCAAATAAAAAACATATAAAAGGGCTAACAAGAAGAATATTGTATAAAAAGATTTAAACGTGTAAAATACATCAGCAAGGTACCAGCAAAATGGGAAAGAAGAACAACCATCACTCCCACCGACACATGTCAGAAACTTGTCTGCGAATTAAAAATCTAAAACATTTAATCAAAAATTTAATTCAAGTAAAACTCAATTCACGCTGTTAAATTTTTTTTAAAAGAACAACCAAGGAGTTTAAAGATGTAACCATAAAAGAGCTGCAGTAAAAAATGTCAATCAAGACTTCACTCGTCCCCCTTTGAGGGTTTTACAAATATTTTCGCTAATAGCGAAGGCCTGTGTCATTTTCCTAATGGCTATTTTATTGTGTACAGGTTCTAAAACCATGCAATTTTATTTATTTCTGGTGGTATTTTGAGGTGGTATTCCCTAGTGAGCGCGCGATGAAAAGTGTAATTATAATTTTGTATGCTCGGTTTACGAAGTGCACTTGAATATAGCTGAACTGCCGATTTCCGCTAGTTTGAAGTTACAACTCTTTAGTTGTTGCTCACGCATTGCTGTAGATAGTTCCAACCCTATATCCAAACCAGCATCATATTTGTGCGAAATACAGTGTTACACTAATTGCAATCCGTCTTATTTCCAACATATTACTCTTTATTTGCTGGAATTTTTAAGATTTAAATTATACTTAGAGGAAAAATTTATGCAATTTTTACAAATTGGCGATGTATCATCTGAACTAAATAAGTTTTAAGCAAGTACCCAAATTTGCTTTTAATCATTTGCATGCCGAAAGATAATAATATGCATAACTATACACGTGTGAGTGTAAGGATTGATTTAACACTTTAGGAAGCTTAAAAAACATCGTTATTAATTTGTTTCAATTCCTAAAACTTTTTCCGTGTGTTCTTGCTATTATATGGTTTTTAAAATAAGCGCTATGCAACAATAATGTGTAAAAGATACATTATTCAGAATGCCGAGTCTGACTCGAAATAAAAATGCAAAAAGTTAATACCTCATACCGAAAAGAAAACGGAAGAATTATGCACTAATACTCAAATTTCCATATTCTAGCAACAAAATATTTCTCTCACGGAATAATTTTAGCAACGCTTGATGCAAATTTTTTTTCTGCGTCACACATAAAGTTGCTATAGACATTCTGAAAATCATATTTTATAAATAACATTTATATAGATCAACTCATAGAGGAATTGCATAAATTAATACATAAAATCAATAGACATATTATTTTTCTATTCTCTTTTGTTATAACAAGCGTGCGGATTTTGTGGGTGCTTAAGTAAGATATCTGTGAAGTAAACATAGAAAAAAACCCAGATAATACAGAGTCTATTGAAAACGGTGAGAAATCTGGTTCAATCTTTCAAAAGGCGATGTTCTTTCCACTATATTTCAAATATTTTTGCTTTTATACTTACATAAATAAAAATATGCTTATTTCACACGCAAACTACTTTAAATGATAAAGAGAGCTTGAATAAGACAGTGTTTCTTGAATGATATTGTAGTAGATTAAATCATATAAGATTTTTCCCTCCTTTCAAATTTATTTTTTAGCAGCTTGATTATATAATAATATTACTGGGTTATTTTACTTCCAATTATGAATTTTTACTGAAAATTGTATAATAATCTATCCATTTGTAAAAATTCTTTATTGGTTAACTGTTAGCTGTTGATCTAAAATCGCACGATTTCTTTAATAACTGAAAAAACTAATTTTCTCCATATTGTTACGAAGCTGTAAAGCGCTTCCCTGCCATATTAATGTTATGGCAGGAAAGAGAGTTCTACAGATTCCTATTAGAGGCCAAGCCATTGCGACAAACTTGTCGACAAATCTGGCGACTTTGGTGACAAAATGAAGGTTCTCGAATAAGCGAGAATTATGGTCCTTTTTGTACTAGGAACGGAGTTATAGAGAATCTTCGGAAGAATTCTATGTGACGTTACATTCTGTTTGAAAAGTTACAAATACCGAGCTACTCAAGCGAGGAACTAATCGCTTTGATGTTGTCCGCAGTGCAACCTGGTGAACTAATATACGCTGGTGCTATTGAAAGTGCTGTTACTGAGTTTTATTAATGATCTGCTGTCTGATTGTGCTGTTAGTTTATATAAGTGCTGTTTAGTTTTATTACCTGTGATTCTTGTTTTGCTGGAATATTCGAGGAATAAAGCTTGATTTTTTATTATCCAGCTTGTTGGACTACATTCGCGTGCACCCATTTCAATCATAGTTACGTCGCACAAATAGATACATTTTGAGAAGTTTATACAGAATAGCTCCTTCGAAAAACGGTTTTTTAACGGATTATATAAATTATATTTTATTATTTATTATTGTTTCTCTTCTTATTTATTTTTTATTCCCCTATTTATAATGGTACGCTCGCTAGAGGATCATATATCGGCAAAGTGTTTTCTATAATGACACTGTACATCATTAGGAAAACTTACAATCACAAATGAGTGAAGAATTTGCAGCATTGCTCTGTGTATATTAATTCTCAAAATTGATGTTCAGAAGTTAAATAATTTTGAAGGGCTAATTTAAGTGATCGCTTGGTAGTAATTGTATTAATAACATTTATTCGATGAGGTGAAATTAGTTTGACGCCAAACTAATGAATAATGCTAAGCTTTAATCCTTTATTCCAATCAAATTTTGACATGAAACTGCAGAAACTCGAGAACGAAAATAATTCGAATATAGAAGGTTATGATGATAAAGGAATTTTACTTCTTGGAATGATGTCAACGAAGTTTTAAAGTTAAAGTTCTCCATTGTAAATCTTAAGTTTCTGGTTCTTCATGTTTTTCATTTGTTTTTTGTCGTTTATGAGAAACAAGGAAATAGTTTACCGTTGTTTACCAGAAACCCAAAACTTTATTCCTAAAATGCATTAGTATGTCGCTTTATTCTCGTCCTTTCTTGCGATTTTAAAAAAGAAAATACATCTCTAGAAAACTTCGGCGTTCAAACAATGAAAACTGCATCAGGCAGTTTGTCGCATTTTTCGTCTATGAAGTTTAGTGAGAGCAAATCGAATTTCTAACACAATAGGCCAGAAACAATTCGTCCCTTGCTCTCAAGAAAAGTGTAAGAGGTTCGCTTTCATACCCTTGAAGACACTCGGAAGAATACAACAGACATACAGATTTCGTTTCTTTTGTGTGGACCAAGTGATGCGAGGCTCAGGATGTAGAAGCGGAAACAAAAAACGACAGAATCAGACGAAAACGGAAATTTCTCCTGTGGACAAATCGATCTCTTGAGACTGCAGTTGAACACTCTAATTGAATTAGACACGATGTCTACAAAACAATGGTAGAATTTGCGGCTTTTGCTCAGAGAATTACATACTTATTTGGAATGCAATCATGATATGATATGATAGGTCAGAGTATGCTTCGAATGATTTATTTTGTGTTTTGGATTTTCCACATACATCTTTGGAACGTTTTGGAGCGATTCAGGTTAATCAGTGATACGCAAAAGAAAGTTTTGAATGGTTTTAATCAAAATCAGTAGAATAATTTTACTACGCGTTGTTCCTATGGCAAGTGATTATGATTTTGAAAAGAGTTTGAAAACAATAACTTTAGCTAAATTTTTATGTAGATATATTTATTATAAATTAACGAAAGTTTGGAATATTTGGTACATCTGAATAAAATTGATGTAATATGGAAATGAGGATAAACTGAAGAATATGAGGATTATGGGTCATACTGCTAAATCCATGTCTTCAACTGATATTTTGTAAATTTTTATGTGAATGTTGTGGAATGTCCGCGATTTTCGAATGCACCATTACGTTTAAACTTTTTAAAAGTTGAATATACAGAAGGGTAATATATATATTAAATAACTGCCGTCAAATGCACCTTTTAGAATATACTAGAAAAACCATTAGCTGAAATTCAATGAACTAGTGATAATCTAGACACTTTGAGAATGAGAAAATTTGTATAATTTGTTGCGACAAGTAACCAGCTGTTTTATTTCTTCGAATTAAAAATTTATCACAATTTTTGGCCTTAATCACAAAGTACGAATTGTTGAACTCAAATTGGCAATATCGACTAAAACAACCCGCAAACGAACTGATCAGCGGGAAATATTAACTGAAAAACTAATTAAAATGATATACAAAGACAAAATGTTCATTTACACGAAATAATTTTGCTTATTTCTAACAAATATTTTTTGTTATAATTCCATCTTTAAGCTATGCTTTAATCAACTTGTAAAACTACTCTAAGTCAGGATTCGTGGATTGGAAATAAAAAGTTTTGCTCAGATGGTAAGAACAACATCTAAAGCTTCGCACTACTCTTTAATTTTCAGTACCACACTGTCATGTTAAATCTGCATTGAGAGTTCACCATTCCAAATCATCTATGGAATAGTAATTCAGGACAAACCAAATTTCAAATGAAACCGATTTCATTTGAAAGCCTGTAAATCTGTAATCTGATGGAAATGTTAAAATAGATCAATATGAAATCCACATGGTTATTTTAAGAATTTGCGCTAAGAAAGTGAATAATTATGTATGAAAACCAGAATCATTTTTATTTATCAATCTATGGAATAATTTCAGAAAGATTTATTGCTGATATATTATAGACTAATTTATCTTATATGTATTATTCATTCATCTTCTGACGAAAAGATCTATGTAATTCATTGCTCAGTAAACACTTTTCTTTCAATATCCAGGAGAGCCGACTCAACTTTAAGGTTTCAGAGTGCAGGTTGACTCTCCGGGAGGCAGTAAACAAAAAAAGGTGAAAAGCAGGCGCCACTGAGATTGTAAAGTGAATCTGCCCCATAATGAACAGTAATCCTAACACATGATGAATGAACGCAGACCCACTAAAACAAGCTATTCAAAATATACAGGGTGTTCACACTTATCATGATCCAAACGCTAATTTCTAAACCGTTAGAGATAGACATATAGTTCCAATTTGAAAAATGCTTTAAATGAAGGGAAGAATTATAATATATGTTTTTGAGTGACTAAATATATTCCTGAAAAAATTATAAAATCTAACTTATTATACAGTCTCCCGGTCCTATCAATCACATTTAGGCAAATATTTTTGACACTCTGCATTTTAAACAGAAAAAATCCCACTATTCAGCGATAAAAACTGACTTGAGTTAAGGAACTTTGATTATCTCTGACTTAGACCACTTTACACCATTTCAATAGCCGCCTTGAAGACGATCCACCAATCAATGCGCAGCATTTGCTCAACGAGGCCGCTAATTGGTTAAAAATCATGAAATTCAAAGCTCCATAACTCGCTCAGTTTTTGTCGCAGAAGAGTGGGGCTTTTTTTGTTTAAAATTTTAGAGCGTCAAAAATATTTTACTAAATATGACCGGGGACCTTATAAAAAGTTAGATATTCGTAACGCATTTAGAAATATATTTAGTAACTCAAAAAACATAAAATGTAATTTTTCCCTTCATTTAAAGCATTTTTTTCTATTGGAACTATACGTCTATCTCAAACGGTTTAGAAATTAGATGTTGGATCAAGATAAGTGTAGACACCCTGTAAATGCATTAAATTATCATCATTCATAAAATTGAAATCAGTGGCGAATCTAGGATTCGGGTCTGGGGGGAGCTGAGGTCATAAAAACTTTGTATCGTCGTGATGAATGTCAAACCTCAAAGCTAAAGTAAACCAAAACACTTTAACTTTACAGAATTTACTCACCTGACAATAAGAATCATAACAAACAATAAAATATTTTCGATAATTTAATAAAAATTACAATGAAAGAGAACTAGAAAAAAAGTGTCTTTGATCGCGTCAAAGCTACAAGTACAAATAGAATGACTACAAAATTATGAAAATTTTCGAGCCTGTCAAGCCAGAAAAAAATGTTGAAACGTTTTTATTATTTTTTAAAAAGATTGAAATTAAGAAAAAGCAGTTGTAATGATGTTAAATAAAATCAAGAATTCTGGTTTGGCTCTGGGGGAGGGGCTGTAGCCCGATAGCCACCCCCCTGGATTCGCTACTGATTGAAATAGAGTAATAATCAATCCAGCTTCATTAAAAAGTACTACCGAATAATACTTACGAATTTTGATTGTTTTTCTGGAATATTTATAAAGATATTAAAAATATAGGCAAAGTCATGTTATGTTTCTTTTCATGAATACATTAAAATTTTCGCCAAAGATTGATTTAAGTGTAAGTCGATTACTATAATCTTAAATAAATTACTTAAATCTAATGAAGAGCGGAAAAAAATGACTTTTAGGAAGGCTTTATTTTTTGCTGCAAAAACAACACGTCAGATTTTTTTCAGAAAGTATCCACCATTATATTTCCAAACTATTCTTAAAGCCAAATTTATATTTTCGAATTCGCCTTATTAATTTCATTTGCGTAAGAGTTTGAATAACAGATCTTGTTTAAAAAACCCTGAAGCATTCTCGGAATGACAATGAAATCTGAAAACTTATTCTAAGAGTTAACTTCAGAAGTTAATGAGGAGAAATAACAGAAATTTCTAAAGGTTTGATTCCACTGATTTAAATCGATAATTTCTTCAATAAAT
>BGPR01000470.1:350335-409599 GCA_013235015.1 Araneus ventricosus
ATAACTTTATTTTCTTTCCTTCCGTTCTAAAATTTGAAATATCGATATTTATTCAAGAAAAATCTGAATATGTTTCCAACGAAGGGTAGATTTCTATAGAAGCAAAAAATCGGAATATTTCCATTCCATAGTTAAAGCATATGATAGATCTAGTCTGGGGATCATTCGAATATCTTTTTAAAATGTTTTGTGGTGTTCTCTAATATCCTAATTCTGTTTCCTTTGAGGAAAGTTCTTTTTTAAACTTGCATTCGCGAATGAAGTTTATTTTTAAAAAAATTAAAAATGGGAAGGATGAGAACCACGAAGGGAGAAGTAAAAGGAATTAATCAAAAAATATAGTACATCCAAAAGTAAAGAAGAAAAATTCCACCTAGATTTAATGTCGTTTTCAAATATACCGAAACGCAACTCCTGGCTTTGCATTAAATCGAGTTTTCCATCCAGGTTGAAAGATGAAAGAAGTGAGCTAAAAATGAATCGGTAGCTGTTGATCGAGGAAAGAACATTATAAAGGAGAATTTTCATCGAAGATATCAAGAAAAATGGTAAAAAAAGTAATTGAAGGATTGCAAAAAATTGTGAAGTATGAATTCAGTTTAAATTCTGGGGGAGATTTTGAAAATGAAGATAAAGCGGAATAAAGGAGAAAAAATCAATATAGCGATTGAGATATATTTTACTATTGTTCTTTGAGAAGTTATTGTTCTGAATAATGTCTTTTACTTATAATTGGAGAAATTTCTGAGAATTGGACGATTGCGATGTTATAAATGTACAATTTTATGGTTTCTATTTAGAAGCTTTAAAAACTTCTCACATGATCTGTCAAATTGAAGTACAATCGTAAAATGAAAGTAAACGATAAGACTCATTGGAATTATTGAATTATCATTATTATTTAATCAGTTCAATGATTAATAATTATTATTTAATGTAATGCATTTAAAGAAATTAAGATCACTTAATAAAATAGTGAAGGTGAAAATTGAAATGTTTCTAAACGACAGAAATTTACATTTTTAATGTTAGGAATATATACTTATTTTATACTATATTCATCTTTCATTTGAAAAAGGATTCACATTAAAATTCCTTTCCATTCTTCCAAAATGAGTTTATGTGTTTTAAAAAGACCAATTAAAGTAAGAAACTTAAGACAATAGATTATGTTAAATAAGTGATCCAAATCATAAATTATTTACTTATAATTCTTCGCATCTCATTTTAATAATTTTTCGTTGCTAGATAAAAATCATCTGCTGCTGTGCATTTCAATTAAAACCAATCAAAAGATCTAATTGCTTACGTTGCAAATATCACTTTGTGATTAACTAATTGTCTTAAACTACTTTTAAGAAAGTACATGTATTCCTTTATTCTAAAATAAATTACTTTTATTTGGGCTTATGTTTAGCTGCGATCTTGTGTAGTGCGCACCCTGGACAAATAAGCACCATAAAAACCCAAATTACAAATTTTTTCTCTGCTGGAAGCAAAAAAGAATGTGTTATTCACCTTTCTAGTCACTTGACACATCTCGAACAACACACATCTGTAAAATATATTCCACGAATCAAAATAGCGAATTGTTATATGTTTTTTATTACTTTAGAGGCTTATTTGTACTGACTTTGAAATTTCAACAATAGTTCGAAAATTTTATATTTTTGTAATAAAACTTAGTTCTGAGTTCTAGAATTTAAATACTAGATTCTAGTCCCATCAGCAGTTGTAAGGAATATTCTTCTTTAAAAACCTTTAGTAGCGACGTCTTTGAAATTTAAACTTTTGTTAGTTTATTTTCTTTCAGCACATTAAGATTTCAACAACGTTCTTCATCTTGGTATTATTGGTATTATTTCGCTTATTAACATACAGATTCTCTGGTGAGAATGAATTCTATATTATTATCTGTTAATATTTTTCAGTGAAAAATGTTGAAACAGAGTAGAAAAAAATGTTATTGCATTATATGAATGTGATGGCATTTAAATTTTATTGGAATCAGAAAATCGCGATTTTTATTCACAGATTAAGGAGGCAAAAGCGTCCTGAATCTTTTATAATACATTTTAGCAACTACCAGACGAGTAGATTCATTTTTAACTGCAGTTTAATACGTTATTCAGTTTCTTTTATATTATACAGAAAAAATTTACATTTATAAAACATATTTAAAGTTGAACGACATTATTTCAATTAATTCTTGTGCCAGTTAATAAGACATCGCTGGCTGGAAACCAAAAGCGAGTAACAGTTCTTTTTCTTTCTTTACTGCTTTAATTTCCAACATCATCCACTTTCACACATCCGCGTGCAACGTATAGCGAGCTCTCGGCTTCTTGCGGAAACAAAATTCGATAAACCAAAAATACACAGGATGTCTCTGAGCTCGTGTTCCAAGCATTACGGAAGATAAAATACACATAAAGAACCATTTTTGTATAGCATTGTTTGGTCGGAATGAAAAGTGCACGCCAAAAAGCAAGAAATATTGAGGAAATAAAAAAAAGCTTTTTATTTGCATAAAAGTTACAGTAATGCTTCCACCACCAACATCGATACAGGCCTGGCAGCGTCTAGCAAGTGATTGGGTACCCTTTCAAAAGTGCCAGGTGTTTCAAGAATAGTTGCAGTAGCGACTGAAAGTCTTGTAGTGAGACTATCTTCGATTCAAAGGCCATTCCTACTCCAGATATCGGGAGCTTATCGCTCCACCCCAACAGCAGCGTTACAAACTATACTCGGCATCCCACCCCTACACATGCAATTACAGTTCGAAGCCAGGTTTACATCAATTTATCGCCTAAGAATCCCTCTTCCCCCTATCATTACAGATACCCAACCGCATGATCTGGAGATGAAGGCAACAGGCTGGTCCACTCATCCTTCAGAACATCTGAAACCGAACCAAATCTCTTTTGAAGACGGAGAAGTATATATAGACCGAAAAGACATTATAAATATTTTCACAGATGGCTTGAAAACCGATCACGGAGTTGGATCTGCCTTCTGCGTCTTGACCAATGACATCTGGGCCTACCAGTGGTCTGCTAAACTCAACGACAACAAAACCGTATTTCAATCTGAACTCACTGCACTTCACGAAGCAGTAATATACGCATCTCATCTGCCAAACCACAATACCTCTAAAATACACGTAGACAATACAGCAAGTATCATGGCATCTTCCAACTCAAAGAGCACAAACGAAAAAGCTAGAAAAATTTTCAAAATCCTCCTTACAAATCCAGGAATAAAGGTCTCTTGGGTTAAAGCGCATGCGGGCAATATAGGCAATGAGAGAGCAGACCAACTGGCAAAAGACGCAACACAACATGGGCAACCCTATTCACATACTAAGCTTCCTAAACCGGACATAAAAGACCATCTCCGGAAGAGGATGCTTGAAGAGTGGCAAACCTCATGGAAGAATGGCGATACAGGCAGGAAAATCTATAACATCATGCCCTCAGTTAGTCTCCGTCCCACTAACTGGATTAGAGAGGATGTTATCTTCTTCTCTCAACACAGACCTTTCCGTGCCTACCTCAAAAGGTTTCACCTGACTGACATTACGATTATTGCAGTTGTGGTGGAATTGGCACGGCACTTCACTATGCCACGGAGTGTATTTGTACAGTGTCTTGGCATATGAGGAAGCCAGCGCCAAACTTCGAACAAGAATGGCTGAAAAGGGTCGCCAATAACCTCGTCTCCAGGCAGAAAATTCGTGGCATTATCAAATTCATTAGCGAAAACAGAGATCTTTTCCGGCCTCCCTAGCCTTCAACTTCCCAGCGAGCTGAACTAAGTAGCTCAATTACCGGACATTCCCCCTTCAAATAAAAGAAAGGTATAACAACATCTAAAGAAAAGAAGACTTTACGAACTAATAGTGTAAAAGTGAAAATGCCTGTGCTGTACATAGTGTATATATTTCCTTCTTTTTGTTTATTTTGTTTTTCTTTTTCTTAAATAAAATTTCCGTGTCTTGCCCATCAAACCGTTCAGTGACCGGTCTGGTCACGGGTACGGGTGTAAGGGACGGCGTTCTGTTCTGTCATGCCAGTTGGCGTACTGGCATGACAGTTGCTGCTAATGACAGTTTAATGACAGTTGCTGCTAAAGGAGGAAGGTAACTTGACCCCCATCATTACTGTACCTAACTGGGAAGCGAGGCCCCGCTTACTTATCCGGCGGCTTCTCATCTCCGAACTCGTTGTGCCCTCATTGGGAAGAAATGTCCTCGTAAGCAGAATTCTATACTTGATAAATTGGATGAACGTTCTTGCCAAGCGACTGATCCACCTCATCCAATCCACAGAGGGCCAAAGTAATTACGCGTATTAATGCAGAAATGTACTGGAGCCCCATCGTACTGAGACCATATGGCATTTCGATAGCCAATCATTGCATCAACACTTCGAGGACTTTCTCACTGTTAATTGGTAGGAGGTTTCAGCATTTAACTGTATCAAACCATTTTAGTCAGACTTTTACACATCACAAAAGGCTTCTTTTAATTTCTTTGGTATTTCTTGTTTTTCCGCCAACACTTTTTTATTTTCAACTCCACATTGTTATACAAAAAATGCTTCTTTATGTGTATATTATCTTTCCTTAAAGTTTGGTATAAGTTAAGGGACACCCTGTATATGATTCTAATGCAATGACGTTGTTTAATCAACTAATCAAAAAATAAATATACAGTTATCACTAAAGTTTTGGATTATTTAGTACATTATGTGAACAATATATTACATCTAAATGGCTCTCAGTTGAAGATCCTTGAGCTATAAAGGGAACAATAATGATAACAACGAAAAAGGGTACTGAGAGAGGCGCTTGTCATATTAAACAACTCCTAAATTCCTCTGAAGTTACACAGTAACCGATAAATCAATTGGACAAAACATGTCTTCGTAGGAAACATCATTCTTCGGAATTATGCTGTGTAATTTTTAAAAATTAATTTTTTGCATAAAAAAATAAGAAAGGACTCGATACATTATTTCTACTTGAATCTGTCATCTATGCTGTTCAATGAACGGAAATGAAATTTAGATGAAATTTTGAGGAAATAATAAAATCGATATTTTACACAATATCTCATAATAAATAAAAAATTTTCTCTCTCTGTTTACTGAATTTGTTAGAAGTGTTTTATATTTTTGCCAATTTCGATGTCCAATATGTAATAACGAAGTGAATTTGATCTTTAATATTTAATAACTTATTAGTTAAATTTAATAACCTACTGTTTGTAAAATATACAACATTATTAATACTTTTAATATCAGCAGTTTACATTGAATTACTTAATTGAGAACTACAATAACATTTCTTTTCATTTCTCTTAGAAACTTTACTTTTAACAGTTGGACTTTTTTTCGAAAGAACTACTTTAAAATGGCTATCCAAATGTCAGTCTCGCAAGAATTTATAAGAATCTCTAAAAAAATCGGAACAAAACTTGTTTTCATGTACATATTAAAAATGTTCACTCCATTTAGAAATTTGGCACAAAAAAGAATATTATATGTTTTATTTATGTTTAGCAAATTAGGATTTTCGATACCAATATGAAGCCTTTAATCTTTTGTTACTCATTCAGCTTCAAGAATCAAACGAAAAATACAATTAACGTTTTTCTATTAAATGCGATTTTTTTTACAATGCAAGCTATTCGTCTTCCATATAAGAATTCTAAAGAGAAGAGTAAATGATTTTATTGATTATTTTTTGTATTATTGTATTTATCTTTGCTTAAAAGATTTTTCAAAACAAATTCTACAAAAATATCAAAATAAATAAGATTAAAAACTGGGTTATACTTATTTGCGAAATATTATTTTAGAGACTACAACTATGAAAGAAAATGTTTATAAAATACGAAGGGACCAGATAGATTATCACAAATTTATTTATTTAGTTAGTTCGTTTTTATACAATTAACAGCATAATAAAAACTAAAATAAAGTTATTGTATTAAATGCGGTGGTATTGACAGTGTAAGCAAATCTTTTCTCATATTAAAATTCGAAAGCGAGGAAAAAATATTTTAATAGAAAGTATATATATTTTTAATTCATTTGATTTATTTCTACTTAAAAGATTTTAAAAGACGATTCTACAAAAAATGAAGATGAGAAACCACTTATAATAACGTTAAAAATTATGTTCTTTTTTTATTTTAGGAATTATTACTTTAGAGAATGCAATTATTGAAAGAAAATGTTTGCTGATAAGATCGAAAGAATACTAATTCTCTATCCCAGCTTTTTTGATAAAATTAATTCCTTTGTTAATAAAAATGTTATTTTTCTGCTGAAATTAAAGTTCTTCTTTGTCTTTTCTCTTCAAATTTGGAAAACAGGTTTGTATTATTTTACAACAATAATAAAAAGAGTTTGAAATTGTTAAAGTTTATTTATTTCTGCAGACTTTTCTCTTCTTAAGAAATAAGTCATTTTTGAGTCGATTATTCAAAATGTTTTAATTCGTTTTTGTCTATGAGTAAATGCGATATGTTTTCACTAAAAGTGAAATTATATGATATAATTCAATTTAGCCTTTCCTATTTTATCATTTCGCACATATTTTAGTCAGAGATTCAATTCCATATACATTTTTTATTCCTGTTTACTTACGCGTTGTCTTATGTACTACTGTAGTTACCCTTTCCTATTCCTAATCTAAGATGAATATGAACGCCAAAATTAGCGGCTGACTTTACTTGTGCCGAATAGCAAGTGTAATCTTTCAACTTATTGGATATATTGTCACGAAGATACGAAGAATTATAGAATATGGTTTAAAAATAAAGTAGATTTATTAGCTCGTAGCATCTCGTAATATAAGACAACAGAGAACTTACCCATAACTTGTGGGACTCAGCATTATGGGATAGCATTCATTCACAGAATATTCTACAAACATATGGCTAGAATTTTGTAGAAATGTCTAGAACATAAATAAACAAGAACTAAAGTTTTGAATTTAAATACCAATCCTTGGATAAAACTGTCGTGGTGGGAATTTGAGCTACAAATATACGTACATATAGTACAATGCACAACCAACTGAAAAATGGCGACCAGAGGCTGGGTTACTTTGTGCACGCAATATTACATACTATCGTATAATGATTTATGGAATTATACCAAAAAAATATGATGAAATTAAATAAGAAAGTAAAATTGCATTGCGGCATTACTAAAACATAGGAAAGGGTAAAGAGAACCTTCAGTAATTAGCTTTCAACAAGGAAAGAAAATCTCGAGATAAAAAATTTGTAGAAGCATTGAAAACGGTTTGAATTTCATTGCAACAATGGAAAGTATTGTCGGAAATTGTGCATAAAAATATAATTTTAAAAAGTCAAAATTAGAGAACACTTCGCACATTAAAATTGGTATCATTAGAAAGTGTGACCCGTCAAAATAGCGCAAGTCATAACAGCCCCAACAAAATAGCCCAAGACAAATTAGCCCATTCCGAGATAGCCCCCAAAAAATAGCTGAAGACAAATTAGTCTTCGTCAAAATAGTCCCGACAAAATAATGTTTTTTAATGTTTAACATAAATTCAGAATTTGAATTTCTGTTATTTTGTCTTGGTTTGTTGTGTCGGGGCTATTTTGGCTCGGGCTATTTTGTCTTGGGCAAGTTTGACGGGGTACCATAAGAAAGATACTCCTTGGAATTTCAAGATAGTGTAAGAAACATTTTTCAGTGGTAATATTTCCGGAAGTTATAGACGAATGACTCCAAAATTCCGTTTAGTTTTCAATTAATAGATATTATAATTAAAATTTCTAAACATGTATTTTCTACATTTGGTAGCTTTAGGTCTAAAGGTCTGTCTTGTAAAGCTTGCAAGAATTCACTCTTTCAAGGATAAGCGTTTCTAAAACAACCCAATATCTAACAGAGTAATAAGGATAGACAAATGCGTCCAGAATATTCACTCTATACAAAAATCTGAAAGTCATCTGAGAAAAATCTGGGTGAAGAAAATATGATCTCACTCTGAAATAAAAAATAAATTCCATAAATTACAATACGAATATTCCTTAAATTCCCTCAGATATCTAATTCTTAAGTATGCGCGAGTAAACATTAACTATAAGAGGTTTTCACTTAATATTTAAAGAACTTTTCTTCCGTACAGTTAAAAAATAAGGAATCTTAATTTCAATTTTAGGTCTGATCTACAATTGATCTACATTTTGTTAAGAAATACTGCAAAGTAATAAAACATGAGACTTCAAAAAAACTGCCTTAGAAATAAAATGCATCTCCACAACATTAACTTTCAGAATTCGAAGTTTATTAAAATTACTTTTTATTAAAATACCTTTCAATACAAATACCTGAAAACTCAACCCCTTGTACAATCATTTTAATCCTGATTTTACATAATAGAATATGCATTGATAAAAACATACTTAACTGACAATGAAAATCTGCCAACTACAATATATATAAGGCAAATATTTATTTTTACATAGAACAGCAAAAAGTTTCAACTGAGAAATCTTAAGTTCCCTAAATAGGTTCCGTTCTAAAAGCAGAACGACAAAGCTAGCTGACAGAACCGTCCTTTTAATTTATAGTCTTTAACACTTGTATCTTTCCCAAACTTTTTCTCCTTCCTTCAGTTCCTGTTCCTCCCGGTAGATTTATTTTTACTTTCTTTTGATCTTGTTTGCTACAAACTCTGTACGTTTGAGTACTCTAACGAGTTCGAAAAACCACGATTCCGTCTCCTTCTCGTCGCTCTGAAAGTCTTATCTAAGAGTTGATTATTTACGAGAAGGAGAACCTCCTCGTTTTGTGACATCAGTGTTCCTGGGAGGACGAAGCACTGTTCGAGAGTCTGCTCTCCATTTTATCTTGTTAGCTTTGTTAAAAATAAAGACTTTTATTCTCGTTTTCTTTCTACGTAATCTTTGGAGCTGTAGACATTTATTTTGTATTTTTAGAAGTATTTTATATTAAGAATAAAATGAAAATTTGTATTGAATCTTTGTATTGTGCATACAAAATATTGCATTATGAAAGTTTTTTTTTTTTTGAAGAAAAGGAGATAAAATAGCTGACCACTTTAACTAGCAATAACAAAATACTAATAACTTTTAAAGTCATCTCTTACTATAAAAATTCCCTTCCATTCCAAATGCAAATAATAAAAATTACGGTTCAATAGATATGTATGCTTCAAACCATTATTTATAGTATTATAACATCTCTGTCATATCTTAAGCTTCATAAATAATAATATAACACATTTTTGTTGAAAATGTTCTTTCTGAAAGCAAATATAGCAAAAAGTACATTAAAATTTCCAGAAATTCTACTTGTTATGTAAAGTTGAAAAAGCATGAAAAGGGATCACTTTCGGAAATTCGAAGATTTCATTTCAAGAATAATCAGACGTAATGTAGCTTCAAAAGTTACAAATCTATAGCTTTGTTTCGAAATTAAAATGTCTTTTCTAAAATGCTAAACTTCTAAAAAACTAATTTTTAAAAAAATTTCAATATTTAGATAAGAAAATGAAGTTTATTTTAAAACTTCAATTGAAGTTACATAAAATTATTACTAATTTGATTCGTGCATGACATTCTTTTGCTTGATATCTAAAATAAACATTTTGTAGCAAAAAATACTAATATATATGTTAAATAGTTCTTAAAATTATGGAGTTAAAACTGATTTTTACAAAAATTTTCATAGATATTCCACAAATATAATTATATATACTATGATTAATAATGATTTTCTTAATTTTGTAAAAGCCATGAATGAATCGGAATAAAAGTAATTACATATCAAGGAGTTTAGAAATGGAATTAAAATATTGCATTAAATAATAAATTTAATATACTTTAATTTTTTACTTTCCTTCTCTGTAGATCAATCTATATTAAACCAGTTTAATTAGTAATATAGAATTTTCCACCTTTGTCTTCACAGTTCCATTTTGATAAAATTCACTTAAAGAAAAGAATGGCTGTAAAATGTCTGTGTGTTTCAAACTTCAACAGTAGTCTTATAAACATAAGGTTAAGTAGTTTTACGTGTATTTATGTGTAATATATTTTAAAGGATGTGGACTTCCTTCTAAACTTCTTATAAAGAAATAGAAGATTTTTGATCGGTAAAAAGTTTTCAAAGAAAGTCTTAAGAAAATAGAGTCTGAAATCTGAAAATCACTGAGCACAAATTACTTTTTGCTTTGGATATTTTTATATAAGTATTAGGCAATTAATTTCAACTAACATTATTTTTGTTGGCATGAAGCATAATATGTGAAACTTCCTAATTTCAGAAAGTTAAGGTTCCTATATATCGCTTTTATTACGCTACAGCACACGATTCTAACAAATTTTGTGTAAAATTCTTCCACCTGAGATTGAAAGAAAAATACCTGAACACTTCCGGGTGTAAGTATCGGAGAGGGGATGATCAATCGAGAGATTAAATCATGGAAAGATTTTCTTTCACAATAATGATCTATAATTTTAAAGTTTTTATGCACACAATATATTTTTGGAGAACATATATTTAACCCTTCAATGCAGGATTTTTTAAACTTCGAAAAAAAATGTTTTCGGCATGGGAAGTTCACATATAACAACAGAAAAATACACACAAAAATCAAAATAGAATTCTGATATTATTAAGTTGTATTTAATGAACGTATCAAATCACTATTTCATTTTTTATACAACAATAAAAAAAGTATTTTAAAAGTAATATCAAATGGTTAAGAACCGATGTAAGCAATTGATGAAATCATCAAAGATGCAAGACTCTTTTTAAATGCTAAAAACTGCTTAAATATGTCAATAGGTGTATCAGGAATTATGTATCGGGAATAACTGACTACCAAAGACTTAACAACAGGACTGTGCTGTCTATGGAAAATGGAACGAATGATTATTATCCGGTTTCTTATGATATTTCTAATCTGATACAGCGTGTACGACTGGACAAAATCTTTTCTATTCATTATTAACATGAAAAATAAAATATGTATCAAATTTGATAGAGTATACAGTTAAGGGTTAAGTCATTCAAGTAAACCCATATTTATATGCACATATTTGAACACATCTGATCTAAATATTCATGGAACTTCAGCAATAACCCTGAATTTTTCTGCTATCGTAGACATTTCATTATTCTACTCAAAGTATCATATTCTTAGCAGTTTAAATTAGTATTCATTATTTATGTGATTTTTCAATGGAGAGAAACTTAAAAACGATTGTTATTTGTTATGAAAATAAAGTTGGTTTCTTTAAAAGCTTTAGAAAGAGTAATAGCATTGTTTAAATTTTACATATATTTAGAAAATTTCTGGCCAAATCTTGTTTCTCCTTCTCTGAACATTTTGTCATTTATCTTTTCAAAATAAATTTCATTTTCTGCGTTACAAAAATATTTTCCTTAACAAACTGTATTAAAGAATATTTATAAAATTTATTTCTTGCTCTTAATAAAAAAGCCAATTATTTCAAAGTGCAAATTTCATCAAACCTTGAGGGAATGAATCATTTAAGAATATATTATACCAATAGTTCTTGATGGTATCTGTTTCTGCATAACTTTCTGCATCAATTGGGATTCCTTGCTATTAACAATGATTTTAATTGAATTTTACTACCCTGTGAATGAGCTCTTCAATTTTATTAATATCCATCCTAGAAAGGCTTCTAATTTTAATTATATGCATCTCCTAAGTTAAATTAGTTCCCATTATATATATTAATAGAAGATTTGTGCCCGTCTAAGACGGACTTTTAGCTTGCAAGCAATATCTCAGATCTGATTGTCAGTGCTTAAGAAATAAAAAAAAGCATGGGAAAACAGAAATGAGGAATAAGTTGGCCCTAACTTTTGATTCGCAAAATATATAAATATCCAAAATTAAGTACGAAAAAGGAAGAACTTATTAACGAAAACGAAAGTAAAGATATCCTAGAAGTGGAAAAATAAATTAATTCTAATTAATTAAATATTTACGGTTTGAATTCTGTTTAAATGTCTCTTGTCATTGTCTCGCCCTCCCCATCGTGCAAATATCTCTCTTGCTAAACTTTGTTTCCTTGAAATGGGATCTTCTCTATCCATATTGTTTATCAACAATACTTTAAGGCTTTCTCTTTCAAAAATAGGATCACTTCTCCCTTTGAAAACCACTCCAAATTCTACGAAAAAAAAACCCTCCCCTGCTCCCTTCTGGGCGAGCCACTTTTGGCATGTAGCCACGCCTACATTCTTGGAGCGTTAGAAGCCTCCAGACGGTATTAATATTATAGATATGCTTATATATATGCATTCATATTAGATTATGCATTTCCTTAGTCATATTATGAGTGATACTTTATTTTTAAAACAAGAAATATTTTGCAGCTTTGCTTAACAAAGCTTTTTTCCTTGCAAATCCTTTCGCCCTTTTAACATTTTTGCACCATATTTTCTTTACCACCCCCTCCAGAACCTCCAAAGTCAATTTCATAGGTTTCGAATAATTGGGATTATGGGACACACAAAAAATGCTTTGGATAGTTTATCAAGAAGTGCAATTGGAAAATGAACTAAAACTGTTTGTTGAGTATCACTATCGAATAAAGAAGCCGAATAAAATAGGCATTATCGGGAGAAAAATAGTTTTGAAAATGAGATTCTCGCATCATGCACGTTAATTATAGTGGGCGAAATAAAGCAATGCAATGAATGAACTTGATTGGGCAAAACATGCGTGAGCATTCGGAAAAAATGCTCAAAGGTTTCCGTACTGTATTTCTCCAACTTAACCAGAATATCTGTCAAAAGTTATATCCAACTGAGCGCAGTAAATATTTTGCTTATCGAAACGCATGTACATATTCAAATGATTAGATCTGAACACACTAGGAAATGCGAGGGTTATAGGTTTTTCCTTAACTCACCAGACCTCACTTTTCATTTCAAAAGTGTATTAGTTTATTGCAGTTGATATTTGGCTGCCTCATCAACCCTCATTTTCGTAAAAAATTAACACTACAAATTTCATAGCAATATGCCATTTATGATTTTGTAAAATGCATTTGTCTTTTCTTCAGCTTGAAAATTGTGTTAAGATATATGAAACATATCTTAACACTTCATAATTAAAATAATTATTTATGAGATTATTAATTAAATATCGTTAACAATTAATTAAATATAATGATTTTCAAATATATATATTCGAGTCTGTAAAGCAACCTATAATAATGTAAGGCTCAAATTTATTTTTGTAATAAAAGAGTTAGTGGCAACAGAACAACAAGATTATGCCGTCAGAATTGTAATCATCAATATTCGCTTATCACTTTGTATCACTACGCATCGCTATTCGCATTCTCGTTAAATAAATATTTATTTTTTTATAATCTTTGGCTATCTTTCAATTCTAAATTTATATTTAAACTTCTTCTACATCAAAAACATTAATTTTATACTTTAAAATAAGAATGATTAGTGAGTCATTACTTTTCAATACTCCATTCACAAAACTTTCACTGTGTAAAAATTAAAATTATCTCTGAAAGTGTTTTACGAACATAATAATATAGGACAGGACAATATAAACAGAAATCTATTTGCATTGTTCTTTGAAATGATATCACTACAGTTTTTTGTTAATCTTTTTGATTATTTAGTCCACTTTCTTCACTTTCTTGCAATTCATTTACTACAGGAGAAACATTATCATCTACGGAGGTTATTTTCTTCATTTTTAAATGCCTGTCTCCTTCTACTGATTACTTGGCCCAAGAGTATCTCATTAATATTCAGTACTTTTCAAGTACCGGCCTTGACGGTATTACCACCTGGTCTTAAAGAGTTGGTGATATTTGGCATAGATTGAAATTTCCATTGATTAAACAAAATCTTAATCTATCATTAGTCAATCATCATTTGTTGGCCTAAGCAATATAAAACTGTTTAATATATAGATAATCAAATAGCAACTTTGTCACTCACATTAAAATACTAGCATAAAACTTTTGAAATTAACCGTTCTTGAATAATTTATTAGTATGCTCATAAAACACTTAAATATGCTGAAAAGTAGTACAACTAAGGACGTAAAGAGAAACTGCTCCATGAATAATTATACTATAAACACATGATTAATGATGTATCATCGCTGCTAACGATTCTGCTTTTTAACTTTCGTATGCAACAATACTTGCATACGAAATGCTTAATACAGAAGAATGAAATTTTAAGTTAAGCAAATAGATTTTCATGTGATAAAATATGATTAATATGTTGGGATGTTTACTGATTATAAAGAAAAAAGGCACAATTTTATTACTAACACCAGTTGTTCATTTTAATTATCGATGTAGCTGAAATTTCTATTATGGTTACAAGCTCAATTAGTTATATTAGTTTAATATAAAGAGAAGCAAAATAAAATTACGTTCAGCAAAGTTTCATTTTTAACTGTAAGGTATCGGAAATAATTTTGAAAATATTCACCTTTATATGATAATTCCCAAGCATACCTAAAAACAAAATGATGTCGCTTCAAAATTATTCCATTCATTTTTGTATTCAGAAGAGTCAGAATAGTTTTTGGTATCTAAACAGGACTGAAACATCGTTGGAATTCTAAGAAGCTAACTTAATGAGGAGAAATAATACAGCTTTTTCATAAAGCAAGAATAGTCGTCATTGCCCAATACTAAAAAACTGGAAACAGATTCTTACAAAATGAAGATCATTGCTATTTAATTCTGAATTAAAATGAGAAGTAAAAGAGTACCTTTGGATTGGCTATTTCTGTCCATATAATCAGTTTTGAATAAAATGATTTTAATCAAAATGAGACTTACTTCATTTTTTCTTAAAAATAATTCCAAGTTTATTAGGTAACTACTTGAAATGCTATTTACTTTCATCCCAGCAATAGTAATATCTGGAGGTGAAGAACCGTTGAGTTCAAGAACTCCATGAACCCAGAGCAAATCAGCTAAAAGGTAGTTTTACACATATTTTGTAGACTTGGAAATCAAAATCATTAAAAGAAAGCCAAAAAGCTAAGATAAACTCAGAGGGAATCGAATTAAACAAACAAGGAATCCATTCTAGTCCATTTTATCAAGGGCTAAGGACTTTATTCGAAATGGATTCAAAATATTTGGCAAATGTTTCTGTAAGAAGCTTGCATTACGCCAAATATAGCTTCTCTTAGCGCAGAATTTCCCAACAAAAGACAAAGGAGATCGGCACCTTCTAAAAAGCATTATTTTAAAAGAAAAAGGGAAAACAAACGCAAACATAACTCTAATGAGATTGATTTAAAAATATTAGTCATCTGGCTGTTAATAATAACAGCCATCATAAAAACAAAAATACCCCATGATTAGAATAGAAAAAAAAATGTCTTCACCCTATCACAATCCCACGCGAAATTTCTGCTAAAATAAGTAATCAGAATATTTTTTAAAGAAACACTAGAACCATGGCGCCATCTATATTCGAAAGGACAAAACAGAAGGAGGAAAAACAGGAATTTTAGAGAATGAAACTATTTAGACATATTAATAAAAATATATTTATATATATAATATTAATAAACATAGTATATATAATATTAATAAAAAATATTTTGTAGACTTGATACTATGATTAATGAAAAAGTAATCAGTAGAATTCGTGTAAAGTATGTTGAAGTAAGTTTGCAAGCAACGGAATTTGAAGAAACAACCGGAGTTGCTGGAATGAAAATTACTTTATAAAAATATATGTGATAAATTACTTTCCAGCGAAACTAAAAAGTTCAATTATTACTTCTGATTCATTTTTATTCATTGTTTATCATTATTTTTGCCAAAAGCGAGATTAAGAAAGTATCGGATTAGGTTTAAAAAAGAATCCTCTCTGATTTTGGTAACTCGCCAGTCTCTCTACACTTAAAGGGACACCTCAAAATTGGGGATGAGAACCCGCCGTATAAATAAGCAAAGTCTCGTTTACAGGTGGGATATAGTCAAGGTGGTGTGGCTCTTAGGGACCATCTCCCATCACTGATCGTACCCCAGTAAAAGGGGGGGGGTCAGCGCATGAGCCGCTCTTAATGGGGACTACTTTGCGTCGGCCACGGTGCTGGGGTTTCTTTCGCGTCGGCTGGTATTTCAGAAGTACAGGGATGACTAGGCTAGGCCGGGGGTTTTCTTTGTGCTATACACCATAAGATTAATACTGAATTAAATTGAGAAGAATAAGAGTTAACACTAATATTCTGATAAGATTAATGCCCTGATAAACTTTCATCGCTCCTTTCGGTCCTGGCATAGATTAGAGAAGAATGCCTTGATTGAATACTTGTTTATATTGCTCATGTCTTTGAAGAAACAGCTATAAAAATTATATCGCTATGTTTGAGTCCTTCTTGACAGTCATTGTCTCTCAAATGCTATGTATTACCTATAAAATACTCCGTGACTATCTATTTACACGATATTTCTTTAAGGTATGTGTAAAAATCCATCATAGAAAGTTTTATGTCCAAATTTTTGATAAATTTCAGTTTTACTGTAGGAAATGGCATCGTTGCATTTGTCTTTTATTTAAATTTTTTTTAAATTTACAAATATCCCTCTTTTCCCCATTTATTTAAAATTTTCTCATTTTATATTTTGAGCTTCCTATAACATAATGCATCGACTAACTAAGAGCAATAGTTAAAAATCTCAGGTTCCCATTAGCTGTTTCTCCTAAAACTGAAAAAGGGCCATATCAATTCTCGTAGACGTAGTCAATTATTTTCCATTTCACTTTCATTCTTGAAAAGTGCTAATTTACAAGAACCTCGTAACGTGTTCTTCGTTGATAAAATACAACAAGCAAACATACTCATATATTTACAGAGCTTCAACCTGTTACACAATATAAAGAACAATTCTCGATCTTTATACAACATAATCCATCGTCTTTATAGCCATCTCTTAAAAGGCTGGAGTTATAACAGACGAAAACTTTTTAACAAGAAACATTTATTAGATTTTTTCCCATCTCCATATGCACAATAGAGTTCCTTCGGATCGATACTGTTGTATACACACGATCCATTTACATTTTCGGTTATATTCTGGCTCAAGGCCAGGCGTAACTTTCAGTGAAAGATGATTTCCGATTTAGAAAGTCTCACGAAAGAAGCTTTTAACATTACGGTTATTGCCGAATTAGTTATAACAGCAGCTTTGTCGGAATGACCCACTTGAAAGAAAATGAATAAAATCTTCCAGTATATGAATGACCTACTCTAACTTTAGCTGGAACCGCAGATTGATAGCATACATTAAAAGGGATTTCTTCACGGCAGGAGTAAAGAAATGTCTTTTCAAATGATACATTAAAGTGGAAAAGAAGTGGTACTGGCCCAATGAAGAGGAAATTGAAACGTGATTACTGGGACTTTAGGTCTGGTATTCTGTATAATAAATACAGTTGAGCCTGTTAATGATGAGAGAAATATCATAAATAAAGAAATTGGTTGAAAAGATTTTTCAGAGAGTTAATAAATCTTCAACTTGTTTTCAAATAGATTTAGATTTAGGTCAATAGGCGGGCATTTTTGTAAAATTTGATTGCCTTGGAAGAATAGATTTTCTTAGGAAACTGATAAATTTTCGCTTTCTATTTTACTTCTTTTGAACGGTAAATACTACCGACTTTTAATTTTCCATATTGGTATTAAATGTTCTGATTGATCGTATTTAATATGATTTGTTCCTTTCAGCGTCTGAGTTTTATGAAAATGAATGGGCTATTTATAAGGTGATTGAAGATTTTTTTGTTAAATCATTCACTTCATATAGAATAGTGTTTCTATTAGATAAAAGGTTTACCCTTTTAAACACTTCTTTTAGAAAAAGTTTTATAAATTTTGCAGAATTGTTTACATTAAATTGCAGTGAATGATAGAATTTTGAGAAATATGTAATCAACGCGATCATAAAATATGAGTTGATAACTAAATTTTAACAAATTAATATACAGATGTGTGTGTATGTGTGTAAGCAAATTAATATACAGAATGAATCATGGTGATTATCTAGATATCTTTAGTTTCTTGCAGTGAAACACTCGAAACCCTATGATAAAAATATAAATTCTGTTAAATATTCCTTGATTCAAACAGCTAGATGGAGCTCTGAATATCAGTTACTCTCTAGATTTTCCGTCAAAAATTTTAATCTATATTAATATGTAATCATGAAAAATTTCAAATCATCATTTAAGTTTTTAATATATAATCATGATAGAGCAGTAGATAAATAAATCTATTTATGAAATACTCGCAATCAGAAAAACTGATGAATAAAACTTTTTCTTTAATCAAGATATAGACACGTTATAAAAAGATTTACATTTAGAAATTTTACATGCAAATTTTTTTCAGATTTTCTCGAATATAAATCTATTGAGTTAAAATTCTCTACTAAACAAATCTAAACTCATTATTAATCTTAAAATGAAGATATCTGAACAAACCTGATTAAGCAACTCATTAAAATCAGTGGTATTCCATACATTTATTTCAGAAAAAAGAATTTTCTATTAGAAGAAAATAACAGAAGTTTTACTTTTCGTCATAGAATGAGTATTTTGGAAGGAGAAAAGAGTTTAATTCTTTCTTTAACCCTTTCTGTCCTTAGGGGCATATACGTCCCGGAGATTAGACTTCCTTCCAGATTGGTAAATAAATCCCACTTTCACACGGGTTTTTATGTTTTCAGAGTTCTTAAGGAATTTGTAAATAAAATTATGATTAAAGAAGCTTGGAAACACTCTTAGATTGGAAACGGTGGACTTATGTTTTCGTTGTCTTCAAGATTATTGCTACGAAGCTGCAAAGTTGTTTCGCTGATATGCTAATTGTATTGTAAGAAAGATAGTTTCAGTCGACTATACGATTGGGGTATATTGTCACAGGAGATTTCCAGGAAACGGGTAAAGAGAAAAACTTTAAACTCATAGTATACTTCTTTTAGTATGTTAAAATTAACTTAAACTACAGTTAAATTTTAACCATGCAAAAGTCAGGTCAAAAGGGTTAAACAACTAAACATTTTTCTCCAAGCATTTAGGAAATATTTGGAACGTTTCCTCTTCAAACATCCATGCACAAGAGGAAAAAACTATTTTAATGATTTATCTACTAAATAAATGAATATATTAGTTAGATAAAAAATTAACGAAATCCAAATAAAAAAGAGATATTAACGATATAAAATGTATTCTACTGAAAAGTTTCAATGGTTTGTACCAAAAATCAATAATTTATTTCATAAAAACTATTTCCCGCGAAGTGGTACATTATTTTTTGAATGTGATCCTTTTTTTGCCGAGTGTGCATGTATTGAAAACCAAAGCAATTTTATGAACTTTCGGTACGGTCTCTTCAAATCAATGAATCCCATGCATCCAAAGACTCTTCGATATGAAAGGATGGAGAATTTTAAAAGCGCCTTTTTCCGGGTGAGGGTTAATTTTGTTCTGAATGTTTAAAACCGGTTTTGTTTACATTATATTATTATTCATAAACGTTGCGAAATCTAAAACCAAGAAGGATTAAAAAAATATTTTTTGATTGAAAATTAACCAATATTTATATTGCTAATTTTTTTTTCTGCATATATTGAAAATTTGGATTAAAAGGAAAAACTTATAGAACACATGAAAATGTAATAGCAAAGCAATATATTAAATTTTGAAGTAAATATCTTGAATAGTCAAGGAAATATGAGGATTTGTAGTAAATAATTTTTAATTGCACTTACATTAAACATAGCGTAATTTTTCTTTCATAATGACAAATGCAGGTATCTAAGGCAGGTAATATAAAAATTCCAGTTGAATACCATTAAGATTTGGAAAGATATCAGCATTGCAACGACCAAAATTCCTGTTGCTGTCCAAGAGAAACAAATGATCAGGAGTTTTCCACGAATTGCAGTTTTTAAACTTGATTCCTTACATAGTTTTAATAAATTTCATGAAGGTTGTATATTCTTAGTACTTTTAAATTAAATGCGTATTTGAAATTGAAATTCGAAGGTTAATTCTCGAAGATTCAAGTTTGAAAAAAATTGATTTGTGGAAAACCCCTCATCATTTTGTTTCTCTTAGAGAACAACAAAATTTCTGCTCGCTGCAATGTAGAAATCTTTCGGAATCTTAATTTTATTCAACAGGAATTTTTATATAAGCTGACTAAGATATCTGGCTTCAACGTTATGTAAGAAAAATAACGTTTTCGAGCAGGCGCAATTAGAAATTATTTACTACAAATACTCATTCTTCCTCACATATTAAAAGTATTTACTTCAAATTTTAATTAATGCTTTGCCATTGCATTGTCGTGTAGTCTGTAAGTTTCGTATGATTTGGCTGAAAACTCTGCGTGTTATAAGAAAAAAATATGAAGAAAAATTGGGATTTATGCATGCTATTTTTACGATAATATATGCAGGCATTGCGCATAGGAAACACAACCATTGACGAAAGTTTAAAATCATTATCAGCTTTCTATGAAGCAGGGTGATACAAACCCCTTTGCGTCTTCATCAGTTTATAAACGGTCCACTAAATGCCCTCGTGACAATATCTTCCCTACAAAATGTGAGAACCAATGTCTGCATGACCCACGATTCTCCACAATTGATTGTGAGCCATTGTATTCAAATTAACGTTACATGTTTTTAATTTTACCAATCTTGCAATAGTTTTGGCCAGTAGTGTATATCATTCGAATAATGTAGACTATGTTTTAAAAATTATTATATTTGCATCATATGAAATCAGTGGTAACGATTTGCAACCTTTCCTGATATTTATTGTAATATCTATAAATAAAAAATTCCAAAAGCCTCACTAGCAGAATACACCGATTTTTCGGTATTTATTCATAAAATGCACAAATTGAAATTTATTCCTAAAGTCGATGTCAAGTTTACTACTTAAAAGAAAGCAAGAAAATGTCTTATCGCTTTTAAAATATTATGGAGACCCGAAAATCATATTTAAACTTCAAGATATTTCTACAGTATAGATGGATTATAGTAAAACTTCGAAATTTTAATTTTGAATTCAAATCATAAATTTTGTGAGAAAAGCGTAATAACATTTTTTTCTTCTTCTGATAATGATGCCAAGTCATGAATTCAAATCCTGAAAGCTCTTATATTACTGAGACGAAAAAATTACAAAGGAAAAAATTTTTAAATCATTTGATCATTTAGTTCAGAAATAAATATCTCTTTTTGAGAAAAATTGTGGAAACCATATATAAGAATGTAGACGCAAACAAACGAAAACAACTTTTATTTATTTATTTATCTAAGCACCATGAATGTTTTTTAAGAAATATTTAACCAACGTACACCTGAATTGGTCTATCGTAGAGTATATCCATGGCCTATTATTCGACAATGATCAAATCATGTTATTGCAATGATTTTTAAAATGCTTCCTAGTAGTAATAGTTAAAGCACTTATACTAGTATCTGAAAATAAGCACCTATCAACAATGTTTAATTGTGGTAATTTTAAACATATGTCCCGAAGCTCTACTTGAGAAATATCTGTTAAATTTCTGAACAGACAAGAATTTTCGTAAATTTNGTTAAATTTCTGAACAGACAAGAATTTTCGTAAATTTTGTTAAATTTTAATGTGTTCTATGGCGTGGGTTACACGTCTGGATGAGAGAATGATGGCTCAAACGTTTCCCTCGTCATCTGATTACAGTTAAAAATTACTAGGCCCGTCCGAATGTCAGAAAGGGGCTAATTAACTAAGCAAAACTCCATTGTAGTATGGATTAAAAAATATTAAGCCGAATTTGTTGGTATTATTTTTAGTGAAATTAAATTAATAATTCTGGATATTCTATCAGCATTTATTCTATTCGTATATAATTAACGTATTTAACTTTAAAATATTTGATATGGAATATTGGATATGGAAATTGCGATTTTAGATGGGGTATCTCGGTAGGCATCTATGATAAAAGGGAAGATTTCAATTTCAGAGCCAATTTCTGAAGCATTTTTCATTCAAATCTTAATACTAAGATATTTGAAAATGTAATTTTTTTCTCAATTTTTCAGAATTAAGAAAATTTGCGATAACTGGTTCTCTTATTTAAAAGCGACAGATAATTTAATAAAAAATTTATATTATACCGGATTTCCAAAAAATTTTTGCAACATAGAATTTTTAATTAAGAAAGGCTTGGATGGTTTTTATCTACTTAGGATTTCTCCATAGATGGAGCTAGGCTGGTTGGGTTCCTCCTAAGTAATTATTGTTCTTGTATATTTAGGCGCCATTTTTCAAAAATTGTAGCTTGGCGTATGTTATTTCCTCCTTTTTCAGAGGAAGAGAGTAAGTTTTGTTGTCTTTTCCTTTCTTCTGCTTTTTCTGCATTAAAAGCAAAATCGTAGTATTTTGATAATAGTTATTTCTTCTCTTTCAATCTGGTATATTTCGGGTCACGAAGGGTCTAATTTTCAGACTTAACAGTCGTGATCCTTGAAAAAGTCCAAATGCCTGATTTTTTCCTATTTTTATTTAATCCTTTTGTAGCTTTGTTTATTTTTTATTTGGTTTATGTTCAATTAATTTAAAATATTCGAATATTTAAACTATCCTTTAATATTTCGGGAGTTTTCTCAAATCGATTCACTTTTGATATGAAAATTTGAATATTCTAGAATATCAACAGAATATCCACTGATTCGAAAGATGCAAATAATTTTTTTCAAAACTAAATAAATTACTTCAAATTATTTCAATCATCTTTTGTTGAAGATGATAGATTTTCCTTTAAAATTTCGTTTCTTTTTATTCATTGTTCTTCCTTGTTAGAATTCAAATGACTGATGTTTATTAGAAAAATCTGAATATGTCCCCAAAGCAGAGATTATTTATATAAAAATGACAAAAATTCAAATATTCCCATTCCATAGTTAAAGCAGATGATAGATCTATATTGTGGCTTATTCAATATATTTTTAAAGAAATTTTCTGTTTTTTTCCTGATATACCGCTTTGGCTTCTTTTGTGGTTACTTCAGTTTTAAAATTTTTTACCGTAAATAAAGTTTATTTCCTTACAAAAAAGAGCTTTTAAAAATGAGAATCATGAGCACCACAGAGGAAAATGTAGAAGGATTTAATCAAAAAAAGGAGTAAATTCAACGGAAAAAGACGTAGGGAAAACTTCCTTGATTTAATGTCGTTTCCAAATCAACAGAAACGCAACTCATAGCTCCGTATTAAATCAAGCTTTCTGTCCCTTTTTAAAGTTGAAAGAATCAGGTAAAAAAATGAATCGTCAGAAGTTGGGCAGATGAAATACTTTATAATAGAGAATTTTCATTGAGGAGATCAGGAAAGGAAAGTAAAAAAAGAGAGGATTGAAAAAAGTATGGGTTAAATTTAAACGCTGCCGTTTTTTTGAAATCGACGGAATAACGGAAGAAAAGAAAAATAATCAATATTGCGATTAGAATGTATTTTACTATTGTTGTTTAAAGAGATTATTGTTCTGAAGTATAAGATGTTGTATAATGAAGTATGATTTTCTTGAGTTTTCACGAAAGTTGGGGATGCATTTTTGGAGAAAAATCTCAAGAACAGGAAATCACGAAGTGCTTAGAAGATGAAACTGCATTGTTTTTCTTTGAAACATTCTTAGAAATTTCTCCTATCATTTAAAAATCACAAAGATCATGTAAAGAAATATTGCACTTGTAAATGAAACATGAAAGAAATAAGCAACATGAAGGAAAACATTAGAAAAAAATAGTTTAAAGCAAATTAATTAACAAAAAGGCATATTTCATGAGCAACATGAGGCAACATTCCATCTCACAATTGTTGATATTAAAATAGATATATTTTTATACTGTAATGTATTTCCTTCGTAAGACACTATTTTTTTTGTTTACTTGAGTAGAAAAATTTTAAAAGAGATCTTCTTTATAGCAATAAAATCTATGAATTTTCACTAGAAGAAAGAGATAAATATATTTTATAGGGCCAGGATTTTTTTTAGAATGTATGATATGAACGATGTATTAACTTCATCAAATATTAAGAATTCTCGGCACTTTTTAAAATGTATCCTCACTCTTTTTCTAATTTTTGCGAAATTAAAAGACAGTACTATGTTTAGCAGAGCTATAAGGGGAAGGTTTCATACTCAATTCCAGTACAACTATCACTTGTAAAACACGCATTCTTAAAAATATTGATTTCAAGTTTGAGTAGGTATAGTTTTGAAACTTCAACTATAATTAATAACCTTTGTTTTCAATTTCTTGAAGTTTTAAAAACATTCCAATATCTTAATAATGTAAATATATTTTTAGCAGTTTCATTCTGCGCATCTTCCGATTACACATTAATACCAGCACAGAGAACTGAAAAACAATGAAATAGAATACGGAATTGATTTGGCAATACTTTATTATATTTGTAGTCAAATTTTATTGGTACGAAGAAACAATTGTTTGATTCACAAAGATTGAAAGGAAGAAATCGTCCTAAAAATGATAATAATCTATCTTCCTAAATTCATTGTGGAAGATATTTTCATGCAGTTTGACCAGCTGATGAACATATTTATGCAGAGTTATGTGCCGGTGTTTTAGGCAATTCAATACTATATGTTACAATGTGTCTGATCTTAATTTCCTGTCATGTGGTTACAGACCAATATCGAGCCATGTAAATGGAGCAATAAAGTTATCAACTCGAAAGGGCGGGTACTAATCGTGATGCGTGATACATTAAGCGAGTCATTTACCCTGACGATAAGAAAATTATTCTGGAAAGGACGAAAATAAAGACAGAATGCTTGGTCGGCATTAATATTTTTCAAATTTCCAAATAATACTCATACCAAGAAGTGAAAGAGTATGAATTATAATGAGAAATTGTTATGATATTACTATACTGAAACTATAGAACAAATGTTTTATTCACAACGAGTGAAAGTAAAAAAAATCACTGGAGAACTAATAAAATGCATCAAATCATAAGAGAGAAATCCATTATTATGCAATTTAACCAGCTGATGAAGGTATTAATGCACATATACGTGCCGCTAGTTTGAGTAATTCAGTATATTATGTTACGATATATCTCATATGAACAACCTAGCATGTGGCTTCAGATCAGCTTCTAGTCTTGTTAAATGGAGCAATAATTTTACGTCTAATTGGATTTCAGCGCGTTGCTTCTTACATTAAAATGCTGATTCATTCTGATGTTAAACGAGCTATATAGTAAATGAGAAAAGAAAACGTGACTTAAACAGCATCTAAGTTAGGTTGTTTGCTAACTATATACAGTTGCCTGTTATTCTAATAATCAGGGGTTTTTTTCTTTCTTTGGTGGTCATTTTATGTTTATCGTTTAAGAGATTTACGAAGAAATTTTCATTTCATTGAAAAGAAGGAAAATTAAATGAAAATTTCTTGTCTTCACTTCTTATGCCTTAACATTTTGTCATTTTAATTCCGTAAAATTAAGCTGCAAGCCCGTTACGACTATGAGCGTCCAAATGCATAATCAGAAGAATCTTTATTTTCGGTTATTTCGCTAGCTGCAGTAAATGATGCAGAGGTTAGAAGGCTGATAAATAAAAGATTTTCTATGCTAAATCAGAATTTTCTGTTAAGGTTAAAAGAATACAAATTTACTAAAATGCGTTGACTCCTATACAGTGAATGAAAAATTTATTTTGTTCAATGCTTGCTCTGCAGATTATAATCATCTGCAAAAAATTTAATAAATAGGACGATGAACGTAAGAATATAATCTCTACCGGAAATGATGGGAAGACATCTGGTCTTACTGATATTAGTTCTTACTGAATACAATATAATTGTTTCTGTTATGTAAAGTATGGAGTTTCATTTCAGTTGTTTTTTATGTCTCTTGTGGTACAGAGAGTAAAACAGCATTCTAAAAATGCTCTGTAATTAACTTGAAAAAAAGAATCACATGCTTTGGAATAAAATTATTTTTTACGAACTTTTGCTCAAATTCCAATATATATTATAATTGCTGGATTTTTTTCGTTGTCTTTCTCTGTTGCACTAAATAAATATATGTTATTATATCTGGTATGAGAGTATATTTCTTGGTATTATTTTTGAACATTCCTCTATAAATTATTTAAAGTGCCAATTTTGCTTCAATGTTTTACTGTGTTTCATGCTATTTTTGTAATATAATTGTTTGCGATTGCTTCTACAGCTGTTGCTCAAAAATGCTTGTAATTGTGACATCATAATGTTTCAATCATATGTTGATGATACAAGCATATAACCCATGCCTATAATCTCTTTGTTGAAGAATAGTAGCAAATCATCAATTCAGATAAATACTGTTTCTAAAATTTAATGCATATTTTTATTTCTAATCTCATTTTGTTAAGCGGAAATCAGTGAAAAAATGTCATATTTGCTTCTTCAAAACATTTTAACTAACAAATTTTTATATAGTAGCTTTTAATATGCGTCATTCAGTTTTGTTTTTAGACTTTCTAATATCCTGTCAACAATACTAAGTGCATATCTGCAACTATGTTTGAATTAATAACAATAAAGTTCAACAACATGGCGCAAATTCTTTTCTCACAAGTTAGAACGAAAAGAAATTGCTCTAAGAAGAGAAATAGCTTTCTTTCAATGCTCAAGTCTTTGGAAGGCTTCCAATCAACTTTGTGTAGTTTATAAGTATATACAGGTTTTGCTGTAGCTGGCTTTCGTGAAAGATATAAGTGTTGGAAACTCATTTCTTTTATATCCTATGAACATGTTTCTGTTGAAATTATTTTAAAATTTTCCCCATGTAATGAAAAAAAGATGCCTTCACTTACAAATCAATGATGGGAATCCGAGGTTTCAGAAACAAGAAAGGAAGAAATGCATTGCAACTCATGAGTACAAACTTTTTATAACATATTTTACGAATGAATAAGTTGTGCATATACAGATAAAGGACAAAATTTAGCACAAACATTAAGAAAAGGAAGCCTCTAGCTGACGTAGCATCAAAATTAAGAAAGGGAATCATCATCAATATTAAAGCGGTTCAACTACCTGTATTTAGAAATTATTCAAGAAATTCATCCACTCATTTCTAAAACCCGGAAGTCCTTATTTGTTCTCCGGTAAGTGTAACAACAAGATCTTCCATAACATCCGATACTAGTTTGTTGAAAATAAGATTCGGAAATTTTGAAAATCAACAAGTGCCAAGAGTTTGTTTTCACACTTGATGTTTTCTTAATGTGTTTGACGAAATGTAGATTCATCCCATTGGTTACTCCCAAATCACTAATTGATCCGTAAATTTCTTGATGATAATTAATAAAAGTTTTTCCATCCTCTAATTAGACTATCTTATTGTGGTAAACACTTCGATCGATTTCGAATAATGAAAATCAACAATTAGATAAAAATATTAAAAACTGAAATAAAATCCTATACATATATCGAATTTAAATAATGGTGATCAATATTTTATTTTCTCAACCGTTTTTCATTTCGTTTTAGCAATGCTGTCCATTTATACCATTTTAATTTTACTTTCATATTTTTATTTTCATTTCAGATTGGCAGGAGGTAAATATATAAAACAAAAAATACGTCCAATCCCTTTTTTACCTGTTCTACATGCACTAAATCAACTTACTGAAAGATCTTGAAAACTGAATTCCGATCATTAAATCCAGCTGTTATAAATTAATTAGAAAACCAAAATTACTTTTTAAATAAAGAAATTTTTGAAATAATGAGTATGAATTTCTAAAAAAACGTATTGAGGATTATTATTAACAAAATTGAGATTACTAAGTCATCAGTTAAGGAAATTCGGAAAAGGAAAATTTATTATTTCAATAAACGAAAAATTCAAGTCTCCCGAAATCTCCTGAATCGAGTTCCTAAAATCGGCAATCAACAGCTTATGAATGGGTAACAAAAATGTTAATTTAAGGAACATTTATTGTTCAGAGATTTCGTATACGCTGCCTCTTCCTTATACTGATGAATATAGTTTCCTACCACAGTCATCCCTAATAGCAGAAGATATGATGCGATATCTCTACGATGTTGTCCGGTATTCTGAATGCCGTACAATATCGTGAAGATATCGTAACAATATTGTGCAGCGTCTTGTACTATTAGGGATACATATATGCAACTTAGCCACATTACTACAATGAAAAATTTCAAAACTTTTCTAAGCAAATTATAATACATTTTTCCCTTGATGGACGATATACATGATTGTTTTGAAATACTGATGAATTATTTTTCATGTTCTTTGGTACATAATATTATCAAATAGTGAAACGATATTTGAATAAATAATTGTGAAATAAGAAATATTATTAAAATAGTAAGCTAAATTCCGTGCCTCTCTTTCTCTCGTCAACTGTTGTACCAGAAAATATTTTACCTTTGGATGTGGATCGGTGCAACTGATGTACCAGACACAAGAAAGGATTTCACTCCCCGAATTCAATGCAGTTCTTCTGGTTTAATTCCCCGTAGCCAAAAGGTTAACATTGGATATTAAAATTAGTATCATGGGTTAACGTGATGTTGTCTTACGTTGAAGGTCGGTGACGACTATGAAAATATGAGAGTAATAAATTAAGATCTGTGGCATATTAAAGCTAACGTAGCATTTGATGGCCATCCAATCGAAAATTTGTTAAAAGATGGAGAGTCCCTTCTTTTCGTAAATAATTTAGTTTGATAGTTTAATTTACAATAATAATAAAAATAAGTATAAACACTGACATCCTTTACAAATACCTTTTGACGATTACTGCGACTAATTTTAATTATTTTCCTGGAAACCGCTTTCGCTGTTTAATGTTTTTATTTATCTAAAAATTTACTTTGAAATAGAAGTATATAATGAATGATTACTATTAAAAACTTTGAGAAAGACATCCGTTCATAAAGGTAATAAAAGATAGCCAATATTTTTTATTAAAAATTTTGTGCTCAAAATGAATAGGGAAAACGTGGGGTTGATAGAAGTTTTTAAAAAAGAATATTAATCTCATTGATAATGCAATAATTTTGATTCGTATTTAGGACTTTTTTATGTTCATAGTAGCTTAATATCTTTGTTCTTTTCTCAGCGAATGAGGTTTTCCGATTTTTTTTACCTTTAGATTTTTAATTTAAAAAATAATTCGTTAATTTTTAATACGCTAATAAAAGCGTCCCCTATTAACACAAAATATTCAAAAATATTGCTGCGATATTTTCGCGATATTGTGCGGCATTCAGAATATCAAAGAACATCCTGATAGATCGTACAATGTCTTGTGCTAATAGGACCATCTCAATTCTTTTTATTTTTATTACTAATTATTTTCTGATTTGGAGCTTTTAGATATTGCATAATTCATTATTATAATTATTATACAATATTATAATCACCTCTGTTTTTCAAACTCACAGCAGATAATGCTTCCCCATATGAAATCTAAAGGTAACGAAAATTCATTTTAAGTATGTTTTGAGATATTAAATTATTGCTGAATTGTCATTGGGAATGTAAAACATTACAAAAATTCTAGAGCACAACAGGAAATGAATGAAAAATTGATTTATATCCTCCATTTTTACAAAAATATATGAAATGAAATAAATGAAAGCGTGAAGGTTCATATAGGGTAATTGAGGATGACTTTTAAAGACTCTGTCATCTTTTTCGCTTTAATGCGATGGTCTTTATTTTTTTTTATTTGCGAAGAGGTCTTTATTTTTGTGATTGCATAAACATATGCTGTAGGGTTCATTAAACAATACTTCCTTTCAAAAATAATTTATTATAAATCAACCTCATTTTTTAAGAGAGTTCTTATTTTACCCCGAAGTGGTCCCAATTACCCCAGAGACCACGGAGTAATTGGGAACACGTATTTCTGCTTCTAATCACAGTTACGAATTGATTTGAAGAGAATATATTTGAAATGATTACTAACTACTGTGTATTAACTCAAATTGTATTTAACTGCCTTTTCTAAATTATCACAAAATACTGTTTTTGAAGTTTTTTCTACAAAAATATCTTCTATTTCATGGAATATCGCATATAAACTATTATAACTATTTACGACCTTCAATTTGGTGTAATTTATAATCATTTTAACTCAAATTTTATCGGGAAAAGTTGTAAAATGAATCTTTATAGAAACTGAAGTAAGTGAATATTATGACACACTAGAAGGAAATAGAAAAGATTTAAAAATCACACATAAAATTTATTAGAAACAAATAGTTCCATATAGTAGCAGAAAGTAGATTTTCCACTTGAAATCCAATGTTCTATTCACTTTTCTACTAATTTTTCTTTTTGACATTCATACTTATTGACTCTTTCCTACAATCTACTTCAAAGATACGATCTGTGAGTATAGCATTTAACTTACTCTTGGAAATCGCAACCTGGTCTTTCGCCACCGAAACAAAATTTGATGTAATCAAATTGGAGGTTTTTAAGCCTCTCGTATCATATTCACCACCATCAACTTCTTGAATCCCGCAGACGTACGAATAATGTGCCTTCATTCTGAAACCTACAACCTTATCGATCGAAACAAACATATTTGTTGAGAAATCAACCATGGATGATTCAAGATAAATTACTTCCTCTATCACCGCAGCCTACATTTCTTGTTCTAAAGAGCCAAAATCCTCATCTTCAGATTCTTCCATCAGTTTCATGTTTTCTTCTTCCTCTCATAAGTTTCTTATTGTTTTCCCTACTTGAATTCAAACGTCTTCATTCCATTATTATCAAAGAATTTTTCATGCGTAAAAAGTAATACGTATGTAGATCACATGGTAAATTGTTTTAAAATGTCAGTTCTTAATTTAATATAAAAAGTGAACTTTACTGATGGGAAAGAACGCAACCCCGTTTCTAGATTTAAAATTACTTCCTATCAAATAATAAAATATTCGAAATACATAAAAAGTAAAGATTTTAGCTTTATTAGAAACCGTTCCTAATTTCCCCGCAGTAAAAATTGTCATGGGTAATTAAGAACATTAACCTGTTCCTCAAGATGAAATCCTAAAACGAAAACTGAAGTTTGTACGTAATCGTTAATTCCTACTGATGTAAGAAATATATAAATTAGAAACTTAGCTTGCATATAATCGGCGAGCGTAGAGAACGAAAAATGAAACTTAAGAAATTTTGATTTCACTTTTCTGAACACGGTTGTAATTAAAGGCACCAAACGTTACCAAATAGCATTGAAAAAAATCCCTTTTCGGCAAGCTTGAAGGCAAAGGTAGATTCCTTTACGTTAATGTTACAAAAGTCATGAAATATTACATATTGATCAATACAGACATAGCCTATGACTTTATTGTTTCTACTCATTGCAATATTTACGCTGTGATTCTGTTTTCATGTCATTTAATTTTTTGCTATATCAAGGTTTTATCATTCCATTTTCCATTCCAAAAAGTTATGATAGATTTATCGGTCAGTACATTGCTCAATTTTTTTATATCTCAACACATAATCATTCAACAGGTAGGAGTCATAAAGAAATAAACATCTCAGCAGTGCAAATATCTCCTAGATAACATTAAGCCAGCCTATCTGAAACAGTAACAAGAAATTGACTCTTGGCACGAATGAAGAAAGACTCTAGATTTAAAAATTAATTTATTTAATCTAGGTTACAATATAATTGTGCAAACATTACTTTGTCACATGGTAAAATCACATGACATGGACACACTTAAATACTACTAAAATGGGCTCATTTATAGAACTCCCTGTTTACAGAGATAATAGTCACTAAATTCTTAACATATAAGAGAATAAAATTATTAAACATTCTGTGTGGCAAATTTAATACGTGTTTTTAAAGCATAGGATATGAATGCAGCCAATTTGAACAGTAAATTTAAATCTCCATCGACGGTTAAAACCAAATACTCACACAGAAAATCCCAAACAATTTTAAAGTTAAGGAGATATTTTTCAATAATAAAAAGGATAAAGGAAACTCTTATTTAAATATCTATCGTTTTTTGCTACTTTATATTGATTTTATTAAACAAATCATGGTCCCGCCATGTTTAGTTAAATATCAAATTAATGTATTCTGTCAAAAAGACTATTATCAAATTAACTATTAAAATTATTTGATTAATTAAAATTAACTATTTACTTAATTAAAGTTAAAAATTAATTGTTACAAAACTTCAGTAAAACCTTTTTCATGGCTCATACTATATGCTAGTAATCTTTATCTTATAATTATCTAATAATTATATTAATTTAAATAAAAGTCACTGTGGCTATGTATGTATGTTCCACATCTCCTCATAAACCACAGGACTGATTTCAATCAAACTTTTTATTTAAGAAAAGAGAAAGGTCACCTTCACCTTTTGAAAGCCTAAAACATGCTTAAAATTTCACTTAATTAAAAATTAAGCAAGGCATTTTTCCGCGATGTCTTTTATTTCCATAAATTTGTTTATCTCATTTTAATATTTTTTCAAAATTAATTTTAAGCTGATTTCGTAACAATATTCTTGTTGATCAAAAATAATACGAAGAACTGTTTCCAGAAGGAAGAATGCTAAAAGAAAATTTTAAAAGTAGACGATTTTAACAATTTATATCGGGACCAGCTATTGATTTATTTTCACGCTTTAAATTAATGAATAATTAAACAGTTAATTTAATTGTTTGAAAATATTCATTAAAACCTTTCATTGAGTTTAGTAATTGCTAACAAAATATGAAGTACCTATATAACAAATAATAACGTATAAAGAAAACGGATGTTTTTAAAAATCGTCTGGTTCAATTGATATTCTCATTTTAATTGAAAGCGTTTTAGATCAGAAAAGGAATTTGTGTATAATAATATTTATACAATAGTAATATTTACATTGAAAATATTAAACATGAAAACATTTTAATCCGGAGCAAAGCCAGGTATATCAATTAACAGTTATAATTAACAAAATTTAACAAAGATATTAACTATAAATTAATTAGTCATAAATTAATTATATATTATACCGTATAAAAAGTGAAAGTGAATGCGGTTGATGGGAACTCATAACTTCTAAGTAAATCTTGCTGTCAAAAAACTTTCAATATAAAAGTAGTTTGTTATGATAAGGTGATAATTCGCCTAATAGAAAATTTTTTTCTATCTTTAGTCATAACAGAGCTATGGGGAAATGATAAGTTGGGGAGGGGATTGAAAATGGCTTTTTAGCTCATAACTTCTAAGAAATTGTGGCTATCAAAAAAGTTTCAGTACAAAAGTTGTTTGTTGTGATAAGGCAATAATTCGCCTAATTTGAATTTTCTTTCTATCTTGAATCGTAAGGGAATTATGGGAATATTAAATTTTCAGTTCCCCACCATTTCCATCCCCTTTGAGCTGGTTGGCCCATCTGCGAACTCGGTCGAGATTTTCACTATCCTTACAACATATCCGTCGCCAGTTAAAGTCTAATCAAAATTACTCTAGTTATCGTGTTTACAAAATAACACGGGCCAAAGCGTTATGCATATACTTCTCTGCTAATAATAATAAGGAAAAGAACATTTTGCCCTCTATTCTCATAAGTATTGGAGCTACAAGAATGAAAGAGGGTGGAAGAAACTGCAAATGACGAGAGCTTTCCAACAAGGGGTAACATGCTTAGGTCAAAACGTACTTTAAGTTAGGGGGAGAGGAGGGGAAGGGTGGGAAAATCACTTTTCAGCTCATAACTTCTGAGCAATTGTAGCTATCGAAAAAGTTTAAATATAAAAATTGTTCGTTATGATAAGGCAATAATTGGCCTAATTTGAATTTTCTTTCTATTTTCATTTGTAAAGGAATTATGGGAAAAGGAAAATTTCCACCCCCCACCATTTCCACCCCCTTTGAGCTGGATAGCCCATCTACGAACTCGACCGAGATTTTCACTACCCTTACAACATATCCCTAGCTGGTTAAATTTACATCAAAATTACTCGAGTTATCGTGTTCACAAGATAACATGGGAAAAAGCGTTATACATATATATATATATATAAACTTTTTAACGAAGGGTGGTTTTGGGTTCTAGGGGTCATGATCGGTGAAGATCTGCAGAAATTTTCCGAAAGTCGCGTCATGAGAACCATTGCAATAGGTAGAGTTCCTATAAGGAATCTACCTAAAAGAATAAAAGTGGGTTTCTTCTTTCTCTAGAGTATCTTAAGCAAAGCACAAGCTTTTCAGTTCTCTAAGGCCTCACAGGTGAGCTCTGTAGCCATCGTTCTCAATTACAACTTGTTCCCAGTTTCTCCGCCTGACCCTATAAACATCTTTTGATAATTCTTCGACCTTTAAAGATAATTCAGCCGCATTTTCTTGATGTATTTTCTTAATTCCTGAAATATTTACATTTTAAAATACTTTTCACTTCGCTCTGAAAATGATAAAGAAATACCAAAGAATATTTCAGCCTCTCTTCTCATTAAACATATAGAAATTTTCCTTTCCGTAATTCCTGTTTTATTAGTGATGAACGAATGTTTCTTCATACTCATCTACAAACATCAGAATCCAAATTTTATTGAAATAATGAGCTTCAACAAATAGATTGGTGCAAAAGTTCTTAAAGCAGCTGATAATATTCTCTCCAGAGAGAGTTTAAAGAAGAAGCAAATTAATCACATAATTCAGAGCGGCTAGTGTGCAATCTATTATTTATCAACACTTAATGATCCCATATCGAATCGCTAATGGAGAATCCTAGATTAGCTATTCAAAGAGCTCAAAACGTGGCATGAGATTCTCAACAACTTGCGGTTAATTATCCTTAGAAGATGAATAATTCCCTAACATACAGCAGCTTTATGGTTAATAGTTTAGACTAAAATTTAATATTGACATTGAGTTTCTTACCTTTTTTTCTTCTTCTACACAATCTGTCTAAGGATAAGAAAAAGGATTCTCTTTAATTTTCTTATTAGTTTGATTTCAAAACGAAACATTTCTTCAAATTTTGTGCTATGAAGCCTAGTTATATCTTACAGTTAACCGGTTTTTACACTCTAAGCTCGAACTTAAATAATAAAGATTAAAAATAAAATGCAATAATCTTGCAAAATTAGTTTCATATGGTTATACGAAAACTTTTGTTATCAACGAATTTTTGTTAAGTTTTCGGTTTCATCCTTAGCTTTACAATCACATTTAGCAAAATCATTCTTAATTTGTAATCTATATTTTATAAATATATCACTCTTCTGCAGATAGAATTTTTACAATTCAATAAAAAAATTTATCCATTTTATATCTCTTGTCCATTATATATTTCTTTTTATATTTCTTCTCTACAGTAGCTCAAATTTCTTTTTTGCCAATTTCATTCCTTTAGTTAGACAAAAATCTCAAATTTTGCTTGAAATAAAATTCTTAAAATCCCCAACGTTAGACAAATTATACACTCTATTAGTATACAAATTTAAAGCTTTATAATGATCCTTACTTAGCCATTATTTTTAACTTAATATTTAGTTGATTTTCTCGCGTTTATTGTAAAACCATAGTTTGGAAAAAGTCATCTACATTTTTCTTTTTCTTCAGTTCTCATTATTTATGATTTTAAATTTCGAAAGGTTCTCCGTTGCCTTTTTAAATTCAATTAAATCAGAAATTTTCTAATTTTAAAACCTAACATTAATGCATTATTTTCATTACTTATAATTATCACAATCCAAATTACTAAATCCTCTGGAAACTTTGATATTATGACATTTTTAAAGTTAACGGATGATGGTGTGTGAAAATAATATTAATTCAAATTCAATCAGTCAAAAGACTTTGTTTTGCAGCTTCTCAAATGATGAAGTATCTCATTCGAAATGCTGCCTCAAATTAATCGCTATAATGAAGATGACCTTAAATTTTAGAACTGGAAAATGCTAAACTTCCCTTAAGCATAAGATACATGTATGTTTTTCTACTAACTCATCAAGCTCACAGAATTGTAGTTTAGATTTTTTTGGAAGGAAATGGTAGCAAAATCTGGCCTTTCCTTCATCCAAACAGTGAATATATAATGATTGCTTTCTAGTTACACGCCAGAAAATGCCTTCCTGTAAGTTTTCTCTGCTCTGCAAAGAATACCATTTTCTCCAAATCGCACGATGAGTGTGTTGGTTCTAAATGTCGCCAGATAAGAGACACCAGCGAAATTCAAGTAAAGAATTTGAAATTGTGGAGTGTGTGCGAAACTATTTGGGAAAAATAATTCCGATTTGATCTGAGAAATAATATTACAATTCCAAAGACCATAAGGGATTCTGAAATGGCCTTCTCTCATTCAGTGGTAAACGTACCGGCAATAATATTATACAATTTTTTTGCAAATTAAGCTAAACCAGGGGAATGCAAATTTGAGTTACGTTTAAATACAGTAGTATATAAATAGGACAAATGAAAATTAGTTTCATGAAAACCACACTGAAAAAAAAATATAATTTTAGCCTAGTCTCTCAATGACCCATACTTAATCCATTTCTTTGCAGAATTTCATTCTTTGTAAAACAAAACTTGGTAAAGCATTAGCAGCAAACTAGTAGTGGTATACACTTTGGTTACGTTTTATAGCGCGAAAGATAATTTTATAGCTAATATTGGATGGAAAAGGACAAGCAATTATTTGCAATTTCTCAGAAAAAAATGAACTGTTTTCTCCTGTATGTAAATGAGCTGATTGTTTGTTAAACGCTCAATAAAAATGCTAAAAAACTGCCCTTCATAATTGGTCGTCTCCTCTATATAGATGTTACAAAGAGTCGCCTTTAAGACCCGAAACTAAAAGTGGCCCGTGTGTTTCCAAACTATTTCGTCTCTTCTATGAACTATACAGGTAGCAGTGACACAGCTGGGCGATTTTTATTACTGTCAAGAGTGTCAAACGACAGTACGGCGACGATACTTTCCCAGCATCCATATTGAATAATGACCGCTTTATTTGATCCAGCCATATGAAAACTTAATCCGCTACCTCGAAAGAGAAATAGTTGCTTATTGTGTGCACAAGCCAAAGCAATAAGCGAACGTCGAAAATACATTAACAACTAAAAGTCACCCATGTGCTCCTAGCCTTAATAGTTGGTATCAGGAATGCAAATTAAAAACCATTGAAAAAATGGTTTTGTTCAGCTACCGGCACAGTTACTGTTTTAACGAACAACTCGTTATGTTTAACCGAAAATACCCAAAGCACGCTATTTCCAAATTAAATAAAGAACATTTGGGTCTTTGCAAAAGGACCTTCGATTTCGTTATTCGCGAGTAGTAACCAACTTAATCACTGGAATAAGCAAGTAACAATTGCCATGGAATAAGGATAGAGAAAAGCCGATACTTAATCCTAATTATGCATATATTACGGTCAATGTGATTAATCGGTTATTATTAATAAGCGAATTTTATGTGGTTATTAATAATGACCTGTTAATAATAACCGCGATTAGTATTAATAACCGATAATTTACATTGACCGTAACATGTGCAAACATTTTCTTACTGTATGAATTTAGTCTGGTCATAATTAAATATTAATGCTAAAAACTAGGAGTGAAACGACATTAAGGAAGCTCACTAAATGGCACATACGAGTAATAAAACCACGGAAGTGGCATTCTACAAGAAAGAAGCAAAGATTACCACGTGCTATGAATAGGAATAAAAACTTGCTACAAGTTGTATAGATAAAATGTTTATCGTCAATGCAGGTCTGGAAATTTTGTTAGATTCCAATTCAGTTTTTGAAACTGTACTAAAGTATTTAAAAACTCACTACATGAGAAATCCAGAAACGTAATCGTTAGTAAAGTAGCATTTCAGTTTATCAAATTTTTTACTCGAGGATTTGTAAAGTTTCCAAAAAGGAGTATGAACTACGTCTGGAATGTCTAATTTTTGGGAGACCAGAAGAGAATTCGAAATTGAAAAGTTTCCTTAAGCTTCGTATAATGCAGCGATTGTTCAAATGGACTTTAATATACGTCAAGAACGTAGAATAGATACTTTAAATTTCATCTCTCGAAATTTCATATAACAGAAGCAGTAAATGCAGTTGCCTTCCTACTTCAGTTTTCTTTCTAGAAAATACAATTTACCAAAATGACTGCATATAATTAAACATACATACATTTAAATATTTTCCAATTAACTTTCGACATCTTAAAGTTCTACTATAGAAGACTGAATCCTAGTTCCAATTATATTCTTACCTCAAGTAAGAATTCAATATGCAAACATTCTTTCAAGATTTTAAATCCATAAAATCTGTCGATTCGGCAAAAACAAATGAGAACTTCAGATTATGAAGAATCGAGTTGCATTTTAAGAAATCAGTTTTACAATTTACCTAAAGTTTGACGTACACAGTAATGCATAAGAGAAAGCATTGAAAGGATTATAATTCACCTAAGCTTCACAAAAATCCTATCATAAAATTTACAATGGTTTACAGCCCGCTTACAAGAATACATCCTTTCACAACAAATTGTACTATGTAGTCTGTTACTTAAAAAATGCATACAAGAAAGTATCCAATGCAAATAATCGTTAGCCCTTGCTTAAACTTAAAATGCAAAGAGCTGAAAAGAAAATTAGGCAGATCGATTAGAACTGTGTAATAAAGATTAATTATAAACAGATGTATAAATGAGGACACAGTAATCAATAGTAAACAATCGTTAAGCAATGCTGGTTTACTTAATAGAGACATTAGTTAGCTGAAAACACCTCGTTTTTAACCTCTTCAATGACGATTCTTTTAATGAGAACAGAATCCGTTTCAGTCATTATTTTTTTATTTTATATCGGCAACAATTCAGAGAGGTAGAAAAGGTTATATTCTTCTGAATTTTCCCACAATAATTTTAAAGAAAAACTAAACGTGCAAATATGTCAGTACCCTTGTAGATGCTGATGACATTGTGAATATCATGCATACATCAATACAGATAATAAAATGTCAATGAATAATGTTAAAGACTGCATTAGCGATAACGCTAGAAGATTAAAGACATATTTTATCAATCGCTAAGACTCCATTTGGTTTTGAATTTACCAAACCCGAAGTTTTTTGCTTTTTCTAAATAACGGAATCAAATTTAACTTGATCTATGCAAAATGTATTGTAAAGTGTACATAAATAAAATTGATAATAAAATCTAATACCCGTACTTATATCTCTATTTTCTAATTGATGTATGTATTTTGCACTCCCTTAAAATCCTATGCAAGTTGACACATACCACATCTATACAAAATTTAGAAACTTATGTATTTATATACGAAATGGTATCACATAAGAGAAGAAATTTTCCTTTCAAACTTATCCGGCGCTGTGGCCTAGTGGTCATGGCTAAGGCGTTGGAGTGTTTCAGGTTCGAAATTCGATGTCACTGAAGATTAGCCGTGTGTGTGGACCTGTTGTACGTTATATCATACGTAGGGTGTCAAAAGTCCTCCCGCTTGTGTGATGATGAAGCTAAAACTCACCCTTCCGGCCTACGCCACAGGGTTTAAGGCCTGAAAATACGACAGAGGAAATAGCAGACAGCAACCCAGCAGAAGCGGACAAGCGGCCACCAAGCCCCGGGAAGAGAGAGAGAGCAAAAGCCAAAAAGCATTGATTTACAAGCATCACATGGATGGCAGTTAAATACAGAAAAAAAGATTGTTTTTCAATACAACTGCTCATCTGGTCGATGGAGAGAAATAAATTTGTCTTTTCATAAATAAATAACAGTTTAAAACAGGTAAATACACAAATAAAGCCAATAAAACAAATAATTATAGAAGCTCATCAATCGAACCAGAAAGAAAACACCCAGGAACATTACAAACTACACCCAGTTCGGGTGGCCAAAACACATTATATATACAACCAAATGAATGGACAACGTAAATAGTTAAAAGAACAATAAAAATCCACACGAAACAAGACAATGCAAGCACATTCAAACACACAGAAAAACATAAACCATTTAAAACTTTTAAAACCTAAAACCTTATTTTTAAAATCCATAAATATCCTGAGATACCAAAATCGGCCGGTCCCCAAAGTGTGTGAGCCCTGTAAAATTTAATTCTAAATAAAGCCTTTTTCCTCTCTCTCCCTTTTCTTTCAGCCTATCTTGGAAGCGCCCGCCAAAATTAAAGAAGAGTTCGGGGCTGATAACACCAGAACAACCGACAGCAACGCGCGTACTATAAAAGGAAGCCAGTCCCAGCATCATCTAGACAGAAACAGCAATGACGCAAATACCCAAACAAGCAGAGAGGAAAACCCAATACCATCTAGGTGACCAAAATTCTCAATTGTCAACAATATTTACTAAAAAACACCATAGATATGAAACAAAAAAGATAAAAGTCCAATATTTACATAACTAAAAGATTTATCAACCAATTTCAAAACAATGACAACAATCAAATTATCGGCCAGCCGATAAAAATAAATCAAAAAGCTTTTAAATGTTAAGGTTAATAGACATAGCCCCTAAAAACAAGCATTTAATAATAATCAAGAAGATTTAAAAATTATAAAGAGTTTTTGACAACAAGGGGCCCTTATCTCAATAGCCAACGATAGCAAATCGCCCTACTAATCAAATATGCCTCTTTATACGTCTATTGAAAAATTTTGTTACTAATGAAATTCCCGAATCAGGCCCTCTCATGATGTTGCAAATGTTTTGACAAGTGGCAATTGTTAGTGAGGGGACGACTAAACGCATAATGATTAGCGTCCCCAATATTTCCACATTCGTAGTTGGTGGTGCGGAAGTTTGGAGAACGGAGGGATTCAGCTCAGGTGTCGTCTTCTTCAGCTGACCGCGGTTTAAAATTACGAGGTTAGTGCTATAATATCCCTCGTGTTGCCTCAGAAATGGACGTTAATATAACTAAACTAAATCATGATCTGGACTAGCTTTCAAAATATTTTTTGACTTTTTACATTGTAATTTTTTATGACCACATATATTCTTCAGCTTTTCGCAATGCAATTCTGATGGTATGAAATTTTCTATCAAAGATGTATATTTCAAATATTGATCTTCTAGTAAAAAATCTAAACATATTTGAATCATGCATCTAAATAAATCCAATGGTATTCGTCAAAGTTATTTAAGACAAAAACAATTTTCAGGCAAAGGAAATATCAAATGTTTCGTTTTACTTAAGAGAATAGGCATTGAAGAAGAGGAAGGAAACTACTTTCCCAAAGCAAAACACATTTTGCCCCGGGCATTTAGAAAATACTTGAAACATTTCCTCTTCAAATATCCATGGAAAAAAAGAAAAACTATTTTATTGATTCTTCTTCTCCGCGAATAAATATATTTGTTTGATACAAATATCAGCAAACTTTTCATGAAAATCACAATAAAAAATTATCTCCTTCTAAAAACAGTTTTAGTGGTTTTGACTAGGAAACAATCAATTATTGGATAAAAACTGCATCACGTGAAATGGTGCATTATTTGTATATGTTTCATCATTGTCGAGTGTACACGTATTCCTTCTGAAACCAAAAAAGTGTTCAAGCGTTCTGTTTGGAATTCAAATCCATTAATAGATCCATGGATTCCTCGAGATGAAAGGATGGAGAATTTTAAAAGTTCCTCTTCGTTTTTTCTTATGAATTGTGTTTTTTTCTTTTATTGTTGTTCTGCATATTAAAAGCCATTACTAATAATAAATTTTATTTCTTATTAAATAACTAAGATCATTTCTTTCCTAAACACAGTTATCTTTTTGAAAAAAATCGTTGAAATCCTTGCAAAAGCAACAGAACTTAAACAATTTGTTTTAAATCAACCAGATAAAAATGTTTTGTCTGGATGTTCCTTGCTAAAAAAATACTTAACTGACCTTATATAGCAACTTATTTACTAGGAACAAGTCTCATGCGTTTTGATAATGACTCCAAAAGCTTCACTGTGACTGACGATTAGAATATTACATCGATTGGCAAAATAGCCTAATTGAAATGCTTGCAAGTATAATCAAACTAGCTTTAGAAAATAAGTATATCAACAGAAAAGAAGTAAATCAACAGTTTTTAATAGCGGGAATCTTAAACATTTGTTGAGAAGTTCTACTTGTGCAGCTACTGTTAAACTCTCAACCAATCAACCTTTAGCAAACAGAAAGGCAGATACTCTTATTACTCGTTTGCGCATTGGACATACCCGATTTACCCATCTTCACTTGTTGTTTGGAGAGGAACCACCAATGTGTTCGAGTTGCAACTGTCGGATGTCAGTCCGCCATATTCTTTTAGAATGCCCAAACTTTTATATCCAGCGTTTACAGTTTTTCCAAACATCTTCAATTTCCTTGCCGAATTTACTTGGCATTACTCCTCATGTTCAAATATTTGCGTTTTTAAGGTCCATTAACTTTTATTCACAGATTTGAAATTTTTTTTTACTGTTTCCACCAGTCATCCCACCATTGTTTTAATTTCTTTTTTACATTGATACCATTTTCGCATTTGTTTGGCACAGCATGGCCAAACCAATGGCTCTTGTGCCACAAAACAATCAAACAAACAAACAAACTCAACCAATCAAGTACCTTCATGAATTTTATTCCTCCATGATGTGCCTCATGAGCGGTTCAGAAAACTGGAATGGAAAATGGTGGCTAAGGCGTTTTATGAAATCTACATCCACAAGCTTATCAGGAGATAATTATACACTAAATCTAAATGATCAAATGTAAAAATGAGCACTTATCTCAAATGATATTTAAGGGATTCAACCTTCCTCCTTGGTGGCAGGGAGATATAATATATCTCACAGATTATATGCTCTTCTCCTCCTACACACTCAGTAGATATATTTCTCATTAAATTTTAGTATGGATTTCTGTGATATTCCGCTGCAGTTTCCTTTCTGGTAACTTTTTGTTTTCAAAAAAGTTCATTTTATTATCTGAAAAATAAATAAAAAATGGGAAGGATAGGAACTACGAAGGAGGAAGTAAAAGGAATTAATGAAAAAAATAGTATAATTCAGCGGAAAAGGCGTAAAGAATACTTACAGTAAAATTTAATGTCGTTTCCAAACAAACCAAAACGCTAATCATAGTTTACATTAAATCAAGTTTACCATCCTAGCTCAATGTTGAAAATACAACCAAAAAGTGAATCGATAGCTGTTGATTAGGGGAAAACATTTACAATAGAGAATTTTCATCTTAGAGTATAGGAAAAAAGTAAAAAAGAGACGACAGAAAAAATATAGAAGTACGGTTTCAATTTAAATGCTGCCGGGTTTTTTAAATCGGCGGAATATCGGAAACAAAGAAAAAGACCAATATCGCGATTGGGGTACATTTTGCTGTGAATGGTTGAAGAAGTTACTGTTCTGAAGCAAAAGATGTTGTGAAATGGGTAATCACAAAGCAGCTCCCCCCCCGTCCTGCCTAAGCATGCGGAGCCGTTGAATAACCGGCGTTACGACAGCAGTCGGAAGCTAAGGTCGGAATCTTAGCAGCCATCACCTGCCACGGCCCAATCCCTCCTGAAGGAGGTACGCCCCGTTATCGGAGTGGAGGTAAATCAACCCCAAATCATTACTACAACCCCAAGAGAAGAGAGAACTAGCTTACTTATCTGGCAGCTTTTCATCCACTAAATCGTAGTGCTCTCCCCGGGGAGTGTTGTGTAATGAGTCTTCTCCTTGAATTTTGGAGACTATATAATATCCATTATTGGGACCATTACGAGATGTTTAAATATTGCAATGACATTCTTTTTTCGGGACATTTTTAGAAACTTCTCATGTGGTATGAAGATGACAAACATAATTGTAAAGGAAAATATTAAAAACACTATATTTTTGGGGAGTCAAGTAGTTAGATTAAGGGAAAATAGAGGATAAAATAATTAACTGGAAATTAAAAATGTTTCTCAGACACATTAAATTAGTTTCCTTGTAAAGACCACGTTTATTTCATAATAAACCAGAAGTAAAAATAAAATAGTTTTCAATTAAACTTTCTACACCTTTTTAATGCTAAATAAACCTCAATTACATTTTTTAAAAATGAAAATGAATGAAAAATCCGAAAAGCAAAAATTTTGCAAAAGGCATCATAACCCCATTGTCAGTATCAACATCACGAGTTTCGCGGATTAAATTTATCGAATTAATGTAATGAATTGTAATTGTGATGAAATTTTAGATATTTTAAATATTCATCACAACGTTTTCTAGTCAGATTGCCTTTAAAGGGTTATTATTACAGATATTTTATAACATTTCAGATGGATTTCCTGAATCACTTTCATTCGTTAAGTCTCTTCAGATTTCTGTCAATCGTACTGACCGGCTTCAGAGAACTCTTACATTTTTTCCTCTCTTTTAGTTTCTTACAATACATGTTACTTTTTAATTTATGTTTCTTGAACATATTAGGTTCCAAACAAGGTTTTCACAACCGTATTTATTTTTCTAACCACTCGACTCGTTAAAATTATTTTTAAAACGACTGATTAAAATATTTTTTTTTGTAAAAGACAGTACGTCATGTTTCAATGAGTAATTCAAAAGAAATACAAATTTTTACCAGTTCTTTTTGTTAGCACATTTTATTCGTTCTCTGTTCCTGAATAGGAAACTCCCTCTGAGAAAAGAGAGCAGAAATGTACATGTTTTTATGCAAGACAATATGAATCTTTTCTTGCTGCTACTTATAGAAAATATTAGCCATATAGAAAGTGCTTAGCTTTTGAAATAAAAGAGAACCTAGTAAGAACAGCATACATTAGTCATGTGTTTCTTGAGAAATCGAAAGGGAATATTTAGTACTCCATTCTAATCTCGTTGTCACTTGTAAAAAATATGTGCGTTTACACACTGTTCATTTCAAGTTTAGATACGTAGATTTTGAAATTTCAACTATCATTAGTAAATTTTCTTTTTGTGCTCTCAAATGATAACAACCTGCCAAATCTTGACAATGCAGTATATTTTAGACTTGTCATTCTACACAGCTTGATGATTACACGTTATTCAACTGTCTCAAATTACCAATTACCAATGTTCCTAGCAAGAGCTGAAAGAGTATGAATTAGAATGAGAAATTATGTATATCGCATCATCGAAACTAAAGGACAAATGTTTGATTCGCAAAGATTGAAAGGGAAACATCAAACTAAGAATTAATGTAATGCATCACCCGAAGTTCAGGGAGAAGAGCATTTTCATGCAATTTAGCCACCTGATGAACATATAATGCATAGTTATATGCCACTGCTTTAGGTAATTCATTACGATATGTTACAATGTGTCTGATCTCAATTTCCTGCCATGTGGTTGCAGACCAGCCTCGAGCTATGTTAAATGGAACAATAATGTTATCAACTCGAGAGGGTACTAACAGTGGTTCTTGTTGTATTAAACAATTCTGATGATAAGAAAGTTACTCAATAAAGTACGGAAAAAGAGACAGAAGCAACACCTTACTAAACATGTCAACCCGAACTTTAAAGGTGAGTTTTATCTAAAAAATCTTAAGAAAGGCGCAGTTCGGGTTCACGCCGTAGATTTTTCGTCAAAACGTCGGGATAAAATAAAAAAAAACAAGTGTTCGTATGAATATGCAATTTAATTATCAATCTCTTGAATACAGTATTTATACAGAGTAGTATAATGGTTACAGAATAGATAAATCACAAGCTACTATAGACCCTTGCTACATGCGATAAACTTGTAATTTATCTATTCTTTAACCATTATACTACTCTGTGTAAATATTGTATTAATGAGATTGATAATTAAATTACATATTAATACGAAATAGAACATGTTTTAAGATTTTATCCCGACGTTTTCACGAAAAATCTATGGCGCGGGCCCGAACTATGCCTTTCTTATGTTTTATTTAGTGTAGCTTTTGATGGCGCCATCTGTTGACAGTATATAAAACTACATTTCGAGTATGCGCAGTTGAGCATTATTTTCTACTTATGCTCATATTTCCCGTAATATTCAAGTTTTTGAATTCAAATTTTAATACAATGTTTCTTTTACGTATTGGCAAGTATTCTTTAAGTTTCGAACGATTCGAAAGAAAACTCTGCATGTTATAATGAAAAAGCATGCTGAGTAACGCAATCTAAGAAAAGTAAAAAAAAACATAAGAAAGGCGCAGTTCGGGTCCACCCCGTAGATTTTTCGTGAAAACGTCGGGATAAAACCATAAAACAAGTGTTTCGTATTAATATTTAATTTAATTATCGATCTCTTTAATACAATATTTACACAGAGTACTATAATGGTAACAGAATAGATAAATCACAAGCTACCAGAGACCCTTTCTATATGCGATAAACATCGAAAAACATGCGGAGTTTGAAATTTTCAAATTAATACCGATTTTGACTTATATTCTGAAAAATATTTTTATTGTCTAACAATAGGTCCTAGTAATACTCCTAAAGCTCTTTAAAATGACACCAGAATCAACCTCTAGCTAAACCCCACTCGTTACACTTATTTATAACCTTACATAAATCTAATTCATAACAATCACGCGCATGCGCCTACACTGGTACGAGGACGTCACAGGCAAAGCAAATAATATGAGACAAACTTTTACAGATATCCTCTATCCGTTGTCGGGTCAACCATTCTTTTCGCATTATTAGTCTCGTAGTTATTAGCGATTCAAATCTGAAGGTATTTTGTCACACAAGAAAGTTCGACCGACTATCACTGTAATGAGAGGAAAGACGTTTTCACGTCAAAAATGATATAACACATTAACGATATGAAATGTTGATTGGCGCCGTTTATATTTTATCCTAACATAACAAATAGTTGAAATTTAATATTGATATCTACGTCCAATGACAGCAGCACGGAAATTTATATGTTGTAAAACTGTTCTCATTTTGAGCAAAAATAAAATCAAAGTCAATGATCTATTGAGAAAATGAAAGAAGCTTGATTATTTAAATTTAAATGGTAATTTGAATAAGCATTTTAAAGTGAATATTATCTTTGATTTAAACTAAAACATGATAAATTCAAATTATCGTTTTTATTGTTTACAGAATTCACGATTAGTTCCGATTTATACGATTTTGATGTTTCATATTTGTTATTCAATTATGTTTCATGTTTGTTATTTTATAGTCTATCAACCACATTTGCTGTTTTTTGCTTTTTTATAAGAAAATTATGCATACACTTTGCTTCTTTATAAGAAAATATTTAGTTGTTTAATTAAATTGCATGCTAATCAAAATGTATGCAAGAAATTCCGAAAGTAATAACTTCTAACACCTTCATTTGTATAATTTCATAATATCTTTCAAATGCAATATTTAACATGCAATGTAACTTTGTAAATTGACTTTTTTTGAAGAAGTGTTATAAGAATATTCATAAATATTTTGCTTCCAAGACAAAATAAAATACGCAGAAGAATTCAATTTAATTTTCTAAGTTATTCAAATGTATGCGTTTGTCTCAATTTTGAATGAGGTTTTCTGAATATATGTATTTGTAACAACAGAAAACAAAATTCCATAAAAATAATGCCTTTTTTTATGCATTTTTCTACCACGATAAAACAAAAAAATAACCTATTGCTTTTTACTAGTCATAAGGCTCAGCATTGTTAGTCCTTCAATAACAAAGGTCATCATAACATAGGAAAACATTTTCAGTTTATTAATGAGAACAATACTTTATGGCTTTTATGAATTTCTCTAAAGACTGAATTATGACAATAACAAAATTCAGAGTTCATTTCCCTTTGTTTCTAAAACTTTTATTTTTTTAGCTTTATTGTTTTATTGTTTTTCAATTGCAAATATGTTTCTAATTATTTCTGTAATGATCCATGTTTCTCTAACAAAATGCAGAGAAATGTGAGGATCAAATTTACTTTCATTAAATCTAAATCTAATATTTCATTTATAGAAACGAGAAAAGTTTTCATTAGTTTCTAATTTGACATGGACAAATACTTATGCAGTTTTATTTCGAAATAATAATTTTACGAAACAATAACAACGAAAGAAATTTTAGTACAGTATTATTTATTTAAACGTTATATATTCACAACGAAGGAATTTTATGCAAAGACTCTTTAGTTATAATTTGTGTAAATAAGTCGTTTTCTGAAATACTCGACCACAAGCAATATTGACTTCATCACCTTCACAGTTTCGTAAAAATATATATGCTGATAAATGTGAATTACAATTTACCTTTATTTCAAACCTAACTTGTTTTACAAAAGGTTGAGCAAACATCAGCATTATGAGATAAGCATTGTGTAAATTTGATTAAACAAAATAAGAATTGAAAATTATTCACAAATACAAACATATCATGAAGAAATATTTAATCAAGAACACAGGTATTGTAAATGAGCCAGACAAACAATATTCATTGTAGTTGAAAACCAAAATTCTTCAATATTATAAAATATTGATTCATTAGAGCTCGTAATAATACCTTCAAATTTTCGGTGAATACGCTTTGATTTAATAATTTCCCTAAAGACTTTATTGTTTGAAAACGTATTGTTGCATGTTGATCTAGAATTTAGACGTAGATATGTCAGAATTATTCTTCAGTATCTCAAAAAGAGCTTTAATGTTATATGGATGTGGAAGTTAACCGAAGAAACTTTTTGTTCAGATTTTTCTTTTATTTTTGTCATCTTCTTACTAATAATGAAAATAATTTTCAGCCACAATCATATATAACCATGTTAATGTAATTTATCTATCATTACTTTTATACATTATATATTTACATTTTGAGGGTATAAGTTTGAAACTTTTTTAACAATTCCTAACACAATTTTTCTTTCATATAATATTTGTAGTGATTTCAAAAGAGTACAGTACAGTACAGTTATGTAAATTTGATTCAACAAAATAAGAATTGAAAATTATTCACAAATATTAACATATCATGAAGAAATATTTAATCAAGAACACATGTATTGTAAATGAGCCAGAAAAACAATATTCAAAGTAGTGGAAAACCAAAATTCTTCAATATTATAAAATATTGATTCATTAGAGCTCGTAATAATACCTTCAAATTTTCGGTGAATACACGCTTTGATTTAATAATTTCCCTAAAGACTTTATTGTTTGAAAACGTATTGTTGCATGTTGATCTAGAATTTAAATGCAGATATGTCAGGATTATTCTTCAGTATCTCAAAAAGAGCTTTAAGGTTATATGGATGTGGAAGTTAACCGAAGAAACTTTTTGTTCAGATTTTTCTTTTATTTTTGTCATCTTCTTACTAATGATGAAAATAATTTTCAGCCACAATCATACATAACCATGTTAATGTAGCTTATCTATCATTACTTTTATACATTATATATTTACATTTTGAGGGTATAAGTTTGAAACTTTTTTAACAATTCCTAACACAATTTTTCTTTCATATAATATTTGTAATAATTTCAATAGAGTGCAGTGTGCTCATAATTTATTGGACCAATTTAAATATTTATTTAAAAAACCCTTTAATATAGCAACTTCGTTTTTTCTCAAATAAGAGAGTAGCTCAAAAAGTTTCCTTTAGATAGGTAGTGCGCCTTTAAGGCGCACTAAATCTGCTGCAGCAGGAGATTCCCATCGCAAGAGTCAAAATGGCTATCGTACAACAGAAAGCACCTCTGGCACGCCTCTGGTTCCACGAAACAAAACAATTGTGAGAGTTCAAAGATGCTTTCGCTTAGAGTATCGAAATTGTCATTCTCACAGTAAGAACCCCATCAAGCGTTGGTATGAGCAATTTAAGGGAACAAGAGATGAGCATCATATGAAAGGTGCTGGACAAATCGGTCTCAGACGAAGTTGATGAACGAGTGAGGGAGACTTTAACTCCTTAATTGCTCATACAAACGCTTAATGGTGTTCTTATTTGGAGACTGTGATGTTTCCCCTTTCTCAGGGGGACATTTTCCCACGAGAACAGAGTCGACCACTTTTCACTCGGACAGCAAACTGCAAGCCAGCCACATACAGTGATCATTAAAATTACATTAACAAAAATAGCACCTTCAAAACTGAGGTCGTTGACAATGCAGAGGATAAATAACTGTCAAACAGTATATCAGCGGTGTACTTTCATGTGTCACCTGCATAGCTCTTGTGGTTAGAATATCCAGGAAGGATCCCACGGTCGAAATTGAAGATTTAGGTCATAGGTGATTAGAAGTTGGCCGGATAGCAGGTTCGGTTAACCAGTGGAAAGAAGGGAGGCGAAGCTCCAAACCTTTAGGTACGAACAAAATGGGGGTGTTGAACTGAAAGAAGAGAAGTGCGGTGTCAACGACAGATTAGGGGGTCTCGAACGTGTTTGATACTTCGGCAGAGCAGAAAACAGCTGTGTGACCAGCTCTGATTAAAAGTTCCGAATTGATTCCGACTTTGGCAACGTTCGCTGAAAACTAGCTATTGCTTTCGAAATCTCGATTCGTCAAATTTCGGAACCGTTCGGGCACTCCTTGAAGTCCCGTGCCTATTCTATCACCCTGATAGGAGAACTTAGAGGTCTGCCTTGAACCTTTGTGGGACCTGAAATTTATCTTCTTATCGAAGCCGTTCGGAATACGGTGTTCTTGATCTCCTAGCTTGTGGAACTCTGACACGTTATTGAACTTTGACGTCCATTGAACTTTGAACTCTAATGAAGGAACTTTGTTACGTTGTATATATTTAATTATTCAAGATTTTTATACAAGTAAATTTTCTTTAAATCATAGCTGTGAATAAATTAATTAGGTCAACCTAAGAAGTTCATTTATTTGGACGCTCATAGGCCAAGGCACCACAAGACTGACAATTTCGATATTCTGACCGAAAACGGCATTGAACTGTTACAAATGATTTTCTCTCATGGAACCAGAGACGTGCCTTTTGCTGCACGGTAGTCATATTGACATTTGCATTGGGAATCGCCCGCTGCAGCAGTTGAAGGTCGGTTCTTCACTATAAAAATCTGTGGAGAATAAATAAAGTTCTGAAGTTTTTAAAGCAGGTGGAGCATCAGAGTCCGATCCAAACAAGAACATGTGAGAAAATGGTGTCCAGCTCAATTTTTAACTCACTTTACTCAATTCACAATTTACTTTACATTAGTAATATAATAGGATGACATTTCTTGCAAATTATTAATTGAACCTATTAATATATTTTATAAAAATTATTACATGAAAATCTTTGCTACTAGAAATGTGTTTTAATTTAGTGTGCTCATTTGTAAGCGCAGTTACTTTTAACCTGGAAACTCGCGACTAAGATAAATGATTATTGTTATAAAAATTGTTTAGTGGGTGTACGTGATTGTAGTTCAACAAGCAGGATAATAAAAAATGACGTTTTATTCAAAGAATATTCCAAAAAAGCACGATTCATAGGTAACAAAACTAAACAACACTTGTATAAATTAACAACACATGCAGACAGCAGATCATTATGAAATACCAATAACAGCACTTACAATAGCGCTCAGCATACACTGCGGTCAAAACACCAAAGAAACTAACTGGATATTTACATTTTTTTTCGACAGGATGTGACCTCATGTAGAATTATATCAAAGGTTCTCCATAACTCCGTCCAAGTAGAGATATAATAATAATTATCGCATATTCGAGAGCTTTCATTTTGTCGCCAAATTTTTCGCCAAGGACGGGGCTTATTAGCTTGGCCTCCAGTAAACACAACTGTAAAACTTTATTTCCTGCACTGAGACTAACATAGAGGGTAAAAAGTATTTCAGATTCGTAAGAATATAATTAGAAATAAAATACTTTGAAGAACGGGCTTTTATTATTGTACTGAAATGTAGTAAATAAATTTTAACAAAAACATTGAAGAATAAATAAGGATTGTAAAAGTGGAAGAGGCTGACTAAATTGCTTTAAATAAATTTGGAATTTTAATGACATTCATTTTTTAAATAATATTCTTCGAGACCATATTCTTCCTTACCATATTGCGTTCACTAAACGGTTTTAGGAAATTTGCATTATCCACTAGAATTTTTGTAAATATTATTCTTTCTTTTTAACACACGAATATAATTGTCATTAAAACTATTATATGTATATTCTATTTTCCTTTATTACTATTATTATTTTTTTTGTTCTTTCGTGTATTTCCTAATTTTTAATTATAATTATTATAAAATTCTTTGTTTATTTCTTCCTCAGAATTATTTTCAGATCCTTCCCTAATCTTAATATAAATAAAAGTCATTGTGGCTATGTATGTGGCTATGTTCCACATCTCCTCCTAAACCACTGTACTGATTTTAACCAACTTTGTACACTTATTATTTAGGACAAGAGGAAGATAGCTATCAACTTTTCAAAGCGCAAATATTAGTTAAACAGTCAATTAATTAGATATTAACTGAAACCGTTTTTCTGCTGTAGGTTCGGAGCAAATAGTCCCCCAAAATATATTTTTGTACCACCTTAAAGTTAAAACTTTTACCTTTCTAATGATACCAATCTTGTATCTGTAACATCTTTTCTTCAATTTTTATTAATCTTTCAAAATTTAATAAAAAGTTTATTACACACAGACGATATTGAAATAAAGCAAATTTAATGGTACTCAGTTGCTAGGCAACGGTGTAATTACTTTACCATTATTTTTTCCTGTTTATTGCTATTTTTCATATATCGTTTGGCAATGTTTTAATTGATTCTTAAAGGATTCTAAAGCTTATTTATTAAAAAAATCGCTGCAGTTAATACCACCTGTCATCTTTACCTGCTTACCTCCGAAGAAATAATAAATAAGTAATATTTTATTTGAAAATATATAACTTTGAGTATTACGAGATTCGGAGTTGTGTTTTAACCATGCCGAAAAGAAAACATAAGTCAATCGCTGAAATGCAAACAAATGCAAAGATAGTCAAGTTTTTGTAAGCAGATTAAGGGGTCTATTCTGGTACTCCTGGTTGGGTTGGGAGACGTCTCTTTTCGCGTTGTTAACGTGCGTGACGTCTCCCACCCCAACCAGGGGTACCAGAATAGACCCGAAAATAGATGTTTGGCTACAAGCATGCACCATAAATGTCGTTTACAGGCAAGAATTGGATTAATGTAAGTCGTTGTAGCCTTAGCTTCTGTAGTTGGGAGGCTGTAGTTTTGAATGGTGGTTAATAGTGGTCTTAAAAACAAGATAAAGGTCATTGTCAACTATTCAAAATCCAAAAGTTAATAAAAAATTTAGCAAGATTGTGGCGTTTTACCGAATGTATCTTCCGAAACTGTTATCTAACAAAAACTAATTTTTCACCAGATTTTTGAAAAAAATATCTTTTCAGGGACACTAACTTCAGGGACATTTCCGTACAATTTCTTTCTCTCATTTTAATAATTTTTTCAAAATTAATTTTATACACAATTTGTAGCATTATATATTTTTTTTAATGTTGAAGAACAAAAATGCACATACGAAGAACTGTTGCCAAAAAACATTAAAGAAATTCTGGAAAACTCTAAAATAAAAGATTAAAAGCAAACAATTTATACCAGGAAAGACTTTTGATTTGGTTTATTTTCATGTTTTTATTAGTCAAAAAGTAATTTATCGCTCTAAAAAGTCCTTTAAAAAACCTTTCTTATACTTCAATATTTGTGACAATACTGAAGTACTTGTACAACAAATATTATGGAGAGAATTATTTTTCGGCGTTTTTTAAAAATCGATTGCTTCAATTGGTGTTCTTATTTTAATGTGAAAACGTTTCACACGTTAAAATGATTCTGTGTATTATAATATTTTATACAAAAATATTTTAATCCTGAGCAAAGCCGGGAATATCAGCTATACAGAATATGTATTATTTAAAAAAAAACACTAGACATGAAAATATAAATAACAAATATTTGACATGAAATTAATTTAATCCCGAGCAAAGACGGGTATATCAGCTAGTAGGAAAAAAATATAATTAAAAATCATCGTAATTAAATTCTGGGATATTGAAATAGAGCATTTTCATAAGGAACACTAAATTGTACAAAATTTCAGAACTAGAACATCAGGAAATGAATGAAAATTGATGACAAAATTCCGTTTTTACAAATATTAAGTTGAGGAAACAAACATCGTGTAAAAAGAACTTATTGACAACGCTTCTTCTATTTCAGATATTTATTTTGAATTTCGTTTAAAACGTTACCTTATTTCCAAAACAATTTCTGCAAAATTTGATTCGAATCCTATATATTTTGTTCTGCAAATCATACAGGGAAAAGTGTGGATACCTCAACTAATCTTTTCAACTGAAAATACAGAAATTTTCCGTAAACAATTCCTGATGTATTCATGATTATCGAATGTTTATACATACTCATATTCAATCGTCAGAATTTAGATTTAAGTTAAGTTCTTAAGGCAGATCATAATACTCTCTCCTCATAGAATTTAAAGAAAGAGCAAATTATTTACACAATTCAGAGCGGCTGTTATTCAATCCATTATTAACCAAGCTCTAATGTGATCCCATAACGAATCACTAATGGAGAAGACTTAGTTAGCTATTAAAGGAGCTCAAAACGTGACATGAGAGGTTCAACATCCTACATATAATTATTCTCAGAATATTAATAAAATTTTTTGGTATACCAGAGCTCTATGGTTATAAGTTAATACTAAAATTTAATATTACCGTTTATTTACTCTGGGAATTTCACCTCCATAATCTATAGAAAATAATAAAAAGGTATTGTACTTTATTTTTCTTTTTAGCTTGATTTTAAAACTTAAAATTTCTAGAAATTTTGTTCTGTTATATAAAATTTTATTTTACAAATGACATATATTTTGCTAAGCGTGTTTTTATATAATGGTTAAAAATTATTAATTTTTAAATTAGTCTTATATGGTTTTACGAATTTTACAGAATTGAGTTATTTTGGAGGATCTTTCCAACCGACATGAATAATGACAACACCACGATTGTAATTTGTTAGAGTAACCATGACAATCAAATTGCAAAATGTTTCATTTAGATCGTCAAACAGAATTCGGTGTTTTTGGCTCTTTTAGACAAGTAACCTTAACAAGAATAAATAACCTTTTGCCTTTTTCAACAAGCTTTTATTTTCAAGATTCCCAAAAATATACAGTTTCCCAATACAATAAATTTCCGTTAAAATATTAATTTTGTGGCAAGGTTTTTAATTTCATTCTGCATAGATTTTTGCTGTGTTATGTACGACGAATTTTAAAACTTGGTTATTTTTTTTAACTAATTGGTTTGACTGTGCAGTTTCAATATTCAGGAAAACTACCTGTTTAATGGAATAAATTTTTCTAGGCAAAATACAGGTATACCAATGGGTGATGCATTCTCTAGTGCACTTTCTAATGTTTTCTTGCACTTTTATGAAAATAAATAGTTAGGGATAATTTAATTTTCGTTTTCAGATATATAGATGGTCTGCTTCTGTTGGACACAGATAATTTGGACTTAATTATTAGCTGTTACACAAATGAGCTAAAACTTAATAAAACTGACGTAAATCAGAATAAAGGAACTCGTTTAGATATAAAAATTGAGATTTCTAGGGAAAAGGCTTTATTCGATTTGTTTGACAAAAGAGAAGAATTCGAATTCAATGTTAAAAATTTAAGTAGCTACCACTCAAATTTAGATTCTGTGATCTTCAAAAATCTAATTTTTAATCAATTTGACAGAAATAAAAAAATTGCAATAATAATACTCAGTATTTAGTGGGAACTGTTAATTTGTTTAAAAAATCTTTCTAACGATTTCCATAATAATTATTGCAACACAAAAGGTTTAATTTATGAAGGTTTTTTTTTTTTCTTTTAGGAGGTAATTTTGATCTCTTTGCCTTGGGAGATTCTGTCAGTACTTTCTCCAGGCCTTATTCCCTCTATCTTCACTTTCGACTAATAGATGACACAGGCATCAAAGACAATTCACCTTTCTGGGTAAATTGGGTGGTTGGCGACAGTTCTGAAAATTTAGATGGAAAAATGTTGGTTTTATTCTGTGAGTAGCCATTTTCGTGCTTTTTCGGCTGAGGGTAAGTTGAATACTTTTTCTTTGGTGAATGCTTTGTTATTATGAAGGCATTTTAATGCCCGATGGCTAATGATTTTTATTCTTAAAATCCGTTTTTCAAAATAAATTTTAATGGCGTATTTATCGTGATGTGAAAAAAAAAATTTTGCTGGTAGTCCTACCTTTCTTTTTCTTTACTCTTGGGATCTTTCCTGTCACAACAGATTAATATTTTGACGAAAGTCGGGCCTCTTACAGAAAAAGATCCCATTTAAGTATCTCTGTCTGAAAGTGACCCTTGATAACGTCTGGAAGGCCGGATTCTTTTCTACTTTTTCCAACAGTATTTTTAATAAAAGTTGCTTTGTTTTCCTTTCATATAAAATGTTTTGACTACTTTTGTTTTTCGGTTGCAGTAACACTATGCGCGCTAAGAATGCAATGTGCTATTGTTGTGTTTAATCGTTTTCGTTTCTTTAGCTTTTTCGCTTTCAGGTGTTTATGATTTGGTTGTTTTACTTTTTCACTCTTAATTTTTCTAATATATATTTCATAATGTATCACTCTTCCGAAGATAGCATTATATACAACAATTTATTAAAGGGTTAGTCCTTTTTAAGTTTCATGGGTCCAAATTTTTCTTAAAAGTAATTCACTTTAGCTAATTGTAGCGCATCTGATTAGCTTTTGGCTTATTGCTAAAAATTGTTATATTATTTATAGGATCAAAAATCTCAAATTTGGCATGTTATATTATTCTGGTCACAGGAACTGGTCAAAAGTTAGACGAATCCTTTATTTATTTATTAGAATACTTAGTTTAAGTTTTGTAATCCTCTGAAAGAAAAGAATTTGATGATTATCTTTCGTCCGCTCTATATAACTAAATATGAATTTGCCTATTTGATGTTCATCCTTATACCAAAGTTTAAAAATGATAGTTCTTTCCGCTTTCATTTGTTTTAATAATACCTGGAGTCTTGAAAGCTTTTTTTAGCTTGAAGGATTTTTTAAGCTAATTAAAATCAGAAAGCCTCTATTTTTTTAAAGTAAAATTAATGTATCATTTTCATTAAATAAAATTCTCCACTTTGTAAATGAAAGTTAGAAGATTGAAACAGAAAGTTGCGAATCACAGTTTGTGCGAATTGTTTTTCCAGTGAATTGTAAGAATGATACAATGGCTCCTAAAAGTTATCGAGTACTATATACGATTTTGTTTAAAAAATCTGTATATAGTACTGAATGCGGAAGTTTAAAGAAGGGGGAACCAGCTCAGGTGTTGTTCTCGTCAAATTATGAGGTCCATTCCAAAATAGCCTACTTCAAAAGGGACGTTAATATAAATAAACAACCTTACTAGATATCGTTACGAAAGCGTGCTGTTAGATGGAGTTTAAAAAGGAATTTTTTTAACGTTACTTCCACACTTTTTCAAAATGTCTTCCTAGCCGTCATATTCAACCGAAGATGGTATTTTTATAATTAAAAATTGTTTTCTCTGCCGAAAAAATACATTACTTCTACTGAAATGATCATAAATATTCATAAGCTAATCTATACTATTAACCCTCTCACTGCTTATCCCGCCATTTCCTCGGATTGGAAGTAAGTATATTTTCAGCTGCATCCTCCTATTTTCGCAAGCTAATGGGTTTACTTAGTACTTTTAAAACGTTGAATTATATTATACCAATAAAACCTTGTGTGTAAATAACAATTCGCTTGGTTCAACAGTATTTGAAGTTGTTTTCAAACGTTGCATCTAAATAGTAATTTTAAAAATGCGGCTGTCAAAAGGTTAATGGTAAGTTTGGAACCTCAGTTACTACGCGTCAATATCCAAAATATTAGCCTGGTGCACTGCATTGGTCGCCTTATTCACCAGGTACTAATCTCGTGTTTTCTATCTTTGGGGATATAAGAACAGGGGGAGGCCATGAGGCCAGAGGGGGACCGGGGAGGCCAGGTCCCCCTATCGGGGATGCTGTGCCCCCCGTCGGGGAAAATTTTTTTCACGGTGTATTCAGGTAGTTGATAAATAAAATCTGGCGAAAATTTGAGACAAATTTTATTACACTCGTCCCCCCCCCGTACAGCAGGTCGTGCCCCCCTGTCGGGCAGACCTTACCCTCCCGTTGGGCAAACTCTAACGCCACTCCTGTATGCGAAAGATTTGGTTTAAAAGAAGCTGAAAAACCTTAATAGCCTCAAAAATGCTACTAATTTTCAACGTAAAAAGAAGGATGCATATTTAATTCAATTTTTTAATTCAAAGAAAAGGAAAAAAGAAGCGTAAAAAACTTGAATCTGCATCTGACAACTTTTTTTTATCAGTCTGCGATATTGTGTTATCTCTGAGGTTTCACACCTTGGAAACATTATTCATTAAATTGATTTTCCACGTTCCCCTTTCAAAAAAAAAGTTTGTAATACTATATGCAACGACTCAAATGTTGTTTCTATTTTAAAGTTCAAGGTTAATTAAAGCTCACTGTGTGGAAAGATCTTCCAGACGTTCTGCTGTACAAAGAATGTGTTTTACCCTATTGTCTGTTTCAAGGCGGCACAATTAGTTAGTAGATATTAATAATGAAAATAGCCTGTTCATAAAAGCAACAATTTTTAAAACAATTTTCCAAATGTTTTTTCTTTATACAGATTTCATGGAAGCTAAATATATATCTGCTTTTTTCTCTATTTGTACTTAATAATTCTGATTTCACCTGTTTAATTTTCTTACATTTCGAAACACCGAGAGCCATACAGGAATATATTTAGTTTCATCTCTGGTAAAATGATCCAACACCTGGAACAACTATAGTGTTCTGTTTTTTCCGCGCTATGCCATCGAGATAAAAGCAAGCCTGTGTTATGCTAGAAAACAATACAGGACCAGAAGAAGATAAAAAAATGATTTTATCAAGTACAAATCTGACAGAAAAAACACCCTACAACGTAGTCCAAATTGATTTTTTTTCACGCTTACTTTTCATCAACGAACTAGCTTAAATATGAATAAATCTTTAA
>BGPR01000470.1:409609-442001 GCA_013235015.1 Araneus ventricosus
AAAAAATTACAATCATAATGCTTCATTTTTATGCAATTTCTTACACAAATCACGTTACGCATCATCACTTAAAACTACTACCTTCATATATACATCTATAGTATCAACTTTTTTTATAAGAATAAAAGAAAAATAATTAAATTCTTATGATAATATTATTTTAAATTTGTATGGAAATAACATTTAGCTAATCTGTTAACTTTTAGCTTTTTCTACGCCTGGAAAATGATTCAATTTATTTTTAATAATTCAGCGTTATACAACTGCACAATTTTTTAACAGCATTAATATTAATTTTGTACAAATATTAATTATCAGTTCTACTTAATATGTGTGTTTGATAACTGCAATTCATATAAATTCAGATTAATATGTAATATATCATAATTTTTAAAAAATGAAAACATCAATATAATTTTTAGATATAACGATGCAAACAATCTAAATTTTCAGTAAGCAAAACAGAATTATCAGCAAGTTAGACAGCTGTGTTATGCGTTCTGTTAATTAATTCCTTAAACACAGCTGCGCTACAGAAATGTATATATTAATTGTCATAATTCAAGAACTGCTTACGAACAATTTAGTAATTACGATGACATTTACTCAATTAATAAAAGCTGTCATTTTGGGCGCCCTTCAATCGTGTGTAACGAAGATAAATTAATAATTATTCAGTATGATTCGGTTCAAAATTATGGAACTATCATTCATGTAAGTATCGGTTTTGGTTGAATATTAAACATTTCCGTAACAGCAACACTTCGATTGTATTTTACTTCCTTTCGTTAAAACATGGACTTTGCTTGTATTCTATCAATTATTTATGAACGAATACTGTGTTCTAATCATAATTAATTTATTTTATGCAGCGCTGCTGAATTGAAAGCATTTACTACAAGATGATTGGTTATAATGTGAAGAATGCTGTATAAATATGTCGTGTGTATGAAGAATTAGAATTCTTAAATAAGATTTGGGGCAGCTAATGGAATTCAATTGCACGAAGATGACAATATCATTCATAAAAGGTAATGAGAGTTACAAATAGTAAGTTGAATGGCTTTGTAAACATAGGTACGAGGTTTGTTTGTGTTAATGAGTAATTCAAACTTTTCGTTCATAATTAAAAATTACAAATACTTGATTTTGTCTCCTAATCACTTCATAGAATAATCAAGAATAGTTAATAGTGCAAAGTATTTTTATTAAGCAAGGTATTCCATAATTTTATTACAAATGATTTTGTGGAAATATTTCATTAATATCAGTGTACGAAGTTTGGAGGCGAACGATTATCTTAAAGCAGTTTTTTATATAAGAATAGTAATCTCTCACTGTGCTCATAACAAATTGGTTTTTATATAGGGCGATGCAAAAATCTAGACAATGAGCTCATTATCATGAAGTATCAAGAATTTTTTAGCTGAATTAAAATAACTTTTCAATGGATTCAAAACTTGTTAGAAAATAAGATATTTAGAGCAAATATCTTTTATTAATTTTAAAATTCAAATTATGGAAGGAAACAGAACGAACCTTTTCCCAAAGTTTAGACACACTGAAACGTCTATCCGAATTTTCTCGTTAATATGCAAATTTAAAAAGAATTACCAAACAGACTTCATATACTTGAATAGTGTACACAATAACATTCCTTTGTCAAGAAATCTCGAGCTAAAGAAATTCAGGCAGAAGAACTTATTAGAAAATGGAGTTTCAAAACTAAACGCAAGCCGGTTTCAGAAATTTCAACAATCACGAATCGCTCAAAAAAAATCTATGCGTAGCGGAATATAGTAGGAAGTAAAACGGAGATCTGGAAGATGATGTGTGACAGAACGCCGGCCCATGCCCCGGTTCCTGCAACCATTACACTACCAGTTGGATGGACATATAATGAACAAAGAAACGCGATCATCTGAGAATATAAAGGCTAGAGAGCAAGCAAAAAGATGTATTTTCGTCAAGTTTAGAGATAAGCAGGACTCTCGGTGTCGAAGAATACGATGCGTAACGAATCCTAGAAACAGGTAGTAAGTTTCATGGTAAATCGAGAAGTCAACCGGCATAGAAACTGTACTACAAGTCGCAAAGAATGTATTGTTACAAAAGTCTTTTTGTGGTTGTATGGTGTAAGCAGTCCAACACGCAGGATAATGGAGAATGAAGGTTTATTCACAAATATGCAGGAAAACACGTAGCACAGGTAACATGAAACAATAGATCTTGATCGTGAACAGACAACAATTCACAAGTAAAAACAGTTCAGCACTTTGATATTTAGCAACACAAACAGTCAGCAAATAACTAATAACGACAATAACAGCACTTTCACAAGCTCTCAGCTCACCAGCCTCCTAGCTCGCACTACATACGAAACTCTAAAGTAGTTCCAGTGGATCAACACTGCTACTGCTCGGCGTCTAACAGCTCACACAGCGGATAGAACTCCAAAGACGTTCGCGATCTAAGGCTATCCTAGTCTATCAACCTTCCCTCCGTCATCCAAGCGCTCTCCTTATATACTCTCCCCCGTCAGGCCATGACGTCACATGGAATCCTCTAGTACATTCAAGCTATCTCCTCTCCTAATAGAGATATGGAGAAGGTTCCAGCACCTTTGAGATCCCATATTTCGTCTCCAAAGTCGCCAAGTTCGTCTCCAAGGTCCACACGTGGCTGCTTCCCATCATCTCATATTTACCCCTGTAAAACTCTCTTCCCATCCATAAGACTTCCATTGCTGGGAAGCGACTTTCCATTTTGTAACAGTATGCTTCTAATTATACGCCATATTCGCTGAAATGGCGTTCAATGATATTCAGTGATTAAAAAAAGTAGAATCTGGATGGGCTAGACGATTAGACATCATACTGATATGGCTTGCTTAAAGAACGTTGTCATCTAAGAGCAATGTGGTGAGTGGGTGGTAATTTTGGACCTCATTTTGTTGCAAGGTACATTATAGGTTGTTCCGAAAAATGACCTCTCCATCTCTTTATTATATCATTAACTGATAAATACTCAAATTCTTAAGAGTAATAAAATATATTTTATCAAAATCAGTCAATAACTTCCCATGGTACATTCCCTACAATATTAACAAAAATATGTGAAATTTCTTCAAAGTGTATTTTTAGTTCCTAATCCTCAACATAATCTTCATGCATCAATTTGTTGAAGAATTGCAACGGGTGGATGTATATACATAATAAAAATATATTTAGGTTTAAAAATATATCAGGAGTTCAGGGAAGTATTAAATGAACGAAATAAATTTGGAAAAATTCAATTTTATTAGATAAGAACACTTTTAAACACAAATAAAATTAATAATCCATCATTAAACAACGTTCATAACATAGAAATACCATAAAAGAAGAAAGAAAAGATTCATCAGTTTTAAATGATTTCTAAAACAGAGAAAGACCAAATTAAACATTTGAGTGCAAATTCCATATTTTCCATAAGTGATACAGATGTGTATCTACTGATACCTAACAAAAAATGGTTTTCTCTTCCGTTGGAGACAGGTTTAATATATTTCGAATTTGCTAAAACATAAGTATATTCGATAGCCATATATTTTCACGAACTTTAAGCTACTAATAAGTAATACTGATCCTAAAATGAATTCTTTAAGTTTAATACTAATTTTCATTTAATTATTAGAAATTTTAAATATCTTATCTTTTATTTCTGGCAAATTGCTTCAAAGATTTTTTTTATTTTTTAGGTTTACTAATTTTATAAATTTATAAATTAGGTTAAATAATAGGATAATACTAATTTTATAAATTTAGTTATGTTTAATTGTTAGGTTAGGTTTAATAATAATTTTCTTACAATTTTTACAAATTGAAAATAAACAATCTTTTATTTCTAACGATTTGCTTCCATGAATTTTTTTCATTTTTTTAGGTAATTATAATATGTGAAGTCGTATAGAGATAAAATAAGAAGGCAAAAACTAAGTAATCTCTACTAATAATAAAGCAGTGTGTGGGAGGAGGAGGAATGTGTACATTGGAGCCCATTTTTTGAAATTTTAGTTTTAATTTTAAATAATTGAAATTAAGAATAAATTTTAGCGTTTTTCCTTAATAACTTCAAAATTATTACAGCACAAAAATCAATTTTACACCATCTGAAAATGCAAAATTTACCTTTTCAGAGATATTAATTAAATTCGTGTAAAACATTTTCTATTAATTTTAATAAATTTTTAAAATTATTTCTATGCATAATTTACAACAATACTTTTCATTGTTACTATAAAACCCCAACCGTTTTTCCATTGTTTAAACAAATATTTAATTGCTTGTTTCTCTTCCATTATTGAAAGCTAAGGAATTTACTTCCCTTTTTATTTCATCAATTTTACTCTGAAATCTGTGAACAAAGTCCTTTAAGATATTTGGTATAATAAGAAAGGAAAGGACCCCACGCCGACCCGAAAGGGTGTAAGGCCCTCAGCGGGACGGTTTGGAACGATAATAATTATAAAAAAAATATTCCCGTCAGCACAAAAGGAGAAAGCGCCCCAGTCTCCAAGGGCAAGGACAGCTGGGTGGATATAGGAAACATAAAAATATTAGCCCACAATGTGTGTGTGTGTGTGTGTGCAATATATTCACTACAATACACTAAACTATTACACACATTACGCCCAAAAGAGGTGTGGATTTTCAATACATCTCCCGAGCAATTTCATTAATACAAAATATCAATTTACTATGTGCACCCAGCCAAAATATAGAAAAATCACAATATTGTGCGGCTGGGGAAAATATCAATTCCCTGGGGGAATTTATAAAAACATTATTTTTCATTTTAAAAGCACTTTAAAATTCACATACAAAAACTGAAAAAAACCCAACTAATTCAACCCACACAACCATCACTCCAAACGGGTAGTTTCTATACAACCCGTCCCCCTCAAAAATAACACATCACACTCCAAAACAAAATGTCACTGAAAACACACACAAATAAAAAAGTTTTTAAGAATTAAAAAAAATTCAAGTTAAAAAAATATTGCATTTTCTTTAAAACAATTTAAATACCACACGTTAAAAACGTCCATAACCATCACAAGGTAAGAAAAGAAATAATAATAAGTACTTAGCAATGAGGACCCGGAGCTTATGATGCAGGAGATACACAAGCTCAATTTGGCGTTCGTTTTTATTCCATTTTTTTGGCAGAGGGAACCAGTGTGGGCTCAAGTCCCATTTTCTTAAAGAAATCTCTCTAAGCAAAATTTCCAGAAAAAAAAACACTCAAATTGTTTTTTTCAGTTAAAAAAATTATATTAAAATACTCACAGGAACAGTTTTTACAACTGAAACTATTAAAAATGTTAAATAATCAAATTGCACAAAATAAAAAGGGTAAATAAGTTTCAGTTAAAAAGCTTGACCAAGGCAATAAAATAAAATCCCAATTCCTCAGTCCTGGATCATCTGGTTGCACAAATGCCTGCTAATTTCGCAACTGTTTCTTAATTTCCAAAGACACTCCATGTTTTCTTGCAAATTTTTGAACCACGCCTGCCAATGGGCTAATATCGGTTCCTTCAGATGGAAATATTTGGTGTATTGGTACCTGAACACATAGTGGTCAACATCTTCAATGGAATCACAGGGTCGTAAGGAGGAATTTAGTTTCTTAAATCTACTTAGATAATAGGGAAATGGCCCGTGTCCCGACAAGATGAAAATCAGGTATTTGCTAAACATTAAACATTTTCTATTTACCTTAGGCACAAGATCCCTGGTCCCTCTACCTGATTCAGAGTCATAGCCATCCCAGGTCTCTTGCCAATCATTCATCACATTCTTTTCAATTTTAAACTTCACACAGGAATATGGGGTTGGTATTTCCAGTTTTTCGTCTTCAGCAGTGGTCAAATTCGCATGGTGGTCAGCGAGTTCATTCCCTGGATCACAGGCATGTGCTTTGACCCAAGTGAGCTCCACAGACCCTTCAGCCAAATAAAAATTTTCTTAACTTTGTTTACAGTCGCAGACCTCGACTTGGTACCCCGCAGAGCCTTAATGGAATATTGGCTATCAGTATGGATATTGATCCGGACCCCGTTTTCCAAAGCCCAGTAGACCGCAAAATCATCGCGGCCAGCTTGGCCTGGAAAACAGTATTATTTTCTTCCAGTTTAAATTGAAATATTTTTTGAGGTTCCCCATAATTTAAAATGCATACGGAGAATACAGTATCATCACTGATCCTGGAGCCATCGGTGTACACCTCATATTGACTGTTTGGTATTGTAGGAACTATCTACTCTATTAAAATTCGAAGGTAAACAAACGTATGTATGTATGTATGTATGTCCCTCTATCTTCTCACGAACCGCCGAACGGAGAAGCGCGCGGAAGGTACCAAAAGATGGGGAATAATCCAGGGAAGCCATTTCGGCCATTTAAATATCGAAATTTTAATTAGTGAAAAAGATATTAATTAAAAACTAATTGACAACAATGCTTTTCATTGTTTCGGATACTTTACAACAATACTTTTCATTGTTACAGCTCAATTCAAAATTTATTTTATTGTTGAAGTTGTTTACTTTAAGGAACATTGTTACAACAACAATAAAAAAGTGACGCTGACAGAAATAAAAAAAAAATGTATTGTTGAAAGTGTATAAATTATTTTTTTATCCCGTGATATAACGTCCAACAAAATCATTTTAACGAAATTAAAAGGGGTGTTTTGTTTCTGTAAAGTTATGTGCCGAAAGATATAGATTAGTTATGTTAGTGATTTTAATCATTATTCATTGATTTGATCAAGTTTAAATATTTATGAAGCTCCTAATTTAAGCTGATATTTGGAAGTTACTATTTTTGTTTTGTTCAATTCTCTCTTTTTCCGATGCCTAAAAGGAAAAGAGGAATTGCAGGGGATGCTGCCAGTAGACGGGAGGCAATTAGAAAACGTGAAAGGAGAGTTGTTGAAACTGAAGAAGAAAGAAGCCGCCGATTGCAACTATGGCACAACGTGGCCAGGACAGAAGAGTGGAAGGAACAGAAGAACAAAGAAATAGCCGATTGTCAGACATGGCACAACGTGGGCAAGAGAGAAGAGCCGAAGAAACAGAAGAACAAAGAAATAGCCGATTGGCAGTAATGGCACAACGTGGCCAGAGAAGAAGAGCAGAAGAAACAGACAAACAAAGAGATAGCCGATTGTCAGCCATGCTACAACATGCAAGAGAACGACGTCTAAATATTATTGAAGGACAAAATCACCATCAGATACAAACTTTTTATGCAAATACTGCAATGCAAATTATACAAACTGTTCTGAACCGAAGAACACACCTGTGGAGAAATGGACAATCTCTGTCTGAAATGCGGAGGGTTGTATTTCCGGGATGAAAAGAATACCAGAGGAATTTACAATCATTGTTGTCATAATGGAAATATAATCGAGCAGGCTTCAGTTTATCCAGTGGAAATGAAAGGATTGATGGATGGCTCCGATGAATTATCAGTGCATTTCAAAAATAACATAAGGTCGTAAAAGTGTTTCAATGGGTGCACAGATTGTACCGTCTACAAAGAGAGAAGTGTATTGCTTCAGAATTCATGGCCAAATTTACCACATGACCTCTCATCCACACCCAGCTGAAGCAGGGGGTGAAAACACTAATACAACGCACTTCAACAATATTATAACACACATTAGGCATGTGTCACGTGACCTCAGGTATTATTCGATTTAGCCCGTGCAACGCCGGCCATACAGCTAGACAAGAATTAGATAGAACAGAGATTCCCAACCTGTGGTACGCATTCCCCTGGGGTTACGCAAAGGACCATTTGGGAGTACGCGAAATAAAGTTGTTAAGGGCGGAAACAAGAAAACATAAGGGATTAAAAAAGTTATAGAACTTTGTTTCTCCAAGTCCCTTGGCATTTAATAACTATACCACTTGAATAGTTGATTAATACGGAGTGTAATTATTAGCAATCTTTATAAGTTAATGCAAAATTATTACAATACTGATTTCATTTGTTTTGGCGTTAAACTAATACTATTGTAAAAATGCAATAAAAAATAAAATAAGTCGAGCAGATGTTTTCCAGGCAAATGTCAAATCCGAGTTATTTAACTTTTAAGCTATTGATAAAAACATCTTAGCATAGACGGTGGGGGAGGATATGTCAAAAATTAATCAAGAGGTGCGCCAGGGAATAAAGGTTGGGAACCTCTGAGATATACCTTTCATTTCGCTAGGACACGGAATAATTTTTTTTACAAATCTTTTACAGGGAATGATGCATTATTCGAGATAGCCCGTGCAACGCCGGGCCACACAGCTAGATTGTCAGACATGGCACAGCGTGGGTAGGAGAAAAGAGCCGAGGAAACAGAAGAACAAAGAAATAGACGATTGGCAGTAAAGGGACAACGTAGCCAGCACATAAGAGCCGAAGAAACAGAAGAATAAAGAAAAGATAATACGTTTTGGGGGAAACGTAACGTTTAAGTTAGCGACAATATATGTAAAAAAAATAAATCGGAGGCTGGCATATGAAAATTAATAATAAAAAGACTAGATTTGAAAGAATATTTACATTTCTTGGAGAAAGTAAGTGACAATATTTGTTGAAAAAAAAACGGAGCCGGGCATATGAAAAAATATGGATCCGAAGGCCTCACGTGATCTCACTTCTCTCCGCCCGGGAATATCCCATTATTCAAGATTGCCCGTGCAACGCCGGGTCGTGCAGCTAGTCTACTCTATTAAAATTCGAAGGTAAACAAACGTATGTATGTATGTATGTATGTATGTCCCTCTATCTTCTCACGAACCGCCGAACGGAGAAGCGCGCGGAAGGTACCAAAAGATGGGGAATAATCCAGGGAAGCCATTTCGGCCATTTAAATTTCGAAATTTTAATTAGTGTAAAAGATATTAATTAAAAACTAACTGACAACAATGCTTTTCATTGTTTGGGATACTTTATAATAATACTTTTCATTGTTACAGCGCAATTCAAAATTTATTTTATTGTTGAAGTCGTTTACTTTAAGGAACATTGTTACAACAACAATAAAAAAGTGACGCTGACAGAAATAAAAAAAATGTATTGTTGAAAGTGTATAAATTCTTTTTTTTATCCCGTGATATAACGTCCAACAAAATCATTTTAACGAAATTAAAAGGGGTGTTTTGTTTCTGTAAAGTTTTGTGCCGAAAGATGTAGATTAGTTATGTTAGTGATTTTAATCATTATTCATTGATTTGATCAAGTTTAAATATTTGTAGAAGCTTCTATTTTAAGCTGATATTTGGAAGTTACTATTTCTGCTTTGTTCAATTTTCGCTTTTTCCGATGCCTAAAAGAAAAAGAGGAATTACAGGGGATGTTGCCAGTAGACGGAAGGCAATTAGAAAACGTGAAAGGAGAGTTGTTGAAACTGAAGAAGAAAGAAGCCGCCGATTGTCAACTATGGCACAACGTGGCCAGGACAGAAGAGCGGAAGAAACAGAAGAACAAAGAAATAGCCGATTGTCAGACATGGCACAGCGTGGGCAGGAGAGAAGAGCCGAGGAAACAGAAGAACAAAGAAATAGACGATTGGCAGTAATGGGACAACGTAGCCAGCAGAGAAGAGCCGAAGAAACAGAAGAACAAAGAAAAGAGAATACGTTTTGGGGGGAACGTAATGTTTACGTTAGCGACAATATATGTAAAAAAAAATAATTCGAAGGCGGGCATATGAAAATTAGTAATAAAATGACTAGATTTGAAAGAATATTTACATTTCTTGGAGAAAGTAAGTGACAATATTTGTTGAAAAAAAAACGGAGCCGGGCATATGAAAAAATATGGATCCGAAGGCCTCACGTGATTTCACTTCTCTCCGCCCGGGAATATCCCATTATTCAAGATTGCCCGTGCAACGCCGGGTCATGCAGCTAGTAGTTAATAATCTATGTTCGATAGGAACATCTGATAATTTGATAAAACAGTCCAAATTCTTAGTATCAAGTCGCTCCAGGAGCTTCACTGACCGACAGGACCAGGCCTGAAATTTTTGAAATTCTGACCTGACCGCCAATTACAACAGTGGGATACCTGTCAGTACATTAAGTATTTGCATAGAAGTAGTTCGAAAAGCTGTATTGAATTTCAAAAGAAAAACCCTTTGTATAGTATGAAGCCTCATGACTTGCTCTGCTGTTAGGAATACATCCAGTGCGGTGAAAGATGTTTCAATTCTTTTTATCAGTATGTTTTAATCCAATTAACATGCTGCTGGACGTAAAATGTCCCGTGCCATTTTGAAAGTGAAATCAAACGCATATTTTGCATGAGGGATAAGAAAGTGAAGTTGGCGCCGACAGGTTGCGATTAGATGTTACATAACACGAACAGCTACTTGACTCCATTATGTAAATTTCATGTAGACAATGAACAAAACAGATGCAAGGGCACTAAAAGAGCATGGCTAAATGTCTATCACAATTTAAAATGACTTTAGGAAAGGGAATCCTGAATATCAAATTATGCATAAGAGATACAACTGAAATTATATTCCCAACGAGCAAGCTGGTCACCGAAGGCGGCTAGTAATGAATACAACAAAGGAAACTGAGGTAACTTCATAGCGAAAATGAATATCATGCTACTTGAGCTATTATTTGAACCATATGCATGGCGAACTTCTTTCTCCCTTCCCAAAACAAAGATCTTCAAATTCACATTCGAAAAAAATGATCCTCTACCACATTCTGTTTCAGAATCTGGAAATAAATACAATCTAGATTAATGCTATTAATTTAAATTTTTAAATAAGAAATACCTATAACATTCAAGCCTTCATGCGCTCAAATTTAATGCTCCTTTTTTTATCTTTAGAAGAAACACTAAGAAACAATTCTTATTATTGATTTTGAGCATTGGAAATATGCTCAACATACATAACATGATCATAGTAGAAACGTTTAGAAACACTTAAGCCGATATTCATGAATTTAAACCACAGAACGAGAATTACAGAACTAGCTGTCTCAACGTCCTTTTAATTTACAGTTTTTAGTACTTTCCCCTTTCCCAAACTTTTCTCCTTTTCTTCAATTCTTGGTTAACGCCACTCGTTGCTTTATTCTTACTTTCATTTTTCTACTTCCTAGAATCTTGTTTTCTGTAACTCCGTACGTTTGAGTACTCTAACGAGTTCGAGAAACCAAGATTCTTTTTCTTTCTTATTTGGAGGGTCTTACCTAAGAGTTGATTATTTACTCGAAGAAGAAACGCCTCGTTTTGTGACATCTGCGTTCCTGGGAAAAAGAAAGGAAATTTTGGAAGCTGTTCGAGAGTCTGCTCTCCATTTTATCCTGTTAGAAGTGTTACAAATAAAGAAGACAGTTTTTGTTGTTATCTTTTAGTCCATTCTATGGAAGTGTAGACAATTTTTCATTCTTTACCAGTGTCTTATATAAAGTATTAAATGGAAAAGCGAGAAAATTTCGTCTTGGCAGTTAAAATTTCACTTATTATATATTATTACATATTACATTTGTTTCCGCAATAAAGGAAAATAAACATTTCAGCGAGTAAATGGAGTAGCTGAGAAGGTTTGTAAATATAATATATTGTATTTAAACAAATTTTGACAAATTGGAACGAAAAATGACAATTATTATCACTTCAAAATATAGGTAGTTTTAATAAATAATGCTAACATGATTTTCCTTCATTTGTTAACTTTATTAATTACATTTTAAGATAAAACTTTAGGATATATTTTTTTAGATTGCTGTATTTAAAAAACGACAGGAAAACCAAAACTTCTGGAAATTTAATGTCAGCCTGCTTAGCTATAAGAGAAATTTTCAGATATTTCATATTTCCAAACCGAACATTTTGAAACTCTCGGAAAGGAAAATTATCATGTTTATTTTTTAAATTAGCTAATTTACCTTATTCGGTTATTAAATTATGTTCAGCTATATATAGCTGTATTCCATTTTTTGGTTTGAATCATAATTTATAGATTGGTGAGTTCAGTTAAATAGAAACCAACCAGATAACATTGGTTACGTAGACATTCAAAAGAGGATTTTAAAATACATTATAAGCCATAAGGTCTTTAAAAATCATCATATATGAAATTTTAAAAAATAATAGTAAATAATGATCCAAAATGGGAAAATATAGCCTACTCTTGCATCTTAACTCACTGCCAACAAAACTATTGGTTCTAACTTTCTTCTGTTTAAATTTTGTAAGTTAATCCTTTGTTCCGTTGAATTTCTTAATTAATTTTCACAATTCATTATTTTAATTTTCCCTTCGATGCAATGCAATTGTTGCTCAATAAGAATACTCTCTTTCTTTTATTTAAAATAAACTGTAAAACCTCACAGTTGCTCTATTTTAACCTAATTCAAATTCACACAAACATGAAATGGCATTATCGTATCAATAAATATTTCTATTGCTCACATAAAAGGAGAAAATACCTCAAAAAATCAGTGTACAATTTCTTTTTGAAAAATGATTTGAAAATTGTTTAAAATTTGAACCTCCTATTTTTCGTTTAGCATTTTGTATGGGGTTAGTTGAACAAAATTTTAAGGGTTTTTTTTCTTCCTATTTTTATTACGAAAGTATTTTTGAAATCTTTTTTGAATTATTAACCTTACAAAGAGCGATTTCTTTGCTTTCTGTAGAAATTATGTAAATTTATATTTATGATTAAAAGGAATTAATTAAAATTAATTTAATGAAACTCCCTATTAAAAATTGTTTTCTTCAAATCAAAATCTACTAAATAAATAATTTTATTTACAATTTATTATAATATTGAAAGAAGAAAAAAATGATAATGATGCAAATATGAATTTACAGTGCTCAGATTCAGGCTAATAATGCTTTCTTTATTAAAAGATACTATGAATTTATAGTCATTTATAAACCAATATAATAAAGATCGTAACTTTAAGTATCGTATTACGCTTCCTAACTGCCTAAATATTATGTCCATAAATGCTCGCTGCTATTTAGAGGCCGCAGTGGCCTAGTGGAAATGCGTCGTACTGGGAGCCGGAGAGCCCCTGGCTCGAAACCCGATCCTGCCGAGGATCAGTCGTATACTGGGCCTGCTACGAGCCAAATCATACGCAAGAGGCCAATCGGCCCCCCGGTGCGGTGCGGAAGCCCAGTGCACCAGCCCATTCGACAGCGGCTCAAAATTACGAGGCCCGTCCGAACAAAGCCCTCGTATTGCTTCAAACCTTGAAATTAATATAACTAAACTGTTTGCTATTTAAATCACAATTAAATAAATTTCACAGAGATTTTATTGTTTATTTATTCTATCTTTAAAATCAGCTTATGAGCATAATGTTCTCCACAAGAAGAATTCGTTGTGTTGTTTTCTTGTCTCCTTTCTCTCCAAAAGCAAAGCTTGACTTTCAAGTTGCTCTTGTAGTTTATTTAGGATAAACAATATAATCGGATTAAAAGATTGTGTCCTTTAACAGAGAGCTTAACTTTAAAACCATTGTCATGTCAGGGATTTAATTGGGAAACCTGACAAATTGTGATAAAGAGATATAGGGAACGAGCTATAAATATAAGGATGTCAAAAGGCAGCAAGGAAAGAAAATTAAATGATTGAGACAAAATATAATGTTTCGTTTCTTACTTAAATATGATCGTTTTTATTTCGATACAAGCGTTTATACACTTGTATTTAACTCAACTTATTTAATGTTTGCAAAGAGGGAATTTCGTGATTCATTTTTCACTCACTTTCTCATGGGATAGAGTTTTGAAATTATCTACACTCTATGTATTTTCGATGCCATTATACTATTTTTAAGTTTTACAATATAATTGTCAGTTAATCGATATGTTAATTGAATTTTAAACAAAAGACACCACTGAATAGAAAAAAAGTATTTCAAGATGCCATAATGTTTAGAATAAGTAACTATGACAGATATTTAGGACTAAAATGTGGAAATAATTATAATCAAAAAATTTAACTTTTAAGCATACAAATAAAACTGTGTTTTAAAAACCAATTTCATCAAATTTATTAATTGAATTTATTTCAACATTTTCAATAAATATTCTCCGTTATTTTGCTTTCTTCAGTATATACAATGTATATTATACGTATTGTAAACTATTAGTTCTGCGAACAGTAAACCAAGTCCACCAACAAATAAAATAATCTTAGATCTGCTCTTTATCGCAGTCTTCAAATGTTTAGCCAATGTTGTCATTCACAGTGACGACAGTATTACTTGCAGGAACATCGGATATCACCGGAAGCAGGGAAACAATTTTAACAATCATAGTCTTAGCCAAACCAAAAACGCGTGAAGATGGAAGAAGTATCATGATGAAATAATGAGATTAGTATTTATCACGACAATATGAAAATTGTCATGGTAAATACGCAAAAAAAACCGTTACACAACAGATAATCTGATAAACGGATTTTGTAACCTGAAACTTTTGTTAGAATCTCTGAGAAAAGTTTCAAGAAAAGCGAAAAACAAGATCAGATGAAACTAAACAGAAAAAACAACTCTGAACATGAAGCTATGAGCTTTTTTTTATTTGTTTCTTTTTAATGCATGTAATATACAAAAATTTGCTTTAATCATTATTAACAAAATTACGATTAAATGTCTGTTTTAGCACTATTAACAAAATCAAGAGTCTCGTACAATTAAATGTCTGCTTTCATTGTATTAACAAAATTACGATTGAATGTTTCGTCCTAACCAAAGTGATTCAAATTTTTAATGGTGCCAAACTCGCCACTGACTCGCCAAAACGTTGAAATCAGTAAAACGGCAGCAATCTTGAAACAAATTCAAAAATAAAAATCCTCATATGTACATCGTTTTTTATTGTTTCAAATAACATGTATGCCAAATTCGTAGAAAATCGAACAACGCGTTTGGTCGTGTTTGTGTAGCAAACAAATTTACAGACAGACAAAATGCTAAATGGTAGTCCATAGTTGCAACTATATGCCAATGAAATTGAATACCAGTATGCGCCATTGGCAAATTTTTTAATTCCTGATGATTGGATGATGTATTACTGGGCAAATATTTGTATTTCGCAGTTTTTCTATGTAGAATAAATTTGTATTTCTGCAATAAGCATCTCCATATAAATTTGTCAGCAGTCCTTTTAAACTTAAAAATTAATAAACCTCTGTTTTTTTGCAGATAGAATATTGAAAATTACTTTCTACATAGATGAGTGTAAGAAGAACATTTTAACAATTTTCCGTGACACTTTTTCTCTAAGGGGAAGGTTTAAAAATTTAATTTTCTTTACTTTTTATTTCCAACTTCCCCCAAAGCCAAAGTGTTTTCACGCAAATTCCTACCTTATTTGATGAAACTTTATAATTGGAAGTATATGTCTAGGTGCAATATTTAAGGAAATAAATGCTTGTTCCACTTTTTTGGAACACCCTGTATATATGTTTATCATTATTTAAAAACAATCAACAAATATATATAGACAGAAAATTGATTAATATTTTTATTTCATTTGTTTAAATTCGTTAAATAAAAGTTCCCTTTCGAAACTACAGGAGTCCTAATTTGAGACAGAATTCGTTATTTTAAAAATGACCAGATGACGAAGACGACATATGAGCCCGCACCCTACTCTACAACTTCCACACCAAGTCAGAATCTACGTGGATGAGGTCCACGTTATTCTGTGGAATTGGATTCAACTTTCCATTCTTAGCTCAGGAAGCCTAATCGTTAAGCAATTCATAATTTCACTAAAGGCTTTGATAATTACATAATATCATTTATTTCGCAATTAAATAACCATCTCTTTAATTCTAATTAATTCTAAATTAATTTTTAAGCGAGATCAGATTACCCCACAAGAAAATAACTTTGCTATTAAAACTTTTTTTCAAATACATGAGAAAATATTCCATTCATTCCTTTCGACATAAAAGCATTTCTTTTCAAGCAAAACTAACTATTTTAAAATATAAAAACTGCAACATAAATGTTAAATTCTTATTAAAAATAAAAAATAAGTTAATTTTGAAGTGATGGTTTATAAGTATTTTAGAAATGGATAATGCACTATGGGTAAAATAATCAGCTACATCTCTTTGATAAAATGTTATTTGGAGAAAAAGTTATCCTCTTCCAAAGAATTTTTTAAAAATATGAAATCAAAAATTCGGATTGTGTATAAAAAAAGCTCTGGAACAATTTATATATTTTAGTTCCTCAATAGATCAATTTAACTGAAGACAGTTGGATGAGTATTATAAGATTGTCCCTTTTTTATCCAGTTCAACTTTGATTCAGTTCACGGTAAGAACAGGATGTCTGTAAAATGTCTTAATGTTTCAAACTGCAACAGTAACTTTATTACGATGAAAGGAATTTATTTATATTCGTATTTCTGTGCAATATATTTTCGACTATCTTGACTTTGTTCTTTACTGAGAGGCCTAAATAATATTTTGCGAGATCGTTTTTTATCACAAAAGTAATATATAATCAAAGAAAGAATTTGGGGAAAAAATGAGTTTATATTTCATAGAAAAAGGCATCTAAAAAGTTAGTAAAATGGTATTCAGCTTAGTCTTTGTATATTTTTAAGAGCTATGAGTTATTTTAGCTTTGGATTATTTTTATTTTTTATTTTTTAGTTTTATTTTTATTTGCTTTCTTGTTTTAAAAGAATTTGTCGTTTCTCTTTTTGATTTAGTGAGTTATTTTTTTCCTGCAAAAAGCCCTTTTGTTAATTTTGTCTTCTCATTTTGCCACTACATTTTCTGTTATCTTTCTCGAATCCCGCCTTCCCCCGCCGAAAAGAAATGAGCTTCATAATTGCATTTACACAACAATACAAAAAATCTCATTTCTAAAGCATACCAATGAGAAAATTATATAAAGAAACAAATGTATTTTTCGTGTGTTTCAGTATAACTAACTATCTATGGAAAAGATGGAATAAAAGAGATTTGAAGATGAGAAACTCGAGTTAAGAAAATGCAACCTTTGCATCACGTATTGTAATCATGCTGAACAAGATAGAGTATTTCCCACGAATGAACGTGACGGGCAAAACTGATAATTGGGAAACAATGCTCTGGGGATAAAACCCCAGCCTGTATTTCTCCTACTCAATCAGAACCTTTTGTAAGTCATATCCAACCAGGCACAGCATTTATTCAACTTAGAAAAAATGAGTATTACTTCTAATGGCTAAATTTGAACACATTATAAAGTGGGAGAGTTCTATTTGTTTTTTTTTAACCCACCAGGTCCCAGATTTAAAATATTTTCAGCTGAAAACCGAATCGTTTCTTGCATATTATGTTCGGCAGCATCTGTTATCTGCATGTACACAAATGATTAAAAATAAGCGAAATATGTTGTAAACCGTTTTTGTAGTTTTTTACTTTCTCGTATACGAAGTATGCAAAGAGAAAGTATTGTAATCGTCAAAAAATTCGAACTCGAGATTTTGACGAATCTCCACGTTTTAGACCTCCCTGATTCCGAAAAACACAATTATGTCTGTCTGTGTGTGTGTCTGTATGTGTGTCTGTGAACACGATAACTCAAAAACTATTAGAGCTACGGGGATGAAATTTGGTATGTGGTCTTTAAACAGAATTTGTAGGTTTCTATCAAATTTTCGACAAAATCCGTCAACGGGAAGTCTGTCTGTCTGTATGTTCAGGGTCATGCGAACGCTATAACTCAAAAACTTGAAAAGCCAGATGGATAACATTTTATACACAGTTTTATCGTCATGAATGTAGGTCCGTATAAAATTTTGGGCCAAATCTGTCAAAGGGTTGACTGTCTGTCGGTCTGTATAATCGCATACTTGTTCAGTTTTGAAACTAACTCCCTGCGCATGCCTACTAGTGGCAATGCCTGTGCAAGGAAGGGACGCTCCGAAACTTGGCAGTTTGCCAAAAACAAATTCTGGAGTGATTTTGTAAGGAAGCAAACATTTAGGGAGTCTCTCCAGGTCCTGTTGCGCAAAAGAATGAGCAGAGGATTTGAATTTGTTTTGATCCTTCAAACCACGCGTGGTTCCAACTTTGGTTTACTTGCGACGGAAGTTTATTTGACGTCTTTTATTATTCTAGTTTTCTCTACATGTGTTAGGAGTATACGAGAAAGTTTAGGGGAGACCACTCCCGCTGGTTTAACATGAAAACGTGATAAGATTACGCAATATATCTGACGGAAAGGGATTATTTACGAGATTATCAATTAAACAGTCCTAGAAAATTTCAAGACCAAAGATTTTACTGTTTCTCTTATTTATTTAATTATCAAATGTTCGCTGTCTTATTTTTTCACCAACTAATTTTTAGGATAAAGACAGCGTTGCACTTAAGAAGCGTAAACTCTGAAATAAACTTGAAATCCACTCAAAATAACTTTATGATTGTTTGTATTTAACCTCTGTTCTATCGATTAATGAACATTCTGTTTCCCTTTGTTGGGGGTCTGAAGTGTTAAGAATTTCAGGCAAAAGATATCCTATTCAAGGGGTAGTGTTAGGAATTCAGTGACAGTTATGTAGGTGGCGCTGTGCGGATTTTTCTTATATATAGTCTTATTCATTTTTGTGCAGTAGTGACTCTGTAAATATAAGTCACGTAATAAACAGCTTCTAAGCTACTCCCGACTCTATCCATCTCTACCCCGAGTAACATGAGAGCTAGGCCATCAGCACGATAGACCCCTTCAGCTAGAAATGGATATATTTAATCTGCTGAAAAAATTATTTCTTTGTCTTAAAACGATCTAATTCACTCCACAATACTTTTCAAATAAAATAATTGTTGCGGCTGATTTTAAAATATTTTTATGAACTTTACGTGGAAATTCTAAATTCGTTTACAAAGCAAACTATTTAAAATCATTCATTAGTCTGTTTTCAGTGTTTTTTCTTAATTTCCACAAATTTGCTAAATATTTAAGAAATGAAATAGCAAATTTCTTAACTAAAACATAAGCTACAATGCTATCATAAAACTTTTCAAGTTAATTGTTCTTTAAGATATAGTAATTTGCTAAGAATTCATCTGAATAAGATGAAGCAACTCTACACTAGGTGTAAAGCGAAACCCCTCCATAATTAATTGTAATGTAAACACATGATATATGATGCATCACCGTTGAAGGTACATATTTTTTCTGCTGATCAACTTTTGCAAGAACCAAACCATCTGTATTCCTAAGACTAAAATTCAACATATAAACTCTATTGTTAATTTTCTCACATAATTTCAAATATTTTCTAAAGTATCAGCTGCTTTTATTGTCCACTGCATTTCAGTAGAGAACTAATTTTATTGCTTTCCCGTGTAAAGATTCTATAGATTATTAATACGTTAAATTATTTGGCGAAATTTTACAATTTCCTTTTATTATATTAGTCTTAAATGACTACTGCTGTTTATGTTACATATGCTGATTTTTATTTTGCTATTATATGGTCTTTTCTATGTTTTACCTATTTATTGTAAATACTCGGCCCTGTATGCTAGCCAGACCTGTTGTTTATTTTTTGATTGATTGTATGGTACCGTGTTAATTTGTGGCTTTCTGTATTCTTATTTTTTATTATCATTATTTTATTTTAATGTTGTTCAGTTATTTATCAAGAAATTGTGTATAGGAAAGTTTGAAATTGTGTTTATGTTGTTTTAGCCTTTATCTTATGAAGCAGTGTACCTTGTATCGAATTGTTGTACTCGAATATCGAATTTTCTGGCCTTCCTACGGAACTTCCAGTGACTTGAAATTTCTATGTCCGTAAGGACAGGTCAAATTACCAGTTATTATTCTTAATTCTATTTACCTCCACTCCGATAACAGAAGGTACCTCCTACGGGAGGGGTTGGGCGCTTGGACGGTGATGGCTATTAGGATTCCATCCTGAGTTTCCAACTGCTGTCGTGACGACTATCATTCAGGTGATTCCTCATTCTTAGGCAGGGCGGAGGTAACTCTTTTCTGCTCACTCTGATTATTCTTAAGACTGAAATGATGTGTAAACAATTCTATCACCAACAAGTATTTCCAAATAGTAATAATGAATTATCATTCCTTTTATGAAATATTTGCCCATTATCGTACAAATAAAGAAGGCATTTTTAACTTTTAAATGCTTTTATTCATTTCTACACATGCATATATGTTTTCGTCAGTGACTAATTTAAGTGCAAATCAATTACTACACACTAGAAACATTAAATTAATAAAGCTGAGTAAAATACTAATAACTTTTGTATTTAGCTGCGCAAGCAATGAATCGTAATTTATTCTAGAAGATACTCACCGTGATATTATATTTCCCATCAACTCTTAAAAGCCAAACACTGTATTTCGGAAATCGTCCTATTATTTTCGTGTCTCAAAAGATTCAGAATAGCATTTTTCAGTGTTTAAACAGGCCTAAAGCATTCTCAGAATGACGGTGAAATCTGAAAACTTATTCTAAGAAGCCAAATTATACCCTTTTTGGTCGGCGTCGCATGTCATGCGACAGCGATGATGCAACGAAGCAACAAAGCGTTGCACCTTTGAAATTGAATTCTTCGCTATTTACGCTTCTCGTAATATTCAACGATTTTGACAATGTAAGCAATAAAGTAATCGGCAATAAATGATTTCAATGTGGTTTTAACGCTCTGATGGTCAAGAAAGAGTGTAAAGATTTTTTTATGGTAATGTTGTGAAACCATTTTAAAACACATATTTTACATATCATTAATAATTCTTTTCATGCAGATATTTATAGTAAATACCTCACAGCAATAGATTTGAAAAATGTATTATCAAAGAGTATTTTGTTTTAATTTAAAACTTGAGTGCATTGCAGTGAAAACTTCAGTAAGATCAGTAAACGGGATATCAAATGTATGACTGCCAGCAGATCATTCAAAAACTGCTTACTGGCAAAAAAATTTTGCATTTTCGGATTCAGAATATAGCGTATATTAATTTGCTACAATAAAAAAATGCCGTTTTTGGGTCCAAAATTCGAAAACAATTCGACCAAAAAGGGGTAAAAGAACAGAAGTAACAAAGGCATTAAAAGAGTAGGTATATTCGACCAGTTTGAATCGAAACATTTTTAACAAATATGAGTCATTTTAATTTGTTAGATTTATTCTTTCTTTATGGTCGCGAGCTGACTTTTCTCCTTCTCTCATACAAAATATATCTGTAATTCTTGATTTTTTTGCTTCCCGTATTACTGTGACTGATGTTAAACATATTTGTTAGATCTTACTCTGTGTTAGTATTGTGTATTTTGCTTTATTTCGATTAAATGAATTTTTCAATTGTTGTTCACTTTTGATTAGAGATAACAGCTTTTGAACGGAAAGAGAAAATACATCGTTGCCGAATAATAAAATAACTGGAAACAGATTGTTCTGCGAATTCTTAGGGAAAGTCTACGAAACATAACTTTTTGATTCTTAATTAAATCAAGAAAAATGAACATGTGGACAGAAATAACCATTCAAGTGGTAAAATTTGATATTGGAAAGACCAAAATTAGAGTTAATTGGTTTTATCTAAACAGCACATTCACTTACACTATTTGGTAGATTTTATGTTGTGTAGATTGAAGCATTTAATATAATTCACGAAAAGTATGTAGAAAGATCTTGCCACAGGAATGCAACTTCTTTCATAAACATGTATATGTGTAATAAATTGTTTTTAACCTAACTAAGTTGGTGAATTAGTAGTTATTGTCCATTCTTGTCTATATTTTTTATCTTTTTTGACCAGAGATCGATTCAAATTGTAAGAAATTCGATTTATGTATTAAAAAAAGAATCTCTTCCGATTTTGGAAACTCTAAGTCTCCATGAAAACAGCACTCTACCAGGAAGAATTCATCATGAAATTAGAACTCTGGCAAGCTTACATCGTTACTTTTTGTTCGGGCATTGGTTACATAAGGATATAATGTTATGCGTCTTCAAATTCTTTTTTTTCAATTAATCGATTGATATTTCTAGAGAAACAACTATAAAAACTACGCTTCTTATAAAGATTATCTCTCAGTTACTCAGTATTAATTACAAATTAAACTATGGAGGTACATATACGTTTTTAAATATCATTTAAAAATAAATTAAGGAAAACATATTTATGTTCAAAATGTATGGGAATTTAAAGTTTTAATCTAAAGGCAATCACATATCTGCATTTGAACTCTAAATTAGCTCTAAACAATCCACTTTTTAAACCGTCCGTCTTGACATTTATTTGAATGAACTACTTTATTCAATGAAGCTAATTGTTATAACGATATTCAGGGTGTCCCACAAAGGACTCCCTCATTTTAAAATTAATTAACTCGGCAACAGGGATCGATAGAAAAATGAAGCAAGTGGTATATTTATTTTGTAGGCAGAAAAATTCTGAAGCAGAAGTTTCAAAATTAGTTTAAAATGTTGCCAACATGTGGTTGTAGTCGTAGACAGATTCCTTAAAAGATTGCTCACACCTTCTGTCAGTTCCGCTGCTGAACTATGAAAGGAGCGGTGGAATTGAGAACAATTTTCCGCCACACTATAAGCGTTAGAAGATCGACAAGACACTTCGTGGTTTACACAAGAGAGAACCTGACCACACCGTACCCTAGTGGTTTTTGACATTCAATGAGGAACGTTTGGAGACTACAGTTACTGCTTTGAAGTGTTAAACATTTACTGGAACAGGCATGAATTTGTCTCCATTCTCACCCGATCTTATCCCCTCGACAATTTCTTGTGGCACACACTGAAGGATACTATTTACCTGTACATTCATGTAACAATGGATGAGCTTGAAGATTTGATCTGTGAGCATGTGCTTCCATTTCCGTTGACCCGCTATGGGTGTCTGAAAATTTAATTTTTCGTATTCGCCACTTCTGAAAGATGCACATTTTGAATCGATTATGATGTGATTGAAGTGATTGCTTGAAAAGGATAGTTAATAGCTCTCTTCTCAGACTCCATACTGCGATTACAGAGCCACCTCTCCACAACATTTGCAACTAATTTTGAAACTTCTGTGTCAGATTTTTCCAGCTTTCAAAATAAACATACCACTGGTTTCATTCTTTATATCGATCACCGTTGCCGAATTATTTAATTTTAAAATGAGCGTTTCTTTCATTGAACACCCTGTAAATATGTTTTACATCTTGAAAAAGTATGTTTATAACTATGTTGTACATCTTCCAACAAGTTTTTATGAAATGTATCCAAAGAATTCAAATTTGACCCATCGTACTGTTCATCAGCTGTTCATAGTACATTTTTATGGTTTAAAGAAGATACCTTCATTTTATTAACTTTATATTCATCAAAATTCATATTGTTATATCCACAATTAACTGTTTCTTTCGAGATTTTATACTCAAATTTTAAAAACATGTTTCTAAAAATAATCGAAAACATCTCTTTCGTCTTTCTATTTTTGAAAAATATGGGAAAATGGTAAAAATGAAAAAAATAAGACGGTGATTTTGGTTTTAAATTATGTAAATCTAAAATGCTGGACTACGAATACACATTTGTAGGTGTAAACAGGATATTATGTACGCGTTTATTGTTCATAAATGCAAACTTGCTGAAGCCTTAAATCATAAATGACCGATTTATGACACTCCCTATTAGAAATTGCCTTTTTTCCTCCTCCCTTTCTGCTGACATCTACAGATAACAACAACATGTTTGCATGGGGTAATAAATTAGGTGATAAAACTGAGAATAATAGCAGCAAAAATGATAAATTCTTAACCGATATGGATGAATAGTGCAATAGATATATTGAGTCCTGCGAAACAGCTGTTTCCTATTCCCAAGTAACTTTTTTCGTAGGAAAAAGAATTTTTCTTGATTGCCTCATATATCATCGTTCTCTGCAAGTTCACTTTTAGTCCTTTCTGTGTATTATACTATAGCCATGTGCACCAAAGAAATATTGAGATTAAAAAACTTAGCACTGTGACTTTGACAAGAATAATATGGCTCGTACGCGCATGAAATAATTAAACATTAACCAATTAATCTTAACAAATAATTCACTTAAACATTAATAATTTAATAATTAATCTCCAATTCACTATGATGTTAAGCAATTTACAGTATTTTAACTTCAAAACTTTGGTTTAGAAAATGTTTCTGGCGCATACATATTTCTTTGAAGAAATCTAAATGCGAATTAAATAATTATTTAGAGGGATGGCTAAATGACTTAAACACAAATACTTTTGAACAGCTAAAAGACCTCATGTTTGTAGATCAAATTAAGAAGCCGACTTCGAAGGATTTTAAAGAGCATTTTATGGATGAATGGAGCGCCATCATTTAACCTACTAAAATGGTTAAGAAAATTGAAGATTTTCCAGATCTGAGGAAAAAGATAAAACGAAACTTTTCTACTCAAAATGAGAGAACTAATAAAGGACCATTTAAGCCCCGTTATGAAAATTTTTCAAAAAAAATAGGTAATTTTTAGGACTAGTGGGTTATTTTAATGATTATATTCCTATGTTATCATCTATAGTTGCACCATTAACAGAAAAAACCTTGAAAGGGAACTAAGGAAAGGAAAGATAAATTGGACAGAAGAATGCCTTTGAAGAATTAAAGGAAATTTGTTCAGCATGTCATTCTTAGCTAGGAGTAGGGAACAGGATTTAAAAGTATTGGCAGAAGAATTGGGTTTAATTGTAAAAGCCGAATTTAAAATTGTTCAGTTGCATTGCTGAAAGTCGCGGTTAATGATGAGAAATTTACACACGAATTACTTGGTGCCATTAAGGAAGAGCGGGAAAGAGAACTTGAAACAGAAAACTCATCATTAATCATCCAATACAGTACAATATTGAGAAAATATAACATATAAATTCTAGTTATAAGTAAAATACAGATAAAAAGCGTTTATTATTTAAATTTAATAAATAAATCTTCAATATTTCGAAAGGAAATTAATAATACAATAATAAATTATAAAAGCGAATTGATAAAACAACACCAAAAAATGAGAATTGCTTTGTTTCATTTTTTCGCTTAAATTATATTTTTGCCGCAATAATTTATGTGCACTTATATAAAACAAACTTTAAAATTTTCTTAAATTTTAGTATTTAATTACTCAGGCCAAACCGAATAATCAACATATTTTAACTTTTAATTAGATATTCTGAATTCACATTCTATTTTATTTGATTATACTGCAGTGAAATACGAATTTTGTTAAAAATAGATAAGATCTTAATTAAAACTGTAGCCGAGTTCATTTCTGTTGTAAAAATAGAAGCATTTAATCAACTTAAGGAAGTTCGTTTAATTAAACCAGGTCTTTTCTCTAAGATCATTCGTGTAAAGACTCGTGGATAAATACGTGAAGTGGAATTGTGATTATGTAAACTGATGCGAACCGTAGATAAGGTAGATGTAGAAGGTTCTTTGATAATATAGAAATGCTGAGGCAGAAATACATACATATATGGTGGTTAAAATGAGATCCTTTAAGATTTGGAATCTTTTAAGATTATGATACTCGATATATAAAAACTAGAAAATCACCCTTCATGGTATGACGGGTGCAAATTGCCTCTTCATTCCAGAGATTTCCCGTCACATTTGTCGTATTTAAATAGATACATATGCGAGAGAAACGTTTAACATTGATTGAAAACAAATAAAATAAACATATTCTTTATTACAGGAAATTTTTTATTTACAATATTATTTGCATATTGCTTTATTCAAAAAACCTCTTGGTTAACAACATTCCGCATGAAGTATTTTTCGTTGTTTAACAATTTTATTATAATTCAATAACCATGAAATTCTCAGCTGGTCAAACGTAAATCAAAAGTTAAAATTTCAAAGGAATTCGTTTTCGAAATTCTAATCAAAACAAAGCACTTCTCTGTTTGTCAAACTTTGCCGAAAAATATTATCAAATTATATCATCACGTTTGCAATAAATAATCAGATGCATCGTGGCGTCCAAACTATATCACGCGCATGATATAGTACTACCTCAATTTACTACTTTCTATTAAAAAACGGAACTTATTTTGAAATAAATGATTAATATAATTCAAAATTTCCCGTGAACCATTGGTCATAGCGAGATAAATTTCATATTAATCGATAGAAAATTTTATTTCACTATTCTAGAGCTATTAAATGTGAAATTATAACGGTAATTACTCTTTTAAATTTAAAATTACTGAAATTTAGGTTACCTAATAATGAAATAATGCTGTTTAACGTTTCGCAGTGCTATGGCGCGAGTTTTATTGTTGGGGACGTGAGAGCAATACCGAGAGACAGATCTGAGGTATTATATTAGTAATTAACTATATTACACTTCGGTATTGGGACGAAATGTTTGAATTGAAATTTTAAGACGTATATATTGAAACCAGATAAAAGTAGATTTTATTATACAATTAGTATAAATTTACATTTAATTTGTTACTAATAAAATTGGAGCTATATTAAAAAGCAGAAAATATTATAAATAATCAGTTGTGCATTGGATAAAAATCGTTATAATTTTGCATGTCAAAATACACACGTTAAGGTATAATTTTCGACACTAATACTGAAGACAATACATTTTACTCTACGGAATAACTGTGGTCAAAAAAGTTTCAACAAAGAATGCCGAAATATGTTTTTCTCATTTTCATTGATAAAATTTTCGCAACATATCTTATTTTTGAGCTTTATACAGAAAAAAGCATCACCGAATTATCATTATTAGTTGAAGGTAACTTTTATTAGCTATAAGTAAACATAAGCTTAGTAAAAGATTACGTTTTATTAGATGTTTCTCCAAAAGTAGGAGTACTGCTAAATTCTAGTGGACAATTTAACTTTCTGAATTTAAACGTATTAGTGTAGAAAGAGGAAATATATTTATAGTCAGAATCCTATGAAACGTGTTTCCTAAAAGAAATGCAACACACATAAATGCTCTTATATCTACAATTTTGGAACAAAATACGTATTGTAAAGAATAACTTATAGTTTGCGATCGTTGTTCACAATCACCCATCGTCTTTACAATCGCCTTTTAAATAGAAACTTAGGAGCTTCTATTAGCTTTTTTCCGTTCTTCGTTTACACAAAAGAATTAGTTTCGTTCGATGCTACTGTAAACACACGGCCCATTTACATTCCCGTTCATACACTGGCATGACTCCAGCCATAGACAACAGAAATGATTTTCAATTTAGAAAATCTCACAAAAAAAGCTTTTTACATTAAATTTTATTGCCGAATTAGTTATACTACAAACTTTCGTGGAATGGTCTGAACGATAAAAAATGAGGGAAATTCTCTAGTATCAGTGAGCGACCTACTCTAACTTCAGCTGCAACCGCAGATTGATAGTGCTCATTAAACGGGATTTCTACACGGTCATTAGGAGTAAAGAAGTGCCTTTTCAAGTGAAACTCTTAAATCGGGAAAGAAGCGATACTGGTTCATGAAGACGAAACGTGAAATGCGCTTACTGAGGTTTAAGGATCGGTTTACTGCATTATAAATAGAGTTCAGTCCGTTAATGGTGCGTGAAATATCTTATAATAAAGAATTTGCATAGAAAATCTTTGCAGTAAGTTAATATATCTTCAGCGTGTCCTCAAACAGATTTAGAATAAGGCCATTGAGCATAATTATAAAATTTGTTTTCCTTGAAGAAATCGATTTTCATTAGAAACTTATTTATTTTTCTTTCGTTATGTCATTTCGTAAAGCAATTTTGTATTCCAGATTAAAATCCTATGTTTGACCTTGCCCAGTGTTATTTCGTCGTGTCAGCACCTAAATTTTTCGAAACGAGGCGATAGTTCGCGTTTTGATGCTATTCTGTTTGTTTTGTTTGTTTTTTTAATTTTCCAAAACCGGCAACTCTTTAATGCACTAATGAAGTCGCTAGATTTCCAGATCCATTGCAGTATTTTTTTAATTTAATTAAGTCAATATTTTAATTGTGTTTTAAATTTTGAACCAATTTAATTTAATAACTAGATTTAGTTTAATGACTTAACTAATTTCGTTTACTAACTAGATTTCATTAATAGCAGCTGCGTTTTACAGCTGTCATATTATTAATTTTTTTTTTGTTAATTTCATAATATTTTTGACAATAAAGTCGTTTTAAATTCAGTAGTTTTAAATTATATCTGAATTTCGTGTAAATACAAATTATCAAAAGAATCTAAGTACTCTTTGCTTGTAGGGTCAAGTATCTCTACCCTTAGGGTCAAGTACCTAAGGTTAGGGATACTTGAATCTACCCGATTTCATGAAATACATTTATTTTATGATTAAATGATATATCAGTTCAGCATAAATACATATCTCATTCTTAAAAACAAATTCCTTTATGATGCTAAAATTTCAAGTGCGTGCGTGTGTGTGTGTGTGTGTAATATTTTTAGGCATAATTAACAACAATACTTTTCATTGTTGCATTGAAATGATTTGATTGTTTAAACAAATATTGGATTGCGAGTTTATCTTATATTGTTGAAAGCTAAGATAAATATCCTAATTGATTTCACTTTCTTTTATTTCATCAAGTTTTCTGTGAAATCTGTACACAAAGTCCTCTAAAATTTTTAAGTTTATAAAGAAGTGTATACAATAGTTATTATGATTATAGTTTCCATGTTTTGATTCCATTTATCAGCATGTCTAAATCCAGCTACTGCTAATCTAACATACTGCTGGCCATAAAATGTCCTGGGTCAGTGCTGAGATTAAACGCATATTTTGCCTTCAAAATAAGAAAGTAAAGTTGGCGAGAAGAACTTGCAATTAAACGTTAAATAACACGGACAGTTACTTGACTCTTTTAAGGACTTTCGTGTAGACAATAAACACAACAAGTGCAAGGCTACTAAAGGAACACGGGTCAAATGTCTATCACGATTTGAAGTTTAAAATTGCTTTGTTACGGGAACCATAAATATCAAATTATGCCTTCAGTTAAAATTAAACTCCCGGCGAAAATGTTGGTCGCCGAAGGCGGCTAGTAAATAATAAGTTAATGTATGTATATTAAAAATTATAGTGTATAAAAGAAGTGTGAAATCATCTTAGTTATTAAGTAAATTTTAAACTAATCACATTTTATAATTTCATTTACTCACAGGCAGCTTCCAAACACCAAAAATCTATTCGAATTCCATTAAAATTTTGCAAATCAGAGAAACGAATTCACAATATGGTAATCAGAATTTCCTAAATTTGGACTTCCCGATTATTATGCCGAATCTTTGCATAGAAATGATTCATTCTGTGTATAAACAAGATACATTTTTGAGAAAATGGTTAGATGTAGGTTACTCAAACAAATAATAAACTGTCATGTTTGCAAAATTTTTATACTACTACTTCAGGTGTCATAACATTTTTTAAATAAAGTTTTTCTTGCTACAAAAGTAATCAATATCTATAGTAATTTCTTCATTTTTAAATTTTGAATTAATCTTTATGAAAATTTAAAGCATTTTTGAATTGTGTTCTATTTCTTGATGAAGTAATACGTTGAATAACTCCTTTTCGTAACATGAAGATTAAATTCATAAATTAATCATTTTTCTGGTGTATCTCATTGCACCTGTAAACGTATTTTTCAACGAAAACCGCAGATTTTGATTTTTTCTCTAAACTCCCACAAATAATTTTATCCAGCATATAACTAATTCTTCCTTGAGAACTATCTATTTAATTTTAAGATAAGTTTTTCAATCGAAAGTGTTAAACCATGACTTACTATATTACTGAATTTAATAAAAAACTAATAATGAATAATTATAGATAAACAAAATCCTTTATAAGTAGATATTACAACATTTCTTGGTTGTATTTTATTTAGTGTGGCAATATCAATAGCTTACTTTCATTTTCGTGTTCATTTTAACAATTAATTATCTGATTATGATTTTATTTATATGATCATATATAAACTGGGTTTGTTCAGGGAAATCTGTTGTGAAGAATATATAGACAGAACACCGCCCCATGCCCAAGTTTTTTAGAGTATGGCCCTCACCTCTTTTATTCCGAGTATGGGCCGCCCCATGCTTATACTCTATAAAACATAAGAAAGGCGCAGTTCGGGTCCGCGCCTTAGATTTTTCGTCAAAACGTCGGGATAAAATAAAAAAAAGTATTTCGTATTAATATGTAATTTAATTATCAATCTCTTGAATACAGTATTTATACAGAGTAGTATAATGGTTACAGACTAGATAAATCACAAGTTTGTCGCATGTAGCAAGGGTCTGTGGTAGCTTGTGATTTATCTATTCTATAACCAGTATACTACTCTGTATAAATACTGTATTCAAGAGATTGATAATTAAATTACATATTCATACGAACACTTGTTTTTTTTTTTATTTTATCCCGACGTTTTGATGAAAAATCTACGCCGCGGACCCGAACTGCGCCTTTCTTATGTTTTTTTTTTTAAATTTTCAAGCGTAGCAAAGCAAAAAAGGTATAAATTAGTAAAAGGAACATGGGGAAATATTTCGAAAGATAATTTTGAATTTAAAACTTTAAATAATTATTTGAGGACAGGTAGTAATTTGTTTAAAATTTAAAATAATAAAAAAATTTCTACTCCAAGTCAAAAATGTAATAAAAATTTATAATTTATTTTAATAATAAGTAACTAAATTATTCAGAAAAAAATTAAAAGAGCGAAAAATATGGCTGAGTAAATAGTGAAGGAATAAACAAAGCGGAAGAAATTCTGCATCACAAAATTTAGCCCAAAATACATTGGTTTGCTTTTTTCTTTAAATAACGCATTATCCACAAATTGAATTGCATCACACTTTTGATTTTAATTATACTTAAATTAAATAAACATAATGTGTATGGTCAAATTGATTCTAAAACACTTAAATTGTTGGCATCATTTTAATTTCATATTTGTTTCTTTGTCTTAAGCAGAATGGCAACAATTCTAAATTATTACATCGATTCAAGTAGAAATGTGATTCAGTGTTCCATGGAATGTTTTATGGCCACAAAAGTCAGTCAGTGCGTAGGTTACGGTTTCCTGTACGTGAAAAATTGAAATTTGAAAATCGTAAACTCACCCAAAAAAGATAAAAAGTAAATGAAATTGCTTGAAAGCCATTTGGAATTCTTAGATTCATAAATCATTCTGTGTAAACACTCAGTTTAAGAAAGGTTTACGAGGGCTGAAGTTCGTGAATGTCTTTTGGTTAAAAGCATTCTCCTTTTGTGTGCATTTGCGGATGTTTTTTAAATGTATACATCGCTCTTTTCCTACATGAATCCAGTTTTATTCCTGGCTGGGGCAAAAATATATTTCACTTCTTTCAAAATATTGACAAGCTAACATGTCCTCAGAAATCTATAAAATTTCAAATAAATTTTCAGAAAGTACATATCTTTGCACACTTCAAAATCTGTCTTAAAATTTCCTTGACATACTTCAGGTTCTGATTTCATAATAATTAACTTTTATTTGTTTCCTTTTTAAAAATTTTTAACAATAACTTCTTGAAGAGAGGGATCTTCTAAACATTCAATTATTTTCTAACAATGAATTAAATTGTATACTATGGGCTAGAATACAGAGAGAAAAATATTATAGTGCTATGAACTTATCCAAGAATTACTAGATAAACATTTGTTTAACTTTAAATTTGAAATCGTTTCTAAAGATCTTTCTGAAATTTTAAAGTATATGATCTTGATCAAAACCGTTTTAAACAATAGAAGACTCATTTAATGATACTTTCGACAGAAGGTCCCTTCTGAAGGGTTTTTTAAAAAACTAAACTAAATAAAACCTTAAGGCGTTTAAACAATTAACACTTCAAACTTGAAGGTTTCTTGTGAAATTTCAATACATTTGGCATGTTTAATCTCGTTATATATTTCGGTAGCTTTAAAAATTAGCAAAATCAAAAAATTACAAAATTTATAACCAAAATTATAACCAAAGAACAATTGGAAATGCATCTCTATATTGATTTTTTTCATTTCTTCCGCTACTCTTTTGTTTTCAAAACCTCAGTAACATTTAAATTCAACCTTTACTTCCTTTTTTTCAATTCTTTCGTTTTTTTACTTTCCTTCGAAATCTCTTCGATAAAAATTCTCCATTACAATGTTTTTTTTACCGATCAACAGCTACCGAATCATTTTTCGCTTGCTTTTTTCAATTTTCAACCGGATGGAAAACTTGATTTAACGCAAGCTATGAGTTGCGTTTCGGTTTATTTGGAAACGACATTAAAACTTGGTGGACGTTTTT
>BGPR01000470.1:442011-456034 GCA_013235015.1 Araneus ventricosus
TGCAAAATTAACACTGTACTGCTTTTCAAAGTAATGTAGGAGACTTGAATAAAATACAATCTTCTATATATTCGGCGTCTTTTTGCATTCCTATTCCGGAAAGCATCATCCAAAACATGGATAGTGTCCCCATCGTACTTGATAGCTTGGGCAAATTTCAAGGAAAAAATTTTTTAGATAATTCTTATCATGAAAAATCTTATTAACTGTCACAAAACATTATTGATATTATAAATCCAGTTTATATGGTTTCGTGCCACCGAAATCTCCTTAGTAAATGCTTGAAAGGCTTCGTTACATCCTAAATGAATTTTTGAATGGAATTCTGTGACAGATTCTACCAAAACAGGCCTTTGTTGAACACCAAAAATTTGGTTTTGGCGCTTGTATTTCTGTTAGGTCGTATAATAAGGATTTTTATCAATATTAAATCAATTTGGAATTGATTTTGGATACTATTCTCCACAGAAATGGAAAAAACTTGGCAATGAGCGTTTTGCAGATTCGAAACGGCACACAATGTCAAAAGCAAAAACTAACCAAAGAAAGCTTAATGAAAAAGATAAACACCTAAATTGGAGAGGAGGAAGGAATAAGTTATAATTTTAGTGAGTTTTAAGTTCTTTCTTGAATATTTATTTGAACTAATGTGTTATTATATTTTTTAAATGCATTTTCTGAAAAATGAAAATTTCACTAAAATTGGTCCACAGAAAACGCGATAACTCCAAACCAATTCATTAAAATTCATTTAAAATTGGTACAGATATGTCACAAAGTATTAAGAGTGTAATAAAGCTCAGATTTTAAGAGAGATTTATTTAGTCATGTTTTACAGTGCCATTCAGTTCGAAACATAGGATAGTTTTGGCGAAAATTTTTTAATCAATGACGTCAACTTTGAATGTTTATAAAATATTTATTTATTAAAATAAAATTTATCTTGTAGTGTATTACATTCTACATAGTTTGAAAAGTACGCATGCGAAATTAAAATTAAATATGCCCATTATATTTTCAATTATGCTGTTTCTCTTAACTTTGAAATTTTTATTAAAATTCCTGAAAAAAGTTTTTTCAAAAATTAATGATAATATAGGAATTTTTATTTCTAATTGTCACTATTTAAGCCTTTGTCATTTACCTCTTTTGTGCAAGATTTACTCGCAAGTGCAGAGCAACCTATCTTAAAGGAAAATTCCCATCCTTTATTTATAGTGACTTACAGCGCTTTATTCCGACCGATGACTTAATTTTACCGATTACTTGATGACTTAATTACCGATGACTTGGGCTTAATTTGATTGTAAAAATGACTTCCTCACAAATTTTGCTGATAAACTTTATTTGGAATCAGAAAATTATCACATATCAATAGTTTTAATACTGAGAAATTTAAACATCTCTTCAGAAGTTCTACTTGGGCAATTTCTATTAAACTTTTCAACCAATCAAATTATCTTCAAAAACTTTGTTCTGTCCTAATTTATCCCATAGCTTGGTGTAGCAGACCGAAGGACTAAGCCGGTTCAAGCGTTTTCTTCGCCATCAAACTGGTGTTGAAAATTTTGAGGTCCGTCTCTGACCAGATCTAGTGTCTTGTCTTGCGTGGAGACGTTGATTAACTAAAATAAATTACATTGTAATATAGCTTCAAAAATACGAGATTGAATTAATGGTCATAATTTTAGCAGAATTAAGTTAATAACATGTTCTCAAAATTCTTTCAGAATTTAGATAGGTTTTGTATTTAATTCATGAGCCCAACTTAAAAACCTTGAAGTATTTCTTAGATCTGATAACTCAATTTAGTATAAGTCCATTCATTTTTCATCCAAAAATTAAACATTCTAGCTTAAAGATGAATGCAAACTATAATTAAACATAAAAATATTTTGTCAGCGCGTTTTAATCAGGTTTTTCCTATACGATAGAATTTTTTTTATCTTTTGGTTCTCTTAATTTATATCACTTCCATGCTGTTATTCGAGTGTTCGATGTTTATTGAAAAAAATAATCTGAATACTCTTTCAAACAAGAGGGGAAATATATCAAAGTAAGAAAGTTCAAATATCTCCATTTCGAGGTAAAGCAGATAGATCTAGATATAAGGATCATTCAAATATACTTTTCTAAGAAATTTTATGTCGTTCTGTGAAATTTTAATATGGTTTCCTTTTAAATATATTCTTTTCAAGAAAGCTTTAAACCATAAATAAAGTTCATTTCATTTAAAAAATTTTTAATGAGAAGAATACGAGCGACGAAGGAAGAAGTAAAAAGAATTAATCAAAAAAGAAGTATATTAAACACAAAAGACGGGGAAAAACGTCCACCAAGTTTTAATGTCGTTTCCAAATAAACCGAAACGCAACTCATAGCTTGCGTTAAATCAAGTTTTCCATCCGGTTGAAAATTGAAAAAAGCAAGCGAAAAATGATTCGGTAGCTGTTGATCGGTAAAAAAAACATTGTAATGGAGAATTTTTATCGAAGAGATTTCGAAGGAAAGTAAAAAAACGAAAGAATTGAAAAAAAGGAAGTAAAGGTTGAATTTAAATGTTACTGAGGTTTTGAAAACAAAAGAGTAGCGGAAGAAATGAAAAAAATCAATATAGAGATGCATTTCCAATTGTTCTTTGAAGAACTTATTGTTCTGAAATATAAAATGTTGAATTATGGGTCCTTTCATCGTTTGTTCACAGTAGATGAGCACCCATTGTTAGAGAAATATCTAAAGAACTAGACAATTTCGAGGTGTTTAAAATGCGTAACTTCACTGTTTATTTGTAGGCAATTTTTTGAAATGTCACATAGCGCCTGCAGCAGACAGGCATAATTGTAAAACAAAACATTGAAATCATTAGACTGTTAGATAGTTGGATAGTTAGATTGAAGAATAATGTTATATAAAAAAATGAAAGTAAAATTTAAGATGTTTCTTAGGATCAAAGCATTACAATTTTATTGTTAAGAATGTGTTTATTTTACTGTACACCATCTACTAGTTAAAAGAAAGGATATTTTATGTACGTGATAATTGAACTTTATTTATAATAACACAAAAATATTGAAAATATTTGAAAAGCAAACATTTATTTATTTGGTGAATTAAACCATTGATTTGAGTGTGTTCAATTGAACACACACAAAAACACTTTAAACACGCTTGTTCACCTTTTGACCTGAGAATAAAGATGAATTAAGCCAAAACTTTTTGAGTTCAGTTTCTTGTTCCTTGGAGTTTAATCGTGTGAGAGTTCATTTTGACTATACTGCGGAAATCATTTTGTAAAACCTTCGATAAGCAACTATAACAGAGCAATATTATAAGCACTACCGGAAATATTAAAAGATGATCTTAGAAATATGTACTAATACAACACAGCATGAAGCTGAGTCCAGTAGTAATAAGAGTACATTTGTGAAAGTTTTGCAACAGGCAGACTCGATAAACGATTAAATCTGTCGCCGTTAAAGCTAAGCAATCGATCAAAATATAAATTTAAAAAATCGAAATAAGAATTTTAATATTTTGAATCATAAAAAGTGGAATGTTTAAAAAAATAAAAGACCAATTGAATTAAGTCTGGGAAAATGACAGTAAATCAAGTTAAAATGACTGATACAAAAGAACTATTACATTACATCCAATGCTTCTTTTTATCAAATTTTATTCGTTCTCTGTTGCTCAATAAGCCTCATTACCAGCTGTTTTTTAATATAATAAATTGTCTATGGCTCAAATTAGTAGTCAATAAGACATATATTTAGTATCTTAATTATTATATTGTATTTCCTAATATTAAAGTACGTATTCTTTTTTGAATAATAGACTTTTTTTCTTAATACCTTATTTATTGTTTACTTGCGTAGGTAAAGGAAAAAATAAAGTAGTCTATGCAAATAAAATTTATGAATTCTCTCTATAAATTAGCTGCCAAAAATGCTAGGCGTATAAAAAGTACTCAGTCCTTTCAGGCATATGGGAAAACAAATAATACAGGGTATCCACTAAAGTCCTTATCCTCTTCCCTATAGCTACTATAGCTATAGTCATAGAAGTTGTGTCGGTATAGTAAAACAACCATGCGCTATGCGATGAAATCCACCACAATTTGGAGTTAGTGTTTTAATCTCGAAAATAACAAGAAAATTAGTTAAAAAATTGTAAAGCATTATCGATTTAATAAGAAAAGATCCATTGCACACTTTAGTGTTAAGAATAAAATACATAAAACGCTCATTTGTTTGGTCACAATTTCCCAAAGTTTTACTTCACTAAAAGCAGAAGAATGGAGTATTTAATTATAATTAGTCCCATTTATCATTCTTTATGCTACAATGCATATTTGGAAGGATTCGACTGAAATTTTTGGATTATAATTCCGCTGCACAATGTGTAATATTGCAGGTGAAACGCTGACACAAGCATTAGTGATGTCGTCGTCGAATCTCCTACAATATTGGTGCAAAGAATTTTCCAGTGCCTAGTAATGGGAGTTCGGTCGTCATTAAGCGAAATGCATACCTCGTTGGCAAGGGACGTTATCTAGACTGATTTTGATTTATGATAAAGCTGCAAGGTGCGTAACTTCTCTAAACATCCACTATCAGTAGTGCCTGCAAAGGTGTAGGCCGGTGTGGCTGAGCATTTATTTCGTTTAGGATTTCCCGAAAGCGTCGTTTTGAGAGACATACAGTCTACTCGTGACATCACAATTTTGGAAATCGTTACCAAATAAATGCGAGTTTAATTCATTCTCCTCTTAGCAATACTTTGCGTAAGCTATCTTTTCGTACTTAATCGATGATCCTTCCCAAATTTGAAATTAATTTTTCTTCCGTATCTGAAACCGTTTTTGCTAACTTCGCTTTTTAACTCTAACTTCGAAATTTGCCGATAGTTTTCGCTGTCAGTGGTCTCTCGCTTAGATCATAGTCTTTTTACTATACTTAGGCACCGCATTTATGACTATACTTGTCGTCATTCTGAGTTAAGCCAGAAGTTTGCTAAGGACTTTAATTTTCATCTTGCTACGAAATTTTTTAGAGAATGTATCAGAATTATTTTTTCGAATTTATACAAATATAATGGCCCTGGCATATGTTTAGCGAACTCCAAAAAAGGGAGGTTTAATACTCAGTCCTTTGAGTAAAAACTATGTTTGTTTAAAATACTCATTTCGAGTTTCAGTAGGCAAAATTTTTAAATTTTGTCTATAAATAGTAATTTTTCTTTCAAATGCTTGAAATTATAAGAAATTTCCAACTTCTTGATACTGAAATATATACTAGCAGTTCCATTCTGTCCGGCTTTATGTTTCAACAACATTCAATTCTTTCGGATAACAAATTAATACTAGTACCGAGAATTGAGAAGGAATTTTTTCGACTTCATTTTCTTGTACTGAATTCAAATCTTATCGGAACTAACGTACAATTATTTGAACAAAGATTGAGAGAAATATATCACACTGAAAATTATTATAGTATCTCTGCCTAAATTCAGTGAGTAAGCCATTCTCGAGCAGTTTAACCATCTGATGAGCATGCTAATCCACAGCTATGTGCAAGAGCTTTGGGTTCATTGCCTTACAATTCGAAGCATTATGTTACAATATGTCTCATTTGAATTGCCTGTCATATGGCTGCAGATAATCCTCGAAACGTGTTAAATAGAACAATAGCGTTATCAACTCCAAAGTGTAGTTAGCATGGTGCTTGTTTCATTAAACGATTCACTTATCCTGATGATAAACAAATCATACAGCAAATTCAAAGGGAAAATGAGAAACACACATCTATTAAGTCAAGACTTTTGAGGTGAGGGTTTTCCAGAATAAAACTTTATAGAAAAAATTTTATTGTACATAACGTGGTTAGACACAAATTGCCATATATCCTAATGTGGTAAAAGAATGTGATTTATTAGAGGCATGTGCATCTAATAAAAAGCTAGAAATTTGTATGTTGCAAAATTACCTAATTTCTTATCACCATGTTGATGAAGATAGAAAAATCAAAATCAATCTCAATTTCGATATAATTGTATAAGCATGATTTTTAATTTCATAGCAGTTTAAATACAAATTTTAAAATGAACATTAAAATTTTTTACGCTGTGTTCTAATAAATTGCTTTTTCCTTTTCATTGTTTAACCAATTCACCAATAGTGATATATAATGTTGAAATTTCTAATTTTCATATTTAATAAACTACTGCTTTTATTTTATTTGTCATATTTAACAACTAATTTTTTTATATTTTGTGCTTTATTATTTATTAATCATATTAACTAACTTAATTCTAATAAAATCTATACAATTTCGCAAGTTGGCAATTAATTTTTCTTGATCATGTGAAAAATTTATCAAGAAATATTACTTATTTTTAATACAAAAAATTATTCCATATTCATCATTTTTTTTCTTTTCCTTTCCTTTCTCATATAAGTTTATCTGTGCTAATTTTATCTTAGCATCACATAATTTTAGTTTTGTAAGTAATGAAATAATTTGGTACCAAATGGTTTCAGAAAATTTTGGTATGTAAAATTACATATTTCCATCAAGGTGCCACCAATAATCCTTAGTAACAATTTGCTGAATTTTGTAGAATAAATGAATGAGAATATTTACTTTTTTCCGTTTCATGTGTTGCGGAATATAATCATGGCAAAAAGTCAATAGTAGAACAAATCATAACTACAATATCTACAAGAAATGAACTCAAGACTTGTGAAGTTACTGTTGCGGGATCTTTTTGAAGGTATGAGATCTTTCTGTTACGTTTAACAAAATTTTTCATTTCAGTTCTGTTTCGCTTATTTTATGGTACAGAAGGCACAATATGATTCTAGAAATTCGTCATTTGCTATATACCCTTAAGCAGAAGCATTTTGTTTGGAAATATCATTATTTTCAAGTAGTTTTTTTTCTCACGTTTGTACGGTTTTAGAAAATCAACTTCTTTTCTTCTCTTTCACTGTTGAGTTGAATAATTATCAGTTATTACGTATGGTTAGAGAGCATTTTTTCTCAATTTTATTTTTGGACATTCTTCTCTAAGTTTTTAAATTTACCATTTTTGCCTCAGTCTTTTTGATGTGTTTCGTTCTGATTGTGTAAAATATTTGCTTACGATTGTGTCTATAGCTGTTTTAAATAAATATTTTTAAATGTATACGTATCATCTTATCAATATATATAGAGGAAATTTGGGTAAGACGACGAAGAGTGTAAGATGACGAATTGGATTTTTCTCGAAAATTTTCCTAGATGAATGCCCCAATTCTGCATCATTAGAGATCTATAATTAGAGACCTTATTAACCAGCTACCCGTATCACACCAAAAGATTCCACCCCATTATTAGTGTGATTCATAGTACGTGGTAATGTGTTTGTGAATTGTTCCTACGCAACTTTTGGTTGTTGCTTGGTAAGGGATAATGTTCACGGAGTAAATATTTTTGATTTATACATGTGATATTCGTAAAGAGCTAATCAAAACGTTTTCAATTATGTATTATTTTAATTTTCTGATGAGCTGATATCATTCAATGCTTTTTCGAAATAAAAAGTCGGGTAAGATGACGACCCCTACGCATTAATTTATGAGCTCGTCATGCTACCTGACTGCCGCTCGCCCTTCCTGCAACTTACTTACCCTCCAGTGAAAAATAAGTATCTCATTACAAAGGGAGACAGAGGGAAAAGAAGATAAACGAAAATTGTGACAGTTGAAGTTAATAAGACTTAACCTCAAGGAACTTGCTAAAAATTCTACAAAAAAGAAGAAAGTAATTAAACGACACCTAGACTGCTAATGTTCTGAGTCTGAAGACTCAATTCACTCATTTGAATTTCTTTATGTTGACGCTGATTTCAATCTGGACGCAGAGGACCTCGATAACGAAGAATGTATCATTTGCAGTGAGCAAGGTAAAACGGAATTGGGATTCCAATGTTTTATGTGCAAACTCTAGCCCCATTCTACCTGTACTGGCTGAAACAAAATCCAAGTCCATGGCGATGCGATTTTTGTAATTGATTTCATTTCTTAAGATTTGAATCTAAAATTTCGATTGATAATATTTCATTTGCTTTACTTCTGTTATTTCAGTCCGATCATGTTTATTTCCTGTTATGTGCAATTTGTTATGATCAAAATGTGATCTCAACAGTTTAAAATAGTTTTTGGATAGCATATGGATGTCCAATTAGATCGTTTTCTCAGTTCGTAATCTTTCCCGATACCACGTTCGTCATCACAGTCGGGTAAGATGACGAAAATGATTTTTTTTCTGAAATGAAGTTTTTGGGTCCCAAATTTGAAAATAAAAATTTTAAAACATATAACTTCAAAATAAAAAGTTGAAGAAGATTTTGCCGAAATAATAATCCTCCTGCAATGAATATTCTGGTCAGGAAAGGTCCCTAAAGCAACATATTTCATCTGCATTAGTATAATTAAAACTATAATTATTTCTTACAAATCGGAAGAAAATTATAAAGTTTGAAAGATAAGAATAATTATTTAAATCGGAATTTTCTCAATTTTATAAATATATTATTATTTTATAGAATTGAGAAAAATCAATTCCATCTTAAAATTTAACAAATTCAAATAAATAAACCTTTTCAGATAGCAAAATGTAGATTTATTAGGCAGCCAGATGGCTTGATTGTTTAGAAGTGATTTCCTACATTCAGTTACTCTCTAGAGAAACACATATTATTTCACATAATTCAGGTACTGTTTACGAACAATTTAATAATTACTGTGATATTTACTCAATTAATAAAAGCTGCCATTTTGGAATGCCTTCAAACCTGTTTCACTGAGATAAATTAATAATTATTCAGTTTGTTGAGCTTCAAAGTTATGGAAATATCATTCACGCAAGAATAATACAGGCTTCGCTTCATTATTAAACACTGCTGAAATCGCAACGTTTCTTTGTATTTTAGTTCCTCTCATCAAAACATGGACTTTGCTCGTATTCCCCTCAATTATTTAAAATTGAATGCAGCAAGTGTATCCTGATTAATTTACCTGATGAAGAGCTGCTGAAATCAAAGCATTTGCTATAAAATATTTCTTTAGGATGTGAAGATTACTCAGAATTTACAGCGTTATAAACAATTATGAGCTGTTGAATACAATCTATTGCAGCTAATGGAGTTCAGTTGTAGTATGACGATATCATTTATAAAAGGTAATGATGGTTACAAATAGTAAGTTTAATGTCTTTGTTAACATAATAGAGTAATTCTAAAATCATGAGACAAACTTTAAAAGTAGCTGGTTCTATAAGTTTTGGTTCTATTAGAGTGGCGCTAGGTAGTGAATTTGAGAAGAAATTGATTTCTATGTTCCATATCGAAGAATAATTAAAATTTTTAGTTAGCCATTAAGAAGGGACTTACTTTCACTAAGGATTTACAGAATAATCTTGAATAGCCAGATACATGGAATTTAATATTAGCGAAGTAGACAATTGTATTATTAGAATGTTTCTCAAGAGAAACTTCATCATCTTTAATATACGATATTTAATTACAAAAAAGAAAACACAGAAGAAGTAAACAATAGTGATAACAATTTAACTTTTGCGCGCTATTGCTATTGTTTACTTTTTCTGTTTCTTCTGTATTTTCTTTTTGTAATTAAATGTCTTTCTTTCGTATTTTATTGGAAGTTACTACATATTTGCGCCATTCTGTTTAATATCTCTTGTTACTTCCTATTCCTAAAGTTGAAATTTTGAGTCATTTTTTCACTCACTTCATGACATTCTAGAATTTTGAAATTTTGCACATTTGTGACTTCCCGACGACAATACACTATTTTAATATTTTCTGAACTTAATTATCAGTAAATCGCTTAATTTAATTAAATTTTGGTTCCATAAGATTTCCTCTACCTAGAAATAAATTTGAGACGAAATTAATTGCAATATCCCTCAATATTCATAATAATGAATAATTAATTAAAGATTAAAGAGTAAAGAATAATTAAAATAACTACTTTTTAGTACACTAATAAAAGTGTGTTTCTAAAAACTGCTTTTATTACATTTTAGAAAAGTTCAAAATTACTGTAAGGAAATAAAATTCTGTCTTTGCGTAGCTTAAAAAAGCATATATTAGGAATAAAGAAATCCTAAAAAATGCTAAGCAAAAGAAATAAATTCGCAATAACTCCTTTGTATTACACGAAAAATAACTTTAAATTCAACTCTCTAATAAATCAAATAAGACACTCTAAGTTGATCAATATATATCCATGATAAAACATAATTCTGTAGAAATTGAAACGTTTCAAAAGAATAAATGAAAGATTTATCACATTTAACGATTTAAAAGAAAGAAACAAAAGAAGTTTAATCTTTGTGTGAAAATTTCGTGTTTTATACAGGTGATACCAGTTCGTATTTACAGTTACAAATTGAAAATAGATTACCTTTCTACAATAATTAAATTGAAAAGAAAACCGAATGTATCGTGTGAACATGTCAGTTTCTATTATATAATAGATATGCTGATAATAAAGAAAGGTTTAACGTTATTTAGATTTATTAGAACACAATCTGAAAATTGATCCAAATTCAAAAGTTACTTATGTAGTTACAGGTCCAATTTTAAAAATTAAAAACTTAGCAGGAAACTACAGGAGAAGCATGATATAAAGTCACAATGAATATCATAAGAGACAAAAATTTCTTGATCATACATTATATAAAAATTAAAATATATTATTAATGTCATTACAATTTAAATTTTCTTAGATCATTTCTATCTGCTCCTCACGCTTTTGGGATGTTTGTTTTTACCACCAGAGTTTTGATAAAAAGAATATTTTTTCTTTTTAATACACTGTTAAAATGTTTTTTTATAAAAAGCTCTTTATTATTATTATTGTGTGATTATATTTTCGAAAAATATCTCTAGAACACGCCGAAAGGTTACTTAATTTTTAATTAATCAAAATTATAATTAAATTTCAGAAATATGTCTAAAAGTTGCAGATTCTCACCATCCAAAATGTATATTTTTCTAAATTTGGCACCTCTAGATCCAACATTCTGCCCTGTAGAGTGCCAAGAGACAAATACAAACACACATATTCGCTTTTATTATTAGTAAATGTTAAATAATGGAAATATTGGTTCTGTTTTCTCTTGCTATGTTACGAAATAAAGATACTTTATTTTAATAAGATATCCTTTATAGCAAGATCCTTAGGCTTTTCCACTGTCCGATAAAATCTCTTAAAGGGACTTTATTTTTTCCTCCCTTATCAGATTCAAAGTTTGAATGAGTTAAATTTTTCTCGACTGTAGTTCCTTTGATGACAGAGTAATGTTTTGAACCCCTGCATTTAGAAAATCATTGAGGGGAATCTGTTGATACGGAAATGTGCTGTAGTAAATGAGGCATTATTTCTAATTAATTGGAATTAAATATAAACAGTAGAAGAGTTTTCTTTCTCTACACTACAAAAGAAAGATACTTTATTTAAATAAGATATAGCTTTCTTAACAAGATCCTTCGGCTTTCCCACTGTCCGATAAAATCTCTTAAAGGACTTTATTTTTTCCTACCTTATAAGATTCAAAATATGAATGAGTTAAATTTTTCTCGACTGTATTCTTTTAGTGACTGAGTAATATTTTTAACCCCTACATTTAGGAAATCATCGAGGGTTGTCACGAAAATGTGCTGTAATAAATGAAACATTATTCCTAATTATTTGGAATTAAATGTAATCCTAAGAAGAGTTTTTTTCTCTACGCTACGAAAGAAAGATAATTTAATTTAATAAGATATCCTTTTTAACAAAACCTTCTGAAACACAATGAAAGTAAGAAATTTAAAAAAACAGTTTTTAAAAACACATTTTTATTAGTATGCTAAAGAGTAAAAAATTTTAATTTCATTATTTTCAACTGTTGAGTCTTCAATCTGTAATTCAGCTACTTATATGGAATCATGAAATGAATTTCCTTTATCAAAATCAGGTAGAGCCACTCATACGGGATCAAATTCAATAAAATAAAGCTATAAACTGATAATTAAGTTCTGAAAATATTTAAATAGTGTATTGTCGTCGAGAATAAATAAGTATAAAAAATTTCAAAACTTTATCACTTCAGAAATTGAGTGTAAAATCAATTACTAAATTAAGACTTTAGAATCATAAAGAAGGTTAAAAAAAGTGGATAAAAAAGAAAAAAGACTTGCTACATACTTAAAAACTGCACCTTAAAAATGTTGAAATTTACTCATCTTTTTTTAACTGCAAAGGAAAATTTGCTTACAGCTTCAAGAATTATAGAATAATAAAGCAAGTAAAACTGATTATTGCAATTATATGCGCAGGTAAGAAAACAACCCCAATATGCCAATTTGAGTGAAATAAAATACCAAAATTCAACTTTTCAGTAAGAAATATTTATAACGATCAAAATGTCTTACATTTTTAAATCCACTTATTATTTGACATTAGAAAATAACACAAAAATATATTATAACTGATTTTGATAATTTAAAAAATACAGCAAATGTATTAAAGGTCAAACGTCCGGGGGAAAAAAACGAATGTTTCTGAACCTCTACTATAAAACCAGAATGACAGATCTAGCGACACAGCATCTTTTTAATTTATAGTCTTCAGCACTTTCACCTTTCCCAAACTTTTTCACTTTCTTCAGTTACTGATCATTGCAACTTGTTTTATCTTTACTCGTACTATTCTACCTTCTAATAATCCTATTTTCTACAAAATCTACGTTTGAGTACTCTAACGAGTTCGTAAAACCACGATTCCTTTTCTTACTCGTCGTTTGGAGGATCTTATCAAAAGTTGATTATTTACTAGAGGAAGAACCGCCTTCTTTTGTGACATCAGTGTTCCTGGAAGAAGGAAAGGAGGTTTTAGACACTATTCGAGAGTCTATTCCCCTCTTTATCTTGTTAGAGTCTTACAAATAAAGAAGATGCTCTTCTTGTTTTCTTTCAACGTATTTGTTGGAGTTGTAGACATTTTTTATCTTCTTTTTTGTAAGTATTTTATATGAAGTATTAAATCCTAAATTGAGAAAATTGATTCTTGACGTTTTCTAATGTAATATTGCACTTGTTTTACTAGAAAATGAGACAGACGAAAATAAATATTGTAGAAGTAAATAGAATAACTAAAAATATTTTTATACTTAAGGTATTTTTATATTAATTGAAAATTTATGGTTTTCGGACTTTAACTAAATAATAAACAGAGCAGAAAATTTTCGAAGGAGAATAATTCTAAATTTATGTGCTAACTGCTGCAGTGTAACTGATTGGTAATAAAAGTATTAGTTTCAAGTTTTTGTCATTCATTTTCTTTCTGTCATTAAAGTTTCTGTCATTCATTAATTCTAAATTTATGTGCTAACTGCTGCAGTGTAAGTGAATGGTAATAAAAGTATTAGTTTCAAGTTTCTGTCATTCGTTTTATAAAAGTTTCTTACTATTTTATAAAAATTCAAATTACAGTTCATGATTTATACTACATGATTTTCATTTTGTTTAAATTTTTATTTCAGATGAATTCAAATTGCATTTCTTTATCTTAATTTTCTGTTAGATGAGATATTGGAGTTATTCATATATAAAACATTTTTTTAACTGCGAAATGTCGTAGCTGCTCTTTTCTTCTTGAATGGAAATTTATAGATTTGTGATACTATCTTTTCAGTGCATCGCTCTATTTGAATACATGCACATGCATCTGTCTGCTTGATTACGTCATAGTCGCTCTCTTCATATCTTAATCCAATTTATAATGCATGAAATGGCATTATCTTTTCAATATATTTTTATCCTTCATTACATGTTCATACATTTTATGCATGATTACGTTAATTACTTTCTTCGTCCCTATTCGAATTTATGGACAAATAAAATTGCATAATATTTTCTGTAGATCTTTCAACTTAATTATATACAAAGCGAAAATATTTCCAAAAAGATACTA
>BGPR01000470.1:456044-467822 GCA_013235015.1 Araneus ventricosus
CCCTATTCAAATTTATAGACGAATAAAATTACATAATATTTTCTGTACATCTTTCAAAATGATTATAGATATATATACCGCCAAAAAAATACTTTTCGACTTTTTTTCTAAAAAAAAGTTAAAAAGGGCTTAAAATTGCACTTTTAGCGATCTTTTTAAAATTTCTTACATAATCAATGCAGCAAAATTTAGCTTTTTGTATATTTCACTTCAAAAGCATTTTTGAAATGAGGATTGAATTTGTCAGCCTACAAATAATGACTTAGATATTTCAATAAATGTTCGATAAATCTATAAAATGAGTAAGATTATTGCAGAAAAACAATTTGAAATCAATTTATAAACTTAAAAAATAGCTAATGTATCTTTCTTTGATTATAGATTCTTTACTATAAAAAACTGTCTTTCTCTAAATGAAAATTGAAGTAAGTATATACAGGGTGTCCAACAAAGGACTCCCTCATTTTAAAATTAAATAACTCGGCAACGGAGATCGATAGAAGAACGAAACCAGTGATATACTTAGTCTGAAAGCCGTAAAAATCTGATACAAAAGTTTCAAAATTAGTTATAAATGTTGCCGACAGGTGGCGCTGCAGGTTGTATTAGCTATTCAGAATCCGATAAGAAATCTATAAACTGTCATTGGCAAGCACGAAAAATGCCTATTTTGAATCGATTGTGATGTGATTGCAACGATTACTTGCAAATGACAGTTTATAGCCTTCTTCTCGAAATCTGAACTGCGATTACAACCTGCAGCGCCACCTGTCGGCAACATTTATAACTAATTTTGAAACTTTTGTATCAGATTTTTACGGCTTTCAGACTAAGCATATCACTGGTTTCGTTCTTCTATCGATCTCCGTTGCCGAGTTATTTAATTTTAAAATGAGAGAGTCCTTTGTTGGACACCCTGTAATTTTATTAAACATTTATTAGAACATTAAAAATTATTGACCCAAATAGAATTCACGGAGCAGATTCTGACTAATAAAGCAAGCATTCATAAACCGATAAAATACAGAAACACGCATTTATAGTACAGATCATAACATATACATCATCGTCTAATAGTTTAAAATATTACTTTCATAAATATTCACATAAAAACACAGATTTAAAAATATATATACCGCTTATTATTATTTATTTATCTTTTCAATAAAAATCAACCTAAGAGCCTAATCTGTTCGGCTAGAAAAATTTGTTTAGGTTTTTCTTTTCTTTTATCTTTTCTTTCCAAAAGAAAGCGTGACTTTCAAGATGTCATTCTAGTTTATTCAGGATAGGCAAAATAATCGGATTAAAAGATTGTGTTATTTAACAGTCAGCTTAAATTTAAAAGCATTGTTATGTCAGGAATTTAATTGGGAAACATGGAAAATTCAAACACATGATAAAGGGATTTCGGGAATGAGCGATAGATATAAGAATGTCTTAAAGACTGCAATGAAAAAAAAGATAAATCATTTATAAAAGTTGTAATATTGCGTTTTTTAGGTAAGTATTACAGTGTTACGTAAATATGTTTTGTTGTTTCTGATAGAAATATTTTATTTAAATTAATTTCAGTTCTTCGACTAGAGTTTTTTCCACATTTTTTCTTCTTTCTACTCCTACGTTGAATATTTCTTAAGGTTTTGATCTTTTGTGATCTATTTGGCTAAACAATTTTATTTTTTTATAAAATTATGTAAGTATTTGCTTGCATTTCTGTTCAATTTCTTCTTTATATGTTGTTTAACTATTATTTGCATAATTTTTTTAGTTATTACTCTTTAAATATTTAAGATCTTTAAAAGGAAGGTATTCTCTTTTCTTCAAGCTTAATTGAAAATCAAGAATAATGTCTTATTATCACTAAAGATGTTAGATAATATACCCAGATATAATTCGAAATTAAATTATCCTTCTACAATACCGTTTTATTTTAAGATAATTCAAAAAAAAGAAAATTTTAAGAATAATATTAAGTAATTGGAATAAAAAATGGCTTTGCATTTAAAACTTAATATAATGAAAATTCATTTCTCACTTTGTTTATCTCTTACAGTAGCTTTTTTTCCCTTAAAAATAAAAATATTTAAATTTTAAATTTGATATAAATATTAAATACTTCCTAAAAGTATAAGAGGACAGCGATTTTGATAAAAATGTGGGGGTTTTTTTGAGAATTTTAAAAATTAATCAAAACATATGAAGTAAAATAATCAACGATAACCCCTTATTAAATCAGAAATGAGAATAAAAAGTGATTCTCTTTTAAAGAGTTTAGAAAAATATGATATCAAAAAATTGGATTGTAAAACGAATAAAGCTGGAGCAGTTGATGCATTTTAAAGACTTAACTTAGTCCCACAATAGATCAATTTATTTCAAACCACGTAGTTTTGTATTATAGGATTTTCTACTTTTTTTCCTATCCAGTTCCTCTTCAATAAAGAAAAAAAAGTCTGTAAAATGTCTTGATATTTCAAACTCCAACAGTAATCTTATAGCCATGAAAGTAACACATTTATGTATGGCTGTGCAATATATTTTCAACTGTATAGACTTTCTTCTATACTGAACTTTTAAAAAGAAATCCTTACGAGATTATTTATGGTCCGTAAGATTTTTTTAAAGAAGGATCCAGGAGAAAAAGGGTTTAATTTCATTTTTATAAAACCATCTGTAAAGTTACTGAAATAACCGCCAACTTCAAAGTTTCTTTTTGTTATTATTATTTGTTAGATAAATTAGCTATTTAATTACGAATAAGATTATCTTAGCCATAATAAACCAGAATAAATTTAATAAACACAGCTTTACGAACACAATTTTTTTACTGTACTAAAAGGTAGAATTTTTAATCTTTGTTATTTTCTGCTCTTTAATCTTTAATTTATAATTCATTATCATAAATATTATGAATTGCTGAAATAAATTTTTTCTCAAATTCACCGCCAAGCAGCGCCAATTGTATGTGATCAAAATTAAATTAAATTTATAGATAAGCTGATATTTAAATTATGAAAGTATCAAAACACTGTATTGTATCCAACTTACCTTAAAATACATTTTATCCTGATGCCTTGTATTTATAATTCATCATTAAAGATCTATAATATTTTATTAATAGAACTTAAAAGCAGCTGGCACTAATTTCATGTCAAATGATAAAATTAATATCCAAGGAATATAATAAATGCAGAAATGTGCAAGCAGAAAAAAATTTATACATAGGATAATTAAGAGACTATGAATATATATATATAAAAGTTAAAAACTTAAAATACTACAATTTATATATATATATATATATATATATAAATTGTGATATTTAAAGTTTTTAACTTTCTTAAGTCATTTTAATGACACCTCATTTTTAATTACTTCTACTTTCATCGTAATAAGCGCACTACGACTTTCATTTCGAGTCACGAGTCTTCCGGGAAAATCCCCTTTTTGGCTTATATAACCTCTCAGCGCATTGTTAACTGCCCTTTTTGATTTAAGCATGTAGACTGACAACAACAGCGCGCCGATCGGGCGTAATACTGGTCTTGGAGCTACGCATAAAATGATCTTTCACCTATGAAAAGGTAACCTATCTTCACTATCTTCAATGATTTAATGAAAGAAGATTAAATCAACAAAAGTATTTTCCTTGACTCAGATGCTCTACACTTCATATTTAATAAAGATGTATCATATATATAATAAAAAAGCAACAGGGAATGTATAAATGAAAACATAAGCAGCAAGGAATATATAAATAAAAAAATAAACAGCGAGGAATATATAAATAAAATAAATAACCAGCGAGAAATATATAAATTATTGCATTATGTAAGCTCTTCCTATATGCTCATTGTTCGCATAATGGTTTCCTATAAACACTTTTGGAAATATATTTTCATATTTCTAGAATCAATTTGCTTTAATTTGGATTTCAAGATAGGTATTGCTAAATTCTATAAAGGTATAGGTAATTTTTTTTAAATAAATTTTAAAAAACCATAACATTCCTTTAATTTTGCCACGCTATATAAAAAACAAATACTTTCATTAATAAATCAGATCGTGGATAAAAACAATATTCTAAAATTCATTCATATTTTATGGTGTAACAACCATTATGCTCTTACAACTAAACAAGCAAATATAATGTAATTGTATGGGAGTTAAAGTCATTATTTATCATTAAAAATATGTTATTCATTGCAATTTAAAAATAAAGTTTAATAGACAACAAAAATCAACAAAATATAGGAATCAAAACAAAACTAACAATTCGAATAACTGCAATACCCAAAGACATAGGCGTAATTTTTTTAAAGAAATTTTCAATATATATTGAAATATTTCAGAAAAACATTCGAGCATAGTTCCTAAATCCCCGGTAGACAAGGCTTTCAATCTCTTGCACATAATTTTTGAAATTTTCTTCTAAAAGGGTGACCACAAAATCCCTTTGGAAAATTTTTTGCTTATACTTTCAAGCAACTTTTTACAGAAAGTTTTTAGTAAATCCCTGGAGATTTCGTAAAAGCTCAAAGCTTGAATTTACAGCAAACAAAACTGATTCTATATTTAAGCTCAGTTACAAGAAAGTGAAAATTTTATTTTTAAATCATTTGATTTTTTAAGCTTCTTAACTGTATATACTTAAGATTATTGAAGTATTAAATATCTTTCGTTTATTTCTGTTGCTTTTTGGCTATAATTATGCATTTTGGTAAATTTATTTTGTTTTTGCGAAGGAGGATGGCTACATGACCGACACTTAGAAGTAGATACACGTCTCGTGTAGAAGCGTTTAGTATTTCTAATCCTTTCCACGGATTCATTCTATATCAATATACTTAGCATGTTTCAATGAATTTAATTTGAGCGAAGGATAGAACATAGAAGTAGATGCATATCTGATGTAGATGGATCGAGATGGATCCTTTTTCAGAGATTCCTTCTATATCGCATAAATTTACAAAGTTCCACTAATTTTAAATTGCACAAAATATTTATGGACATTCTGGACATATGAGACTTTTTTAACTAGATGACCAGACGTTATTCAAGAAAAGCTTCATAACGCAGGCTTCGGGATAGAGATTCAGCATAGAAATTTCGACCGTCACGAACGGAAGTACGTCATACCAACGGAAGCGCATCGATTTGGCCACGTGACGAGACGGGAGGACGTCATAACAGCCCAGGCGTATCGATGTACGGCAATGTATTTATTACCTATACTCTCGTACACTGCGTGTTTAAACATGTTGATAACGGAATGCGTGCATGCGCTCTGTAAAAGAATAGACTGCATACTTTTGTTAAAGAGAAATTTTACACAACTAAGACAAATATTGACGTTATCACAAACCGATTGTTTTCCATGACATAATGTGAAGATTAGATTAGATTTTTTAGTTTCAATATACTGATTGATAAAAATGCAAATAATTTTTTTCAATAACTGCTTGTATGCCTTATATTTTTTATGTGGTCATCTATATATACAGAGTACCCACTGAAGTCCCTTACTACCCTTTTAACTACCGAATGGCTGCAGCTATCTTCGTAAGAGTGATATCTAGGTATGGTAAACTGACAGTAGTATTTTATATAAATTAACAAAATTATAATTTAAATATTAATAGAGATTAATTTAAAATTAATTTATTTTAAAAGATTTTTTGCATTAAACTGAAAGGCGCTTATGCAGCTATTTCAAATAAAATACAAGAAACAAAATTATTAATTCGAAATTTCAGTTTAAAAATAATAATAGAAGAAGTAAACAATAATAAAATGACAATAATACACTTTTTATGCGCGTTAACGCAGCAGCATTAGGTGATATCATTCTCAGAATTTTCTTAAGATTAATCAGAATTTTTAAAAAATTAAACAACATATATGATCAAATATTTAAAACACAAAAATTATCCAAGACATAAAAATAAAACAAGGAAAAGTAGAAAGAGAGAGCTACAATTAAATTGAAATCAAATTGGAAGAATAAATGAAAAAGAACCAGAATAGCGTATTTCATCAGAAGCCATTGTAGTTCTGAATTGGACGAATTTTCTGTATAAGGGAATGACAATAGTCCAAAATTATTCCCTTATGTGGCCTGAATCCTGTCCAACTGCAAGAACGAGAAACAATATGAAAAACCACAGACAAAAATCCTGAATTAAAATCCAAAAGAGTCTAGATCAAGTAAAAATGTTTACCCTCTCTGCCGAAATCATGATGATAGAATAAAAAGGACCCCAGATATGAAGATTACAGAATTAGAATATACTGGAAAACTAGCATAACTAGCTCCATCTATGAAGAATAATTCCAACTAATAAATAAGAAGAAAAAAAATTGATGTTAAGAAAGTGAAAGCAAATTGGAAGACTAGCATAGATAGCTCCATCTATGAATAAAAACTCCAACTAATAGATTAGAAGAAAAATGTTAAAGTTATAGCAAATAAAATCAAGATAAGCCATTAATATAGAAAAAAACTATAAACCTTTTTTACTATATTTGAAGTAGCCATTAACATTAATGAAATAATCTGGGAATCCATTGTCTATGAGAATATTCTTTAAATTATCTAAAGCTTTAACAAGACTTGAATTGTTATTAAAAATTCTATTTATTCTATTAATTTGAGAAAAAATGGAATTCCTTAAAATTTTAAAATGAAGATTTGTATTAAAATTGCAAAGTGTAATAGCCTTGAATTTAAATTCTTTTCTTTTGTCAAAAATGCCCACAGATAATCCTGAATTTAATATTTCTATTTCTATATCTAAAAAATTACATTTGTTTATTTCATTATTAGTCTTATTTAATTTAAGCTCTTCTGGGTAGCAGTTATAAATGGAATTAAAATTATCATAATTAAAAACCAGAAGGTCGTCAATGTAACGGAAACCACAGATAAGTTCATTTTTAATTAAGTCCATCTCATGTGAGTGAAGAAATAAATTTGCCAATGCACTAGAATAACTACATCCCATAGGAATACCAAGTACTTGTTTATAGTAGTCAACTCCATTAAATAGATAATTTTCATATATATTAACCTTGCCTTTAACCTTTTTATGGTAAACTGAATATGAGCTACTGGGTGAAACTACTTACGGCGCCACCTGGTGGAAAACGGTGGAGTTAGCGTTATTATCTCTAAAACGGTACGAGATAGAGAAAAAAAGTGGATTACAAAGTTGTAGAGCATCATCGATTTAGCACAAAAAGACACCTTGTGGACGTAAATGCTTAGAACGGAACGCTTAAAACACGTATTTGTTTGTTCGCGATTTTCTGCATTGACACGTGACAAAACATTCTTAGAAAGATAAAAACAAATTATCACAAGATTGAGTATAAATTACAATTGATACCACTGTGCCACCTTAGGGGCTCGTTTTTCGTCCGAAAGATAATCTTTTCTCCTTCCATTCAAGTTTCGTGACGTCGCAGTTTCAGAAGCTGCAAACAAACAAATGTGCATTTTAAGCGTTCTGTTTTTAGCATTAATGGCCATAAGGTGTCTTTTTGTGCTAAATTGATGATGCTCTACAACTTTGTAATTCACTTTTTTCCTCTGTCTCGTACCGTTTTAGAGATAATAACGCTCACTCCCCCATTTTCCACCAGATGGCGCTGTAAGTGGTTTCACCCAGTAGCGCATAGTCAGTTTACCATACGTAGACACATCTCTTACGAAGATAGCTGTTTTAATAACTGTTTGATAAGCTGTTTTCTGATAAGGGAAAGTCGTCTTTAATGGCTTCATACAATAACAGAATTCAAATCAAATACTTAGTGTTGACAAATGATTATATTACATGTAGAAATATTTGATAAAAGATTAAAAATGATTCCTAGTATATATGTATTTTAATGAAGCATATCCGATACTTTTTAATCAATCGTCTAGTTCGACAATAATTTGTATGAAAGATAAAACTTCGCGTAATGAATAATGAATGTCTTGCGCGTAATGAATAATTTGAATAATCTAGTAGAAATTGCATCAGAACAAAACTTTGAAAAACTCAGAATTTCATTCAAACGATGAGAAGTGCCAAATCTTTTAAAAAATTAAAATTTGTTGAAATTAGGAAAAAAATCGTATTTTAATAAAAGTGGTATCATTTAAAATGTATTATTTTTAGCTTTAAAACGATGTAAAAATCGTTCTTGCGCGATAATTGTTTCGGAAGATATCGCGGAAAAACGTCAAAATTTTGCTTAATTATTAATTAATTGACATTTTAATTAATTTTTGGATTTAGAAAAGTTGACAATGACTTTCCACTTGTATCGAAGGTCACGTGGGCCAAATTTCATCATGATTGGACAAAAACTGTGGATTTGTTTGTTTGGGTTTTTTTGTTTGCTTTCGGATAACAAATCTTTAATTTCATTACAATTCATGTTACATTTCTTTTAGATATTTTGACGAAGAAAAGAATGGAAAGAAACTTTTACTCTTCACAAAATGTGTTATTTTCAAAATTCTGACATTTATGTCTTTTTAAATAAAATTTTCGTTAAACTTAAAAACACGGTACGGCTGCCAAATTTGACAATTTTTTTCAAGCGATTAACCACCAAATTTAGCTTAGAATTCACACGGGCAAGATCTATAAGTTGACGAAAGTTTTGCCACGAGACTGGACCTTGTTTTTATGTCTAACTAATAATTTTTAACATTTTTCTTGACACTGTTTTTGGAAATTTAATTTCTTTTAGAGAACACATTGACCCTCCTCCTCCCCCGCCCAAACTTATTTTATTTGTTGGGTTATTGAAATTAAATTGGTCGAAGTCAAATTAAGATATGTGATATATATATGTATGTAGGCAAGCTTTATAAAATGAGCTGCGCATCCTTGTTGTTTGCACATAAACAGAGAATTCCATGTCAACATTCGGTATAAAATCGCATCCAATGATACCTTATTCGTCGCTGCAGGCTTTGTGTAAGTTGAGATAAAGGAATATTGACAATAGAAATAATACGAATTACCTAGATATTTTGCAGCTTTTCTTATCAGATAATTTGTTGCTGTTAAATTTGGCCGTGCGCAGACAATGAATTACAAATGCTGAATATTAAAATATTTTTCTTAAGAAGGTTTAAAAAATGTAATTCATTTGAAAATAAATTTATATTTTCATTAAATTCATATTTTTCAAGCTTATGAAACTACAAAAGGGAAATTTTAAATAAATGTACATCAGTAGTAATTGCTTAACAATCAGGAAATCCATTATTCCGGGCGAATAAGCTGGTCCCCAAGGGCGGCTAATAAATTATAAATGAATGATGATGAATAATGAGTTTAAATATATATATATATAATTTTTAAATGTTTTCCTTCATTTTTGGAAGGGAAGTGAAAGAAAGAAAAACAGTGAGAAACAAAGAGAGTGCGATTCTTCCATTATGCATTTAGTTATGTAGAAAAGCGTAAGAAGCTTCGCTTCTGTTTTGAGTCCACTCAAAGACACACCCGTTTTCTATTGTTAGCTGGACTTTAAATTTAATATTTATAATCGAATACAAAAGCCTTCTTTATATTACTTAATTTCTTGTTTGTAGAATTGTAAATCTTTATATAACACAAATCCTTTTTTTAATCTTTCTTCCTTTTTGAGCTCAGGAGCGGCTTCTTCAAGGAGACATCATTCGGAAACCACAAGCCGATTTCAGAATTGGAACATGGCCAGATCTGGAAGTTAGGATTCGCCATTCATGACCGCTTCAGAGACATTTAACATTTCCTGCTATGATTTCATTAGCTGTTTTTAAGTTAACGTGATACAGTAAATCCAATTTAGAGCTTATAAAAAAATCATTTTAAACTTTTGATTATTTAGCAAACGCAACTCAATAAAAATTGATTATTTTTTTCCTTTTAAAAATTTCTGCGCCAATCTATCGTAATAAGAAGGAATACTGTATTTCCAATTATTATTGTAATAATGAATTTTTAGTCTCAAAAGTTGTTATTCAATCAATTCTTCTTCAACAAATAAATTATTCGTTGCGCGATGTTCATTTTCAAAGGCAATAATTATTCATAGTTGGTTAAACAAATTTTAAAAGAAAAAAATCACCTTTTCTAATTATAAAATCGAAAATGGGTGATTGACAGTCTTCTCTCTTTTGGCCCTCATATTTGGCTTAAATATGCACTGAAGGGTGAAAATGTGCACACCTAAGCGATTTTTCCAAAAGTTCAATTAGAAATGTAAGTAATTAAAAATTAAGCGAAATTTCGGTGGGTTCCTTTGTAGTAAATTTTCGAAAATTTTAATGCACAAAAATAACTTTTATACCATCTTAAAATTCAGAAAATTATCGTTTCAATGATGTATATTTAACTGTCTTCGTTCCTTCACAAATTTTTAAATATAGTTTTAAATATTATATGTGACAACACGTTTAATTGTTGTAATGTAAGTCAGACCTAATTTGTTGCTTCATAAAATCTTTAAATCTCATGTTTTTCCCTTTTTTAAAAAGTCAATTAATCTCGGATACTTTTTAATAAGGGATTTTTTTAACTACCCCTAGACTATGGAAAAGTAATGAGTGTTTCTATAGTTAATGGATCTTATTTTTCCCTATTTATCTAACTCACTCTCTGATTTTAAGTCTCATTAATTTTGTGTCTCATGATTTGTCTTGTGATGTATTTTAAGTGTATATGAATTATTAAATTACTTTCCAATACTTTAAAGCTAATGATATATTCAATATGCAATTCATAATAAAAGGGTAGCTTTCATAATTTTAAGAGTAAAATTGTGAATAGCTTTTGAATTTTGTATTCATTTATGAGTTATAATTAACTTGAATGAGTAATTTCTAATCAGCTAAATAATGCATTAATGTAACAGTTAATAGAATTGTGTGACTTTAATGATTAGAAAAAGTTGTTATCTCAAATGTATTTTTTTTCTTTATAAAACGTCCCTTTTAAGACATTTTGCAGCGAAAGGATGTTCTTCTTTTTTCTATTTGTGTATTATTATGAGCATGCGATAATTTATAATTCAGGATTGTATTTGTTATGCGGCTTGTTGTTTTGTACAGACGAATGGATTCTGACTTTTTCATTTTGACTATATGTCTTTTTCATTTTCTAGTTATGATTTCATAAAATAATAATTTTGCTTAATTTCAAGGTAAAAACTTCTACAACAATCAATTTCTTATTATCTATGTGTTAAATTTAGCTTAAATATGTGTTTTATAATTAAATAAATGATTTAATAGTTGTAATTAAAAATATACATTACCAAAATGAAAAATAATCTTCATTAAATTTCTTATTTTAAAGGACTCATTCTTCCTAAAGCATTTTAAACTGATGAATGAAGGCCTAAAACACTAATTTCATTAGCTGAAAAACATTCTTTAAGTTTTCATTCGGCTTATGCATTAACAGTTAGTTCAAATACTAATACATTTTCTATGCATTGTGTTCTTTTGCATTTTCCGATACATTTTTGGTCTTTTGAAGTAATATTTTCAAATTGCCAGAAATTGAATACGAAGCATAAGTAAACGAAAGTTGCTGAAATTGCTAAATTAATCCTAATAATATGATGTCGAATCAGCTTTTCACAGAAGGGGGCTTGACTATAAATTTTTTGAAGTTTCACATTGAAGACTGTATTCAAACTCTACTGCATTACATCTTCGAACATATAAATGTTATTTTTTCAATCATAATTTACATCATATTGTTTCAATCATAATTTACATCA
>BGPR01000470.1:467832-482502 GCA_013235015.1 Araneus ventricosus
TAATGATTTAAAAGTTTCTTTGTTTTAAAAACGCTTCTTAACTTTTAATTCATAAAATTATTTCTACTTAAACTGTAGCATAAGAGTAACTGCCACTTTAACTGGAAGAAGTCCAGACGGTTGTAGAGTCCGAAGTTTTGTAGTAGCTCCGAAACTACTACAAAAACTCGCCGCCATGATGCAACGTTCCTTTTAACAATGCAATTGCGTTCCGTTAACAGCGCAACCTTTGCGCATAAATTTCATTCATTGCCACGCCATGGCCACTTTACTTTTAAGATATTATTATAACTGTTAATTTCATATAATCTGCAATATAATTTTTAAAATGGATAAACAGAGAGTGGAATAAAGTAGTGATCGGATCTACTACTGTCTGTTGATTAAAGATGTTTGCTCTACTCATCGCATAACTAAATATCATTATATGCATATTTGTACATTTTTTTTAAATTAATTTCTTTAACAGTTTAATTTTTGAGTATTTTTATCCCTAAAAATTAAGTATGCCTCATTGCATTTAGTAAGAAAATTATGAAAAATGTTCAATATGTATTTCTGTATATCGAAATTTTCCCCGGGAATTTTCAGTTTGGATATATACTGTATTTGCGTAATTTTAGTTCACTTAAGTAATCGTTTTTATTAAAGAACCTGTACTAATCCTTTCTCTTACTTAATTAAATCTCTTTATAAAAACAGTAGAGCATCCATTATCCGAAACCCGATCAACCAAAACATTTATTAATTGAAAGCGTTCCAGTCTGCAAATTCAAATTCGGAACTGTCTGTGCTGATTCAGGATTGGAAGAATGCGATCGAGAAAACTTTCAAGGATGTCTCGAACGTTATGTAGATGACTCATGTCATCAAGTACTGGCGGACTATGAAATCATTGCCAGTTTCATCGATGAAAACATTCAAGACTGTCTTGGATTTTATGTCGATGACCCATGTCATCAAGTACTGGCGGACTATGAAATCATTGCCAGTTTCATCGATGAAAACATTCAAGATTGTCTCGAATATTATGTTGATGACCCATGTCATCAAGTACTGGGAACTATGAAATCATTGCCAGTTTCATCGATGAAAACATTCGAGACTGTCTCGAATGTTATGTCGATGACCCATGTCATCAAGTACTAGCGGACTATGAAATCATTGCCAGTTTCATCGATGAAAACATTCAAGACTGTCTCGAACGTTATGTCGATGACTCATAACATCAAGTACTAGGGGACTATGAAATCATTGCCAGTTTTATCGATGAAAGCATTCAAGACTGTCTCGAATATTATGTCGATAACCCATGCCATCAAGTACTGGCTGTCTATGAAATCGTTGCCAGTTTCATCGTTGACCCTTGCGAAGACAAGGGAAAGCCTAGCGACATCGACCCTACTGAAAGCGGACCATGCAGTGAGGAAGCTCTTCACTGCTTTGAGACGACGATGAAGTAGTTAAAACAACAAAAAGAATGTGATATTAACCAATTGCGGCCGTTAAAATCTGTGTGAGAACAAAATTTCTTTACCTAAACTGTAGGGCTATTATAAATGTACTACTACTTTATGTTAGATATGTATTTGTAAGACGTGTGATACAAAGTTTATACAGTTTTGTGTTTAATATCATTTGTTTCATATTGCTCCCATGGTACGTCAATTTTTTTTTTCGTAAATGATCTATTAATCAAAAACTCAGTTATACGAACATCCCAGTCCCGAATTGTTTCGGAAAATCGCTGCTTTACAGTAATTATTATTGAAAGTTCAGAATAATACAGTTGATTTAGAAATGGATCGCAGAATGACATGTGCAAATATTATGTCGCTACTTTAGCCGTTTCAGAGGAGTTTATGAGACAGACAGACACATGTGTGTATGAGTATTATACTACACAAGATCTATTAATACCATCAAAAGATCTTTATAAAATTCAAATATTTTTAAGATCTTTTTTTAAAGTTATCCATTTTACAACATATAATGGTTTTCATGAAATAAATTCAAAAAACATCTACATTCACTGATTAAAATCTGTTATCCTTTTTAATTAAGAATTTCAGTGTGGGTTTGTTATAAAAATCTATGTGAAATATGTATTTTATTCAAATACAGCATGTAATTAAAAATTAAAAAAACAATAATATGAAATGTAAATAAGCAATTCGAAATTATTAACGACTTTCACATTAAAATGGTTCCAGAATAATGAGACTGACTTAATGGAGTTTTTTAAGCATTTTCTGCGTGCCCTTTTCACAATCAATATCTTATTACCGAACACGATAATGGTACTCTTGATTAAAACTTACCTTATAATAAAAACAGTTCGGAAACAATGCTTTTTCTTTCAAAATAAACTAAACTACGTTAAAAAGATCTGAAGAACGTTAACTTGTTTCTCAACTCTTAAAACTGGCGGACACAATTAAAATCATCTTTTTTCTACTCGATAACTTGAAAAACATTCGATTTCTTGATAACAATTAAAAACTAGAAAAGTTAAAAGGAAATTAAGTGGATGCATCTTATCCGGCATGCTTTTATTTCTATTTTTAATAAACAAAAGAATAAAAAATTGTACTTGATAGAGCTCTCCATTTTTTCACTAAAGTTGTGTAAATTAATAATAGCCTTCAGTCAAAATAACCAAGACATGACTTTATATCGATCTCTCTTAATTTACACCAGCACTTATGCATATGAATTATTAAAGGAAAAAAGAAAGGACAGTGAAAAACAAGAGCTTCAATAAACAACTTTTGTCACAGACTTCCTTGAATAATTACTGAATTAATTATACTTGTAGACAGGATATCTCGAAAAACTCGAAAATCAAAAAAAACTTTTTTTTAAATAGTTGAAGGTACTTTTTATGCAGACTATGTTTATTAGATTAGGTGGAATTTAGATGACATCAAATATGTTAAAGCTACCTGGAATTAATACCAAAAAATAAATATTGAGGAATAAATTCCAAAATTTCGAAAAATGCTTTGCTTTTAACATTGTCTTCTATTCTAAAAGAAACAGGATTTCCATCGAATCGGGAAATTTATTTTTGCATTAAAAATTTACTTTTAATTTTCAAATTATTTAACCATCTTTTATCCACTGTTGATAATATAATTTTGAATCATCATAACTTTTATTTCACCTCGAAAATTTGCCTTTGACTGAAGTAGCAGAAAAAGATGAGCTCTTCTCGTTAATAATCAAAATGTCTTGTATTAATGTAAGATTACAATTTTGTGTTAGAACTATTATGAGTGATAAAATAAGAGTGCAGAAATCACACCAGATAATTTCCTTTTATATATCTTCTTAATACGTTACTCCGATATTTATGTTACAGTACAACCTAGATATCTCGACTCTCTGGGGAATAGAAAAAAATTCGAGATAAAGAGTTTTCGTGTTATCAAGGTTTAGACAAAATTTTTAAAAAAATCCCACAAACTACTTTTTGCGGCTAAAAATATGATTCATCAGAAAAATCTACACAATCTGCAAATAATTAACAAATTACTCTTCTCAATGCTTTAGTAATTTAAAAATTGCGTTATACATGAGTACGTGTTTTGACTTAATAACGTCCAATTGTTTACAGAAAACACATTTAGTAGTTTTGGAAGAAAAAGTCCTTAATTGAAGTTTGACGTCTCACAGAATCTTTATGCAACTACACAGTTTTTTCTAAAGTAGCAATGGCACAAAATGATTCAGTTCCAATATTTTCGATTGAATCAAAAGAGCTCCGGAGCAGTTCCACTGCTTTCTCGGCTTCTTTCACGATAACTTTTTCGTACTCTTGTTGATCCAATTCTTCGGTTTCTTCATCAGATATTTCAACATTTATATTCGCAAAATCTCTTTATCCGTCATAGTGCCCTATGTTTGGAGTTCATTGACTGCATACAAGAAATCTTCAAATGAAATGTTAGTGTTACAATCCTTTTGTATCGATGCCCACTGTTCTGGATTAATTTCTCCTTCTCCTATTGAGTGATTAATGGAATCAACTTTCTATGTTTCACTAGAAGTTTTATTCTCGGAAAGTCCTGATTTTATGAAACGATTTTTTGTTGTTGTTTCTGTGACATTTTTCCATGCATAGTCAGCCATTCGCTTTGACTGCAAGATTTTAATAGATGCACCTTCACCGATACTATCCAGGAGTCTTCTCACAATTTGAGCTCGATAACCAACTTTGAAGCTTCAGATTATCCTCTGGTCGAGTGACTGCAATTTCAAAGTCGTGTTTGGCGGTAAAAATTTCACTGTGATATTTTTTAGTGCCAGAAAATTAGAGTGAGCTTCACAATTGTCTATGATAAGGAGAATGCGTCTTTTATTTTTAGCCATTTCTTTACCAATTCCCTTCAGCCAATCACCAAAAATTTCGCTTGTCATCCAAGTCTTTGGATTTGACCTTTACATCATTGGAAATGAATTAATTTTAATGAATTATTAATCGTCCTATCATAAGAGGAGGAAGTTTTCCTTTACCACTTTGATTAGCTGCCAAAAGCACAGTCACACGAAGCTTACTTGTTTGCCATCGTGGCATTATTCACCCTTAAATACAGCTGTTTTGTTGGGAAAACACTGGAAGAACAATCCAGTTTCATCTGCATTAGATACATCATCAGCTTTGTAATCCTTTAAAAGAGAAGGAAGTTCTGAAAGCCACTTTTCACAGGAAGATGCAACTACCGATGCACTTTCACCGCAAAGTTTCCGAAGAACAATGATGTGTCTTTTCTTAAAATTTTCCAGTCAGCCATTGCTTGTTTTAAATTCACTGTTCGAGTCCAGTTCTTTTGCAAAATCCTCTGCTTTTTTCTGCAACATCAATCCACTCACAGGAAGGTTTCGATCACGGCATTGGACAAATCATTTTCGTACACATTCTTCAACTTCAGGATAAGTCGAATTCCGAATTTTCATTTTCTTCTTGTTTCCGGCATCATAGTTTTTTCGATTGTTTCACTGTTTTTTATTATTGTTGCAAGAGTGCTGGAAGGGATTTTAAAGTAGGCAGCAATTTCGACATTCTTTTTTAGTTTGTTTTCATCCAAAAACTTCAACACTTTTATTTTATCTTCAACCGATAACACGTTCAATTTACGCTTTTCACCAGCCATTCTCAAGAAGTCGGAAAAATTAAATTTGCAAATATTCACGAACACGTTTTTATTCTACACTGGTCAGCTACAGAATGAAAGAACACACCCCTGTCTTTAAAGTGCACATGTTCCACAATAACGGAAAAAGACACAGGAAATTCTCCCGCCGGTGACAAGATAACAGCCTCTCACCCCACCGCCACCCCACTTCCCGTTTCTCATCTCCCATCCCAATATAATATTCATTGCTTTTCCACGAAAAAGGGGTAAAGAATGAAACGAGATCGCTCTCAAACTGGTTCTATTGCCAATAACTGCCACAAGAAAAATGTCAACCGAAACTTATTTCAGGGAGAAAATTTTTGACATATCAAGCGTTTTGAAGAACAAATTTCGAGATAACTATGGGAAATATAATGAAAATTTCGATGGAAATGCAGGGGACAATTTGTTTTTCGAGATGTCAAGGGTGCCGAGATAAGGAGGTTCGAGATATTAAGGTTTGACTGTATATACAAATTATTTACACCGCCGGGCCGTATTAGTTACATTAATTATAGAGAATCGAGACCGGCACTCCAATGTAAATTTCTCGATATAATTTAACCTACAGTTCTTCTAGTATTCATGATTTTTTGTAATCTGGACCCAACACAACGGCCCCAGTTATGTAGAAGAACTGCAACTGTAATACATCAATGTTCAAATCAGTTTTCATTTTTTCCTCTTTCTTAATGTTCAGTTTTATACTTTTGGTCTAAATGTTCTCTTTTTATGTACTCTTATGTATCAAATGCTTTATATTTATATTTTTTTCTTCTTTTTTGCGCTTGCTTTTTCAATAAAGTTTCACGCATACCCCTCCAACCGACAGGGAGCCGTCCTGGCTCCGAGTTCGGGGGTATGCTGTGGTGTTATATCAATCGAACATCGCTACATTATTTCCAAAATTCTCTAGAGTAAAAAGCAAGAAAAACTTATTTCCCATAACAAATAATAATTTGATTATATATTGAATTTTAACTGTAAATGCATTATTAAGAAAGTTATTGAATTGTCAATGATTAAAATACGAATGAATGAAAATCATTGAAAAAAAATTTTTCGGGATAATTTAAATACAGTTTTTTAATTGTAAAAAAATCCATTAAGTATTTAAAAATTGATATTTGTTTATATTTTGCATTATATTGTTAAAGGACTCATGAATTTTCTTTGCCTGACTGTGGCATGAACCCTGAACCGCCCTTTTTTGCCTTGATTTACTTCTCTCCCTCATCTTATAAAAAATTATTTTTGTCGATACTCCTGAATTATCCTGTCTGTTTCTTTTTTTCCGTTTTGAGCTAAATTATCTGACATACATAAATAGATAACCTCGTTTTATAATTCTTAAATCATTTCCACTAAATTTTCTACTTCATTCTGGCTAAAAAAATTTCACAAAAAAAAACTTCTAAGAACACAGAAGAGACATAAATTTTCAAGACCCCAAAAAGAGTCACCTCTGGCCGTATGAATAAGCAAACACAATTCAATCAAATGCTTCCATACAACAGAACCATGCGAAATACTTTATCGATAAGCAACAAATGAATGGTACGTGACGAATAGAGGAAAAAAAGCTGGTGAAAGTTTGTCGGATCATTCTTTTCCTGAGACAAAAAGTGTTGTATTCTTTATAAGGTCAGACATTCTGACAGAAGTAGACGCCACGGCGAAGATCTATGGCTGTACCACCTCCTACGTCCGCCGAGACTAGAAAAGCAGAATCGGCTATCTATCAAACCGATTCGAGAAAATCCTTATAAAAGTAGACAGTACCTATTGCCCAGCTTTAACTCAACTTTTATGTCTCTTCTTGCTATCGCAGATTTGGTAAACTTCCGATAATGCCTGTGTCACTTTTGTCGAAGAATAGAATCTATAGATTCATTCACACAGAATAATAGTGAGATGGTTTAGACAGCTCCATGGTGTCGTTTATGGAGCTACTAATTCTGTTGCTTGAAAAGAATTTGACGAATATAGTTCGTTTAAGTCTGCTTAAAATTTCAAGTGCTTTCGTTGAAATTTTAAAAAGTATGACACCAGATACATCTTTTAAAATAATCAAATTTTTACATTAGTTATTTACATAGCACAAACACAGAGAAATTAAAAAAGGTAAGCATTCAGATTATCAGTTAATCAATAACAAAATTTTACAATTTGGACTTGAGTACATACTCATTGGTTCGTGTCTCAGCTTTGATTGATTCGTTATAATTTACACCTCACTGTGGCACTCTTCTTATTTTGGTACGCCTGCCTTGATGTGGAGCATTCGTTTGACAAAGAATTAAATACGAAAGTATTCATTACAAGATTTCACGAAAAGCTTGAGAAATGACTTTTCTTCTGGTTGGACATAACAAGCGTCGTTGTGATACTTCAAGTGTTAGATAATGTATTACAATGAACAGAATTGCCCACCCTTTCATAACGAAAGTTATTAGTTGGGATATCATCTATGAATAAAAATCATATATTTTTAGAAGATGCTCTTTTAAAACCTAAAAATATCTTAGATTCATTAGATTCCCTAAATTAACTTACCTGTTAATTTAGGAAATGAAACCACAATATTTTTCCATCATACTCGAGAGAAGTTAGTGAATTTCTTGCACAAAAGAATCTTTTCCAATGCAATAATCTACTTGAAACTATATCCGTATGAGTATTGATGGCTACAATGCAGGAATGTAATGAAGCTAATTGGATCACCGTGCCATGGCAACTCAATCTCGATTTGATTTCAAAATGACCAAGAGTTCGAGCTCCGATTCTATCAGATCGTCGTAGTCATTCGATAACAGATCGAAATAACGAGATCCGTCCTAAAAATTGTTCTAGTCTAACTGTGAAATAGAATGTCACAGTAACTGAAAAAGAAATTAGAATTGAAATAAATACTGAAGTCAATTCATCGCGCGTTACACGTCAATTTCACAACGCCAATTAAATTTTAGAATTTGCCGTGAGACTGTGACGCCATAACTTCCATTGATATCAGTGTCAGTTCAAACTAAAAGCAATATCCATAAAAGCACCGTCAAAAATTGTTTTAGTTAATTCTCTTTGCTATTTTGTTACAGAAGGAACTCTACACACTTTAAAGTACATCAATTATATCTACATTTCAGGTTTGCTATCCAGTAGAAAATTTCCGAGAAACATTTCTCGGATCGCCATCAGAACTAAGCCACCAGTGTGAGCAATAGTGGCGACTGGGTGGTAAAAGTGGGGGAAGGGCAAAAAAAGAACCCGGCAGTAAAGTGGAGAAGACACCAGAATTTTAAAATTTAGTTGTAAAATTGGCTAGCTTTCTTTAGCACTATTGAAATTGTATTTCCAAGTTTTAAGCAGGTAAAATGAAATAAAAAATAATTTTTTCCCTCAAAAAGGGGGGGCTATGCCCCCCTGAGTCTCCGCAACTGAATGAGAATGCGTAAAATTTACCTAATTGCAAGATCACCATTGACGTTCAATCACCGTTTGGAACTACAGTCGGACCTCTATTTAACGAAGTCGCTAAATCCCGAAAAAAAGTTCGTTATATGGAAAATTCGTTAAATAGAGATTCACCTTTTAAAATACTTTAAACTACGCAAAACAGATTTTAAATTCATAAACACTAAATATTATTAATACACCTTTATTTTGTAAATTAATATCTATTTGTTTTGTATATTTTACCCATAAAAAAGAAATCTGCAAGGAAAACAAGAATAAAACAAAACATTGCCCGGAATACACTGTATTTTCAATTTAAAAAATAATTTTATATTAAAATTAATCAATTTCAGCGTTTCATCATACGAAGGTTTGTTGATTTCTGCATCATGATCATTTCCATCTTCATCATCTTCGTCTTCATCGCAATTCATTGCTGTATTGTTTTTATTTTTCTCACTGTCCACTTCAAAACTGCCTCATCCACATCTTCATAGACACATGAACAAGAATTCGATGAATCTTAATTTTGTATCTTATCACGATTTTTTTATTATGGTTGATAAGCTGTTTGGGGGAATAAAAAATTTTAAAGCATTATACTTTTTTTTCACGCCTTTATCCACCTCATGTAGAATTTAATTCTTTTCTTTCATGCTCAAGCACTTTCGCTTTGTCGTTTTCCAGTTTCAAGGTCATTGATCAGCATAAAATGTGTTAAAAGAAAGATTACTTGATATGTTTAGAAATATTTTGAGAAATAGGGAGAAAAAAATATTGGATTACAAGAAAAAGTTCGTTAAATAGAGAATGCACTTCGCTATTTGGAGGTTATTTTACGAAGAAATTCGCAAAATGTTCTTGGTTCCAAGAAAAAGTTCGTAAAATAGAGAAATTCGCAAAATAGAGGTTCGTTAAATAGAGGTCCGACTGTATTTGCTGCCACGTGAAACACTGATGGATTAAGTTCATTGAGTTACACACAGAGAAATCAATAATAGTTTAGACTACCGTTTACTAAATTTCCAACAAATTTCAGATTTTGTTCAGAAACAAGTGTTCTTTTTTTCCTTTCTTAGCATTCTTTGATACATACTTATTATGAATTGCACCGAAGTGTTGTATTTCAGAAGCAATTATAATGGAAAAACAAATTCTAATACACAGAATAAAATCAAAAGCTAGGATAAAATGATTAAAATTTAGGAAACTGACAAAATTTACCTTGTTGTTCATCTTCCTTTCTTAGTTATTACGGTATTGGTACGCCATGATGCTTTTAATTCAATAATTTTGAAATCATGTTGATCTTTACATAATTTATTCCAAATTGTTTACATTTATTTTTCTGCTAATATGGTTTATTGAAAAAAAACTCGATGGTGAATGCATTTTTCATGCAATTTACTATCCATTTGACACTATAAATGCTGCCTACTTTTTCTAAACTCCGAAGGTTATCACTTGTAAATAAGCATAAATTTAATGGAACAAAATGTTAAATACAGATATTTATATGATATATCAAATAGATGCTTAAAATTGAATTTCGTCTTTCTGAACATTGTACTTAAAACTGCAAATTTCATTCATTACTTTTCGTCTGAATAATCTAAACTGTTTATTTAAATTAATAAAGTCGTTCATTTAAATCCTTCTAATAGATTCATTGTGATATATTGAAAATAACTGCATCCAGTATTTACATTTATCACTTGTTAAAATTAATTATTTAAAAATAGATTATTAAGCTTTTGTTCGGTTTTTTTTCTATAGATGCTTTCAATGACGAACTCATATTTTTTTCAGTAAGATTTAAAAGACATTTTTTATTTCTAATTTTATAAGAATTTTTAATTAGTTGATTACCTGGCAAAGCTTTCTAAAAATGACAAGAAGTTGAAAGCATAAGTCATCAATAATTGATGTGTAACTAAAGCAGTAAATATATGTCAAGAAAATTTTGATCAATTTTCAAATACTTTCAGAAATTACATTTTAATCGGAATGCAAAGAGTTACCCAATACCACTTGTTCCTAATAAAACCGCCATGCTTAATCAATTACCTCTTAATTAAATTTATCTAGACTGAAAGGGATAAGTTTTTTAATCGAACAAGAAAAAAAGAAAAAGAAATACTTCTAATGGCGTAAAATAAAAATAAAAAATACCCAAAGAATTCTTCCATTTTTAAAAAAACCCGTGAAAAAATATTGTGATCAACCGCAGTTTTCGAAGTTCGGAATTAGCAGAAACTAAACTGGTTGCGCCATCTGTTGAGAAAACGAAGAATTTCACAACAATTTCTTGACTGAGAAATTGATTCGAAATCACTTAGCTTTAAATATACCATTCTAAATATTCAAAATATTGGATTTTGGTTGGCTTATAATATAATCTCAGTTTAACGAAACAATAACATATTTTTAAAAACAATAAATTTATGACACATCGTACTAGCTTATAACAACATGGCCCCAATAACCATAAGGAGTTTTATAATTTGTTTATATCGTAATTTAACAAGCAACACGACCTATCTCAATTTTTTGAAATTTCAAAGAGGAAGAAAATACTCAATTTTTCGACATCAATTCGAAATATTTCTGCATTTTTTAAACATCTTATATAAACGTGAGAAAACGTGTCCCACCAGATATTAAAAAAATATTCAGAAATATTCGTTTTTGGTTACGAAAAATTGAGAATATTCTTCCTCTTCGAAATTCCAAAAGACTGAGACAGGTGGTGTTGCTTGTTAAGTGACGATATATGTTTCGATTTATTATATTGGCCAGTTATTATGAATAATTACCGGTGATAAATAATTTATCACATTGACTGGTTATTATTCATAATAACCGTTAATCAAATTAACAGTAACTTATATATTGGAACAAGCCTGCAGTCTTTCTTAAATCTAAAATAAAGTTCTTTTCAAGGCATGGATAAGATCAATCTAAATGAATGCTACTTACAAAAAAGGATTGCTAATTTATAATCTTTCGAACGATGATTTATTATGTCGTAACTAAAATATCTAAAGAATTGCTGTTTCTAAACAAAAAGAAACCAAATTTTATTCTACTATTACACAGAAAAGAAGGATACAATTCTGCGTTTATGAAATTTACATAAATTGTTGCAATAAAACAAAATTCTTTCCCATTATTTTAAACAAAGTAGGTATAAAAACTGAAGAATATAAATGCACAGAACTTCCCCCCTTCCCCAAGATGATCATACAATTTGGTTTACGTCCCATTTTGACACAATAGGAGAGTTATTCTGGGATAAACCAAGTGACTTCGATCCATGGTCGCATAACGAAAAATACCTCAACAGGCACCCCATCACCAAGTTTCCATGCCACACCAGCTGGAGGACATTTTACCTCGATGGATTCAACATACACCAGGTTATTTACACGGCGCTTCTTCTATGGAATCGGGTTTAAAACCTTGGAGCACCCCCCCCCACACACACACACACTGCCTCGGAAGCAGAGATCTTATCAAGATGCCAATGTGACCTAAGAAGATCGTGGAAAATCGTGGATTTTACTAATATATTTCAAACAATAAATGTCAGAAATCTTCGAATGAATTATAACAAAGAAGTTGAAAGTAATAATGAAGTTTTCAAACAAAACTGCTTTTCTCCCTCCCAAAGTTCGCGGGTTCAAGTTTCGGTTCCTACAAAGATTCCAGTTGTTGAAGTTAAACATCCTTCTCCTAATGTAGCTTGGAAGTTTAAAAAGAGGGTGCCTGCTGAGCCGCTAAACTTGTTTCTTGACCACAGTTCCATATTGCAAGTTTACAAAGTTTGTCGATTGATTCGAGCACCGAATTCTATCAAACGTTCCCGAGGTGGAGGTTATTCCCCTCCGGTCTTCCCGGTCGAGATCGAACATTTTACCCTTGGTGTAGCGTAAAAGTTTGGAAAGAATGTGCAGGCTGAAGCGCCGTCCTCGTCACCTGACCACGGTTGAAAATTACACGTTCACGAAGTTCACGAATTTGAACACCGATTCTAACTCAGGTTCCAGTTTTACATAGCATTACACCACCTGCATCCCCGTGTTTAGAGCCATTTGACTCCTTTCCGGTTATCCTCCTCCTGGTGAAGCATGGGAGTTTAAAAAGAGGTAGCCTGCTTTCTCGTCTTCCTTGTTACCTGACCATGGTTCAAAATTGAGAGAAAATTTTCACTTACCTTGTGGCAAACAGATGAACAGATGTACTAATCGAGGGTTTTTTTTGTTTTGTTTTTACTCATAAAAGTCTAAAATGCTAACATTCAATAAAAATCTCACGATTGAATTTTTTTACGATTCCTGTATTTAATGAACATTCCGAATAACCTAACGGGAATATAATATTACAATAATCAAACATTAATTTCGGATTGCATGGACAATTATAGTTTCATTTTCATTTCATCATAATGAATCAAGTAAGTACCTTGATGAGCAAAAATCTGGTATAACTTTCTCTAATGCTATTCTGCTTAATACTAATATTTTATACTAGTTTTCTTATATTATTGCTTACAACAAGCATAATCCTAAAGAAAATAATTTTATGCGCCAATATTTTTTTCCTTTTCTGTAGCGCTCCCTTAAGGAAGTGAAAGTAAAAGAAAAGGATTGCCCAAAGACATGAAAATTATGATAGCTGAACTAAAACTTAAAAAATAAGACGATACAATCTGTTAATACAGAAATATTTTGACTGTTGAAACAAATTGGAAATGCATGAGTAACACGTGATATTCATTATTTTAAGTGTCATAAGTCATGGAAAGGGGGGAAGTGCATTTAAAGCTGATATGGAACATAGGGTTTAAAGTTAAAATAAATTAATAAATAACGTTTTGAAAAGTCTTTGGCGCATAACGCAATTTAATGCTTTTTATTATTTTTATTATTGAAATTTTTTAAGTTTGTGGAAAACTGATTGATTTTAAAATCTAGCTGGTATTTTAAAATATTCTAATTCAAATAAATTGGAAAGATAAGAATCTATTATTATTTTTTAAGACCGATAATAATCGTAAGAAGAAACGAGAATCTTGCATTTTAACATGGTTCATCGCTTAAAGCCATTGGACGAATCGAACTTGGCTTCATTTCGCCACATTAAAATTAATTACACTAGCGAGAACTATCATTGCATTCAACGATTGAGAAAGATAAACATTTTCTCTTTTCAAAGTGTTAGAATTTCATTATAAAAATTCGAAAGCTGAACGACATTTCTTCACAAGTCTTTCTGTTCCAATAAATGCCAGAGAATAAAACTCATGTTCGAACATTACAAGAAAAAGATACTAAAAAAATGAGCGTTGTTAGAAAAAATATTTAAAATAGAAGGAATTTTTTGTTCTTATATGTCGGCCCTTTTGTTAAAACTTGCGTTAAGTAATTAGTTTTGTTACATTAATCCAGGTTTGTAATTTAATCCCGCTCGAAAAGATGGCGCACAAAAGACTTTCAAAGACTCCGGGTAAGTCTGATAAATGAGATTTCATTGAGCTGCCAATAAAAATGGCCGCCTTCAAACTTTTACAAAAGCCTTTCCACTATTTATTAGGACTCAGCCTTCAAAGTTCTGGTCCCTTTGTTTTATTTTTGGCTTCTTTTTACATATTAATTGGAAAGGCCTTGCTTTTGTGAGTCACTTAAGAAAAGTTTGTTCGGCGGAGATTTACTTAAAAGTTTCAGGATCGGTCCTTTAAAGCATTGAGTTAAGTACGGTTTGATTAGATTATAAGCATATTCACGACGTGCTCCACTTTAATTCAAGTTTATTATAAATTTTTAAGGAATGCCATTAATTTCCTAGCTTTTAAGATAACTTACGCAGGATAATAGTTTATGGTAAGCTGTTTTCGTCGTAGATAGTTAATTCGGTAGTTAAACAGTGAACATTTTATTTTCTTTAAGGCTTATTTACTTTTCATTTAAAACTCCTCTTTTTATATCCCCTTATTATTATTATTATTATTATTATTATTATTATTATTATTATTATT
>BGPR01000470.1:482512-506880 GCA_013235015.1 Araneus ventricosus
TATTATTATTATTATTATTATTATTATTATTATTATTATTATTATTAAATAATCATTCACATTTATAATAAGGCTCACACAGAGTTACCCCTGTCATGCCAAGTTGGGATACCAGAGTCTTGGAATGACCGGCGCCAAGACAGTAGTCGGGAACTGATGTCGAAGTCCTAGTAGCCCTCACCGGCCACAGCCCAGCCCCTCCCGAAGGAGGTACGTCCCGTCATCGGAGTGGAGATAACTCGACCCAACACCATTACTATACCCACCAGGGGCGTGAGAACCCGCTTACTTATCGGGCAGCTTCTCATCCGTGAACTCGCGGTGCCCCCCAGTAGGATCACATTTATAATAATCACAGACAAGCTATCACTCCGCTCTGCCTTAGGATCCGGCTCTACTTGAATGACCGGCCGCCATGACTTCATCGGGTACTGTGGCTACTGACATAATAGTCTCCATTATGAGCGGCTCATGCGATGCCCCCCCCCCCCCCCGTTTTATCGGGGTACGACCCGTCATCAGAGAGACACACCACCTACCAGGTACTACTACTGTACCTACCAGGGAAGCGAGAACCCGCTTACTTATAGGAGGCTTCTCATCCGTTAACTAGCGGTGCCCCCTGGTGGGATCACTTTTGTAATAAAGTACATATCGCATAATATATTAAACATATTATTATATTTATTATATATCATTGCATATCAACATTGAAATATAGCAAACATTATGCAAAATATTTGTTTTTCCTTTCCGAGCGAATTGCAACAGCAAATTAAATTAAAGTGCATGAATCTAAAAGCAGATCTACTCTTTATACATAAAAAGATGAGCCGAAATTCGTTGAGTTTTTAATGAAATGCATTACAGTATCAGGTTAATTTGAGATTGTATACAAATATATTTGGTATAATTCTTTACAAAATTTATCCAAATAAATGTAATACTGTTAAAATATCAAAACAATTTTGCATTTTAAAATAATATATTAAAATTTGCAAATTATAAAAAGATTGCAGTTTTTCTGTTTTTCATCCATAGATTTCAAGATCTAACTGGTATTAGGTTGATTCATCTTGGATTATATATATTTCAGTTGAACGATTCATCCGATTGTTTTTTTTAAACTGATTTGTAAATGCATTTCAACTTGATGATGGTCTTTAATTAAATCGAAACAGATTTGCAATAAGAAACCAACTACGAATATCTATTTTGATATATCTGTTTTTGCAAGTTATTTTCCCCAAACTGAATTATTATAATATGTAATTTGATGCGTGTCTGCGCGGGCGTGTGTGTGGATGCGTGCGTTTATACAGAATATCGGTAATTGCTACTTAAAGTTCATTTATAATTAAATATATCAGTTATTTTTGAATAAATTAGAAAAATATTCAAAACTAATTAACCTAGCGGAATCATGCATCCCGCTGAATTTCCTGTAATGCCAACTTGAATTGTCTATGGCTTTAGAAATATATTACAGCAATAATGATTCGAAGAAATATTTCTTATTCATCCTATTTCCTTATTATTTAAATTTAAAAAAACTTTAAAACTTATTATTCTGTACAGTATTTGTTGTCGAAGCAATGATGCTTTAAAATATTACATCAAATTAAAACGAGGTTTTTTTCCTTGTAAAAATCAGGCACAGAATACACCTGAAATTATTTTTGTCTGCTAGCAATATGTTTTATTAGCGTTTCTACAAAACAAGCAAGGAAAAAAACATCGACTAAGTGGTTACAGCGAGAAAAAAAGTGAGATATAACTTGCCTCATAAAATTTTTATCTGTCTGGCATCAGTTGCTAATGCTTTATAGCAGATTTTTCTTCCTAGGTAAAAGCGTACGTTCGTCCCAAAGAATCTCTGAACACTTCAGCTAACTTTCTTTTATAATCTATTTGTACTAGTCTTAAGGGAAATTTAAGAATGATATAGTTGAAAGTTACCGAGATTTTCTGATTAAATTTTCAACAGTGTGTACTCGTCACAATCCTAATAAGGACTGACAGGAAATCATTTTATTGTCTAATAGTCATAGCCTTGTTCTTGCTTAAAACATTTGAGTTTTAATTTTTGAGAAAAGCAAAAAGTTAGACTAAGTAAACGATGACACTTATGTGTACGATATAATGACCATTTTAGAGCCGAAAATGCGTTTAAACCTTTTTACTGCGCTTCGAAGAATATAAACATTATTAATGCATGTTTTACAATCAAGAAATCCATTTACAATAGTTCATAGTATAGCTTTACAAGATTTGATGCTTACCAAGCATCTTAATTTTGACTGTTGCATATTAAAAATTGCAACTGATTTAATAATCATTCGTGTCCCCAGGTGACACAAGTCTATGTGATCTAAAAGAAAAAACTAGAATTTCGGTAAATAAAAAAGAACTGAACAGTTTAGCATTAGATGGTTCATGATGAATGAAATGTAAATAATTGTCGAAATAATTATATTGTTACAGATAGTGTGTTATAAAGTTATTGTGTTTTAAAGAAAAAGATATAAACTTATCTAACTCGTGAAACGCCAAGTATTACCTTCTATATCCTGGAAATCAATACCATACAACGAATGCCAGAAAACAAATATAAACTCAGAGGTAATTAAAAAAACAAGCAAGGAATACATTCTAGTCCATTTTTTTCAAGGGCTAATGACTTTATTCAAAATGGATTCAAAATAATAATTGGGAAATTTTTCTGTAAGAAACTTGCATTACGCGAAACAAAGCTTCTCTTAGCCCGAAATTTCCCAACAAAGACAAAGGAGATCTGTACATTAAAAATCATTATTTCAAAAGAAAGAGGAAAAACAAAACACAAACATCAAAACGCTAATAACATTGATTTAAAAATATCAGCCATCTGGCTTTTTAAAGTTAGCCATCATAAATAAAAACTTACCCCATGCCCTGAATAGAGAACAAAGAGAAAAATCCTGTTGACTGTGTTTTGCTCTGAAATCCATTTAAGTAATTTGTAGGAGATTAATGGTTTACAAGATCAGTTTACTTATTGGCGAAAAACATAGATCAACTAATTCAGCAAACATCCAAAGGTTAGGGATTAATATTTTAGAAACAGATGTATAATCGAACAATACGGAAGTAATCATGAATATGAAATGAAACCAGAAATACGAGGCACGAAGAAAGTCGACCTCACAGAGAAGGACATCCACTTATGAGAGACCAGCAATGAACCTTTATTATACGATTTTGTATATATGTATATATATTTTGTTTGTATATTTATTATTGTATATGTATATTTTATTTGTATGTTTATTGTTGTCTATGTATATTTTGTATACCAGGAAGTAAAAATTGTAAGAAATCGGACATTGTATTCAGTCCTGCCATTATATTATCATAGATTTTCTTTTATACTGGTCTGATAGGAAATATGTTGCTCTCTTTTTATGAATCACACCTTCATATGAATATTTTTCAAAAATATATTTATAAAATTACGCTAATAACATGAATAAAAGCCAGTTTTGTTTTTGTTTTTTAAGCATGCAGAATCGAATGAAAATAAGGTCATTATTTTATCTGAAAAAACAGTTTAATAGGTGAGAGTGTTCTCTCCTACACTTACACATACACTTAGAAAATATGACTTGTTTCATGTTTAGCTTCGCAGTATAGTGAAGGATACAGAGCACACATTTTGAATCTCTTCCCGTTGACTGATTTTTCCAGAATTTGGTACAGATCTATAACTTGATGTCAAAACCACATACCCGACTTCATTCATCTGGCCCGTTGCATTTTGAGTTATTGTGTCCACATTCAGAAGGACAGACATTCAACCCTTGACGGATATAATTCAAAATTAGATGCATATCTACATTTTAGTGAAAAAAAATCATGTATTAAAATTCAGCTATCTGGCTCGTTATGTTTTTGAGTTAACACACTCACAAACACATGAAGAGACAGACCAGCAGACAGACAACTATTTGATGGATTTGATCCAAAATTTGGTATAGATAGGCAATTATGTTGATAAATCACATCCATCTAGCTCGCTGTGTGTTTGAGTTATCTAGTACACATGCACATTACAAACATACAGACTGCCTTTTAACATATTTCATTCAAAATTTGATGCATATATACAATTTTGGTGAAATGAGTACAGATTAAATTCGATTTACCTTGCTTGTATGCTTTTGGCTTATTGTGTTCAAATATACATAATTCCAAAAACGGGGTTTCGAACGCATTTGGGTCTAAAATGTAGAGTTTCATCAAAATCTTGTGGTCGAATTTTTTTGACGATTACAATACTTAACCTTTGTATGCCTCGTATTCGAGAAAGTAAAAAAAACAACATTAGCTTGATTTCGTTAGTTCTCGGAGACATTTTAAGTGCAATTAAATATCAATTTTTAACCTATTTTTTCAAATAGTTTAATTTTTGGTTAGAAATGATGTACTTTTTCTCATTCTAACATTTATTTATTATATACATTAACAGTTATAATTAACAAAATTTAACAAAGATATTAACTATAAATTAATTAAATTTATTAGTCAAAAATTAATTAAATTTATTAGTCAAAAATTAATTAAAAATTAATTAAAACTCTTTGTATTATATAGAATGGCGCATATGCAGCTATTTCTAATATAATACAGAAACAAATAATATAAATATAAAACAAAAGTAAAAAAAGAAAAAGTATAATTGAGAAATAGAAGATTTAAACAATAACGATAACAATACACCTTTTCTTTTACATTCTAAATTCTATTTAATGTTTTTTAATATTAATAGTTGTAATTTTTGTTGACGCAATCACTTGATGCTGTTGCGTTGAGCACGGAAAAAGGTGTATTGTTATCGTTATTGTTTAAATCTTCTGTTTCTTATTTATACTTTTTCTTTTTTTTTTGCTTTTGTTTTATATTTATATTATTTATATACATTAACATTCCTAGTTTTAAAAATCAGATATGTGGTTAGATATACATATAAATATCTAACACTACCAAATATTATTAACCTTACTAAAAATAAAAATATTATCAATTTATAAAATATACATGAACATCTTTCTAACACTGCACTATTACTATACATTTTTAAAAGTACATATTTTAACAATTCCTTCAAAGGCAAGAATTAAAACTCTTGTAATAGTTAATGGTCTGTTTGTACAAGCTTTAATGCTTTAATAGCAGTCGCTTTTAAATGAAATCTTAACAAGGAATTAGTAATTTTAAGTCTGTATAACTTAAAGTTTAGCTATGACCTTGTATATAAAGCCAAATGCATCTCATTACTTAAAAGCATTGTATTTAAATTTAAACAGTATCACTGTCTCTTTCTTTTTCGGCCATTAAGAGAATTCTAAGCTTTTATCTTTTATTAAAAGAACTCAGACTCTAAATCCTTCAATTGCACTAGTTAATTAAAGGAAGAACGTGGAATTCAAAACTCTTATTAAGCTAGATTAGACAGAATGTAAAATTAAAATGAAAAATCATTACAAACTCAAATTTCATATGAAGAGATTAATGTGCCTCCCACGGATTTCTCAAGATCTCTAAATCTTAAAAGAAAATTGAATTCTAAAAATAAATGTTCGAGACAATTCTTTCAAGCAGGAAAATATCAGATATTAATACAAAGAATCTACATGCAAATAACTTAACATTTTTTATTATAACAATGTTCATTAGTCATTTCATTTGCAGTAAGTTTTTTCTCACTACTAGATTCTCTTTTTCTTCACCGTACATTAAGCATAAAAAAATTTCTGTTTTTTCAATAGAACAGATACACGAATTAATGCATTTTGTTTTTCACTTTCCAAGGGTAAATTTTGAAATATATGTTATTTTTTCACTATTTTAAACCTTTTAGTTACAGACTGAATAACTTATGTTAATCATTTAATTCTTTATTTTCCACAACTTGAAAAAATTTTAATGTGTAATGACGTGCGTGTTCTATTGAACAATGAAATGTTTTTTTCATTGAGTAGTTAAAAAAAATGGCATACAGCAAGAAATTGCAAACATTCCTATAAAAATGTATATTTCTGCATTGTTTTCTGAAATTGGTTTCCTCATACTGTTTCCTCTGCTTTTTACTCAAAAAAAAATAAAATTTTTAGCACGAAAAAGTTATGTATTAAATTCATACGCGAATAATGCGATTAACAATATAGAAAATTAATGTGGATTACAGCAATATAAGAAATTTTCTCTGCTATATGGAGATTACCAATAATTTCCCTATAGCATTACGCAGATTAATGAACATACGAAAGAGATTAAATAGGGAAGGTTTATGTCTTCTTTGAAGCTAAAAGTTATTAATACTTGTTGGAATTTTGAGGATTTTAGGTTAAACTAGGTTATCAGAGAACATCCGAAATCGTCAAACAGGGAGCCTTATTAAAAATGTCTCACTTTTTTAGATTAGCCGCATTCTGTTAGTTAATTTATTACAAAATTATTAACTTTAATAATTTTGTTCGTTAATTATTATAGATTTTATAAAATTGTTAACATTAATAATTTATTCCAATGTATAATTTAAATCAGCATACTTTTATGCACTAAATCCATTACTTTTAATTCTGATCATTTGTTGGTGCTTCACCTAAATTACCTTCACCTCTTCTCTTGTACTTGCTCTCGGTTTTCTGCCTCGCTCTCTCTTGTTTTCGGTTTTCTGCCTCGTTCTCTCTTGTCTTCAGTAGATCCTGTCGTCTTATACTCCTTGCACAAATAATAGATACCCGACTTCGACGATTTACACTTTTTTGCTAGGTTTTAATACCACACCTCATCCTTTCGATCTTCATTGATGCGGTGGCGATGATCAACAAAAAATCTCTAAACTCTTAGACACTACTGTTAACATGACTGCTTCATAGACCAAAAAAATGAATTACGAAATAAATTAACCTATTAAAATTTTTAAAATTTGCCAAAATAAAAATAAATCCATTTCTTACTCACTTAATATAACCTTCGTCATCAGCGGTTCGAATAATTTTGAACAGATAAAATATACTGTTTAAAACAATAATCTTTTCTACTAGAAAGAACTAGTGATATTTCATGAAATAACCAAAACTTATATGCATTTATCTAAGATGAAATAAAGTACTAGAAAATCAAAACAACAAATCAAATCATCAAGTTTTTAAAATTTTATTGGACAAAAAATGAAATTTTAACAATGTATTCTGATGATTATGAACAGCACTGTATGTACAGGATGAATATAAAAAAACTTTTCCGATATATGACCCCCTAGCGAGCATACCCTTATAGAGAAAGAAATGAGGTATTATACGGTATGTGCTCAAGAATGATGTGCAAAAGAGAAGTCCAGCTCTCACAGTTACGGTTACAGTGAAATATTCTGAATTTTTCAAATGGTACATACCTACTTTGTTTCACAGAAACGTAATTCTCACAGTAAAACACTTAAAATAAAGTTGGAACTGTCTTTTTAGGACAAAAAACAGTGGCGCTAGGCAGAGGCAAATAAAACCTCTTCTACCTAGTATTTACTATTTATTATTTTCGCTTCTTTCCTCGTTTCTGCCTAACGGTGCCATTTTTCGCTCTAAAAATACCGTTCCAACTCCATTTTAAGTTTTTTACTGTGAGGATCACGTTTCTGTGAAAAAAGTAGGCCAGATAACACGTACGTTTGCAGCAAGATTGATTTTTACTTGATATTAGCTTGTCATGGCAAATTTGCCGCGTCAGACTTGAAGTGAAACTGTGGCAAACTAACAATGCATAATCGCCACCCTCGCTTGCAAAACGAGTTTGCCACAAGTTCACCGTGACAACTAGCGCCACCCCTCCTTGCAATGAAAGCTTGCTGTGAGTTTGCAAAACAAGCTTCCTTCAAAGATGCAAAAATAGCACAATAAAGAGATAATTATCTTTGTCTCTGCTTTAAAAAAACATCCGATTTTTAATAGCATCTCCTAGACCGTCCTTCTTTTTATTAATTCAATAAATCAATGATAATATGTGAAAAAAATAACTTCCCAGGTAGCACATGATATTGTCTTATATCATAAAATTCGAAAAAGTAATATTGTACAATATTTTTCCCAATATTGGAACAGTGTAAAACGTAAGACTTTTTCAATACTGTACAATGTTTTTTTCATAATATTGGATAATGTTATATAATGCTGTATAATATTATACCATATTAAATGATATTGTACTTACTGAACAACATTATATAATATAATAATATAGTAAATATTTTAAAAATATATTTTAGAAGCATGGATTAAACACTTAATTCCTAAGTACTGAATTTCCTGGTAATACTTTGTTATTTTTGAGCACCTCTACTTACAGCGAGCTTTGAACCCGGGACCTTCGGCACACGAAGCAGAAACCTTACCGCTTGACCAGCCAGACTTGCGTCAGACGGCGTAAATGATGATAATAAAATTTAGTTACGGAGTTTAGATCTCTACGAAATTTTATGCACATTAACAATTCATACGAATAGTCTTTTTAATTAAATTATCTTTTATCGTTACAATTTCAAGTTCAAAATGAAGTTAGAAGTCAAATAGGCAGTAATTTTGGCTCTTATATATCTAAGTTTGCTAATTTAATAAATTAAGGCAATAAGGTTTAAAAGTAATTATAATAATATGTTTGAAAGGTTTTAAAATAATTTTGAAATTAATTTATTTCTCTTTCAATGTATTAAGAGACTCCATTTATAATTAGAGTATTGATTGAAAATCAAATACAACATTCGCAACAAAAAATCACGTGCATATTTTTACGATGAGAATAACACTCAAGTTTTTTTTCATAGATAAGCTCTATGTGAGAGCTGTTTTATGGTTAACTTCATTAGTTGAATCCGGCCCGGCTTTCATATACAGTAAAACAAAATGACTATGTAAACATTACTATTCAAATGAACATTTTTTAAATACTCTTTCAGACATAACATTCAATACTGATTAATATAGTGTTATTGTATTACCATGCTGCCATCTGACGACCATAAGAATAACTTCACCTCAAAATAAGATTCAACGTTGTTTATTATAGTGTTACGGTATTTTCATGCTGCCATCTGTCGAACGTAAGAATAACTTCCCCTTAAAATATTGATCAATGCTGATTAATGTAAAAATCAAAATATCATATGCATTGTATTGTATAGTATGATATAATATTCAGCATCTTAAAGAACAATTGTTCCAGTGGTGTTTCTGTAATAAAACCTCCAGTCGACAGATATCCTGAGTTAAAATGAAATTTTTTATAAATAAACATTGTTTTTATATTATTTGTGAAAATTTAGTATCTCGGAAATACTGATACATACAATACAATACTTTATTATAGTATTCGGTGTTCCTCTGTGTTCATAATATTGTATAACATTGTGCAAATATTATATAATATTTCTGTGCTACCTGGGTTTTTTATTTAAAAAAATTTGAAACATTTTCCATCTTTTTACTAAATATAGAACTCGCACTTAAAAGAAAACTATATCACCATTTTCTTAATGTTGAAATTTTAGCGTATATGAACAAAATTAAACCTAAAAAACAGTCAATGTTTGTTGAAATAAATAATAACTTTTGTCCCATTTTAAAAGTAATTACTTTTGAACTCTAATTTCATAATTTATTCTACTAGCAAAACGTAGTTATTAGCGAAAATCGCTCTCTCTTTGACTTCAAATCATATTCTCAACTCAAAAAATTAATGAAATCAAGAAAACAGTTTAAAATAAATCGTATACGAATCGAATCGAAAGATGCATTAGCGAAATCTATCTTCTCCTCTCAGAGTGTATCTGGCCGAATGGTTAGAGCGTCCGCTTAGCAAGCCCTAGGTCGCGAGTTCTAATCCGAGGTTGTGTTCGCGCTCTGTTTTTGTTATGTTTGTCATGACAAGCTTGCTCATCGCGTGGTGATTTCGAAGCTTGCGTTAAATTGCTGCAAACTTGTTTCACACTTGAACTCTTGTCGTGTCAACCTTACTGCAGATTTGCAGTGCAAGACTGATGCAAGTTTGCTGCAAACTAAAATTGCTATCTGGGGTGTTGCCGTTTGTTAAATTTCAAAATTTTACCACTGTAACCGTAACTGTGAGGACTGGACTACTGTTGTTCACATTATTCTTGAGCGCGTACCGTATAATACCCGCATTCAAATTTTTTCTGTTACATAAAACGGTATGTCCGCTAAGGGGACATATAACGACATTTTTTTTAATTCCTTGGTTGATGTTTTCACTTTCTTTGCTTCTGACTAGCGCCACCGCTTTTAGCCCTAAAAATACCGTTCCAACTCTATTTTAAGTTTTTTATTACGAGGATCACGTTTCCGTGAAAAAAAGTAGGTGTTGCCATTTGAAAATTTCAAAATATTTCACTGTAATCGTAACTGTGAGAGCTAAACTTTTCTTCTAGCTCTGCGCATCTTGAGCATACTGTATAAGACCTCCATTCAAAGAATTTTATTCCTTTCTATAACGGTATGCACTCTAGAGCATATATTGGCAAAGTATTTTTTATAATCACCCTTATATTACCTTCTATTCACGTCTGTTGTTCATAAGATATTACATATTTAATACACAAAGTTCTAAAAAAATCCCATATATTTAACGGAATGACAACTTCCTCACCTTCTCTTTCAAATATTTCTTATTTTAACTAATTAGTCATGTACCAGTCAATTAATTAGAAATTTCTTTCCTTATAACAAATTTATTAATTTTACAGATTAAAATACAATTTTAAAACATTTTACTCGCAGCAAGTGTTAATAATTTTTTTTTTCTAAAGTTTAATTTGATTTCCTGCAAGAAAAGTGTTTTTGATTGCTTTTGAAATTGATTTTCAAGTCCTTCGAAATTTAAAGTCTCCCATTTCAAAAGGCAATTAACTGAGAATTAAAAATAAAAAGAATAGCAGGATTCTCCAACATTCAATTTCAAATTCTGAAAAACTCATCAAAATTTTAATATATGTGTAATAATAACTTCTAGTTATTTTATACGTGTCAGGTAATTCAAAACATAATTAGCAAGAACAATGAAAAGATTCTTATCAAAGAAATTATGAAAGCCATTACACGTTTTTTGTTAGAATATAATTAATTTTAAATTTAATAATTAAAGTCTTGATTGTTTTCACTGATATCTCATAAAATTTGTTTGTAACTCATTTCTTTGTGTTGAAAGCCAATATAGACAAAGATATTTTTTGCTTTTTTCAGTTTTTTAGTTTTTTATATTCTTTTCTCGATGATTTCTTACGGAAATAATTGAAAAAAATGCAAGCTATATTTCCATTCTTATCTTTGAAAAGGTCATTTTAAGTTTGTATGTTTTAAGACAAATTAAAATACTGCTTAAAAGAAACCTAAAGAAAACATCATTTTTAGCGTTACAATTCACTGCCTTCTCCTTTTTATAGTAGGCGGCCTACTAGAACCATCAGGATTTTCCCATGATCCTCTCTCTCTTCTTCCTACTGTGTACTTGTCTTCTGTTGTTCTCTGTCTTGCGTCTTGTACCTTTTAATGTACTGTGCCGTGGAACAGCCATCTAATAAAATGGTTCCTGTGAATTAATTCTTCCAAGGCATTCCATATAACATGAGTCTCGTCCCTCTACAATTTTACCTTTTTTAAAGATATTGTTATCTGAGTTTATAAACACTTGACTGCGTGCTAACTTTACTTTTCTCCACCCGAGGGCGAAGTTGGAACACATACCACCCATCCACTACTAGGATTATAGGGCACAAAATCCTAAAAATTAAAAATTAAGAATCAATAAAGTTCAAGAAAAAATATCTTATTGAACATGTAATTCGTCGTTGTTGTGCCCTCCATCTCTGCTTATGGTTATGAAATCGCGCCTCCACCAAAAAAATTTCTTTCACATATCAGGTTACCGACAAAGGCGAAAACGAAATACATGGATAACAGTTCATTAGTTTTCTTTATGTACGATGATTGACTATTGGCGTAATCTGTACGTTATAAAATGTTTTCCTGAATGTCAGATTTTACCGCCGAGGTGGCTCGCCCTTCACCCTCTTTAACTACATATATCTCAGTATTATGTATTTTTTTACTTCAAGTTTTAATTTGGTGAAAAAACAGGGACTTATGGAAGAAAATTGTTAAATTCTCTTATGTTTACTTGAATGTATTTGTAAGATTGGCTAATAGGTGCTTATTGCATGGCGTTACACCAGTTTCAGCTCATTAACCGATATTTGGTTGCTTAAGAGTCTGATTACCTAAAATTCAGGTTACCGTCCCTTTTGGAAAAGGCGAATTTGCAAAACATGTATTGGCAGATCTTTGATTTCAATATGTTGAACTTCTACCTACATTTCTCAGTATTACATTAACAAATTTATAATTAATTAAATTAATTAAACATCAAAATTCATAATATTATATATAGAGGCGCACAGTAAGCATTATATATAATACAAGAACAAGAATGAATAAATAAACAAAATTTAAATGATAAACAAAAAGAAAGAGAAAAACGTAAAGACAAAAAGCAGAATTTAGACAGAACAATGACAACCTCTTTAAATCGTAAGAGCACTAACTCAAATTGTTGCATCAACAAGAAGGTTAAAGTGATAATATTTAAAAACATAAATATATAAGTAAAATTTCAGTAAAATTGTTAAGGAAAAGTAGAAAAGGAATCGATATGTGAACTTTTGTAAAAGACCACTCACCTAGAAGATTCAAAATTGGACAAGATTTTCTGCAAGAGGTAGAATGTATAAATCAAAATGTATACCCTTTGTGGCCTGAATCCCGTCAAAATCAATATTTGAATCATGATGAATCAAGCAAATCCTTAAAATATCAAAAGGGTACTAGAAGTGTGTTAACTAACACTCTCTGCCGAAATCTTAGATCAAAAAGAACAGACGTATAATAGCTACATGACAACAAAGGAAGCACTTGTATCCCTCTTGAAGAAAAATTCTAACTAATTAATCAGAATAAAAAAACTAATGTTTAAACAGTTTTAGCAAATTAAAATGAAAAAACCATTAATATATTAATTAGAGAATTTTTAAACTCTTTTAAAAACTATAACAATTAATGAAAGAATTTGAGAATCCGTGTCTTTAGAATATTTTTAAATTATCTAAAGCTTTAATAAATTAGAATGTCAGTTGTTACTAGCTATTTATTTATTAATTTGAAAAATATGGAAAATTTCAAAAAATTTTATAATGAGATTTGTAAAATTACAAGGTATTATAGGCCTTAAAAAATAACTCATTTCTTTTATCAAATAAACAAAGATATACCTGAATTTAATATTTCATTTCTTATCTAAAAGAGTAGCATTTAGTTATTTCTGTACTTGGTTTGTTTATGTTAAGCTCTTCTGGTAGCAGTTATAATGGAATAAATATCCTTAGATTAACTATAAAGGTCATCAATAAAACGAAACCATAAGTATTTCATTTTTTAATTCCTTCATATGAATGTGATGTATTGCCAAGATGTTTTGCTTTTCATTTTAGAATTTTGTTTTAAGTTTATCTAATTTTTTCTTTATAGATATCCTAGAATTATACATGAGCATTAAGAAGACATTAACTAAAACAATAAAACAGAGAAACAAAGATCGAAATAAAACTTTAAAGGTGTGAATCTGAAAGCTATTCTTGGGATACTCAATTATATCTGAATAGTACATTTTGTATGCCCTTCAGTGTGAGGTTATTAACCGTTTGTACTGAAAAATCAATTTTGCTTTGTTGGAATATATATCCCGTTTCGGAATCTACAAGAGGGGGGGGGGGGTGGTGAGGAGAATCAGGTGTGCAAGATTACGATACCAGATTTAGCTAAACATAATTATATGAAAACGATTCATGAGCGTAAGTTAAATTAGAGCTTTTATCATTAATTATTAGCATGGAAATTTGAACAAATTTGGCTCGAGACGAAATATTATTATAAGCAAGACTAATCTTCAAGAAAATAGGTTCTTCAGGTCCCCCTGTAGCTCCCACCAGAAAAATCCTAAATACATGTACTTGGGAGCATCCCTAAATTTTAGGTAAACCTCCCATCAAACTGATTTTTAGCAACCTATAATTAGCACTGATACATTCATAGAGAGGGGCTGATTTGGTCAGTCAAACGTTTCTGTGTTGAAAGAAGTAACATTGTCTAAAAGTCTAAAATAGAGAGTTCCTATAATTTTATTAAACATAAATAAGGTATGACACTTTATAAAAACACTTTTCTCTAAGTTAGTTGCAGAATTTAGTATTAAGTTATACGGAATTTAAATTTTTAAATAGAGTTTATCAAATACAATCTAAATAAGAAAACTTAAAAATAAACATTATCATCATTATTAATAGAATTTTTTTATCCATGAGGTTTTACAGTTGGTGATCTTAGGCGGTTTTATATAGCTGAATAGATGATATAGAGGAAATTTGCGTTTCTGCGGTGAAATCAATTGGTTGGATGATATCAGTGTCAATGAGAGTTTAGAGACTTCGAGGTATATATGTATAAATAAAAGATGATTGTATGAAAAAATTGAAAGGCGTGTAGTCAAATGTAGGCAAGTAAATTGCAGAAAAAATTAGCATGACATAATCAGAAAGTGTCATCTGATCTGGAGAAGCCAAATGACAAAATACCTCATAGTAATATATATCCATTCGACTTTAAAACATATTGTCTTTATTGCGGGGAGACGTTTGATAAAGAGGTTTAAGAAGCACCCACTCCTAAGAAACTATACCAAATTTGAAACTTCCAAGAATTTCAAGGTATTCTAGGTATGTGCGCAAGAGGGTGACAAATGGACATAAATGATCCAAATCAGAATTATATACCAGGCAACATCGAAAAATGTAGTTGGGAGAACTGTTAGAGGTAGGGTTTAGACTTTCAATTATAAAACTTCCTGGATAGTGAGATAAATGCTACCATATCGCTGCCGGACTTTATAGATGCCCTTGCATTTTTGGAGCAGCTGCTGACAAGTTGTAAGTGAAAGCGTCTGCGGAAGTTTTAACAGAAATCTAGGCAATACTATTCTTATTTTACACGGCAGTTAATGCGTGGGGATTGTTCTTCTTTTAAGACCAGTTGCCTCGAAGATTTTAACCCGACATGGCTGGAACTCGGCCCGAAAAAAGACCTGTGTGAAGAAAAAAGAGGATTATAGATTCGCACTCGTAGCATCCTCAAGAAAATAAGTCCGTCAAGTTTATGATCGACATTCCATCCAACCTGCGAGGCAATATCGAAGAGGAGGAAGAAAATCAAGTAGGTGAGATGCTCACTCACCTGATTCAGTTTGAATAAAATCAATAGAAGGTTCACTGGAAGCAGAAGGTGTTGAGTTGCCACTCTGTCATCTCTTCAATTTCGTCCACGGCCATTTTTTGTCATCTATTGCCAGTTGTGATTGGAATGTTTTGCTTCATAGCGTTCGTTTCAGACATCTAATTAACATGCCTGCATATAGGAGTTGACAATCCGAGCACCATTTCAATCGGTCGGATCGGCGGATTTATCATCCGCGGATCGGCTGGATTGAACATCGAAAACTTTTGCCTTTTCTCAATCATTAGTCTTCATGCAGAAGATGATAAAGCAAGTGTGCACAAGTTTATAAAAAAGACGTTAATTTTGCTTATGAAATCGCATTTATTTACACTGTTATAATTAGATCAACATTTACGTATGAATCAAGTAATAAAATTTGTAAGAAGTCGTATACTAGTTATTAATTGGTATAACTTTATTTAATAATTGACATGAGGCAGGTTAAGTTCGGGTCTCACTTACTAGATTTCACAAATGACATAATGATAACTTAATGTCCATATTATAGTAGAACTTATATTAAATCTAACTAATCAAGACAACTGAGATAACAGTAGTTAGGTATTTTAGACTGCCAAACGTTCCTCATTCTTAGTATCTATAGCGTCGAATCTGTTTAATCAATGGCCCATTTCATGACAACATGCAGTTTAAAACTTCTTCATTTTTAATATACTTACCCTTTTAAATTATTATTTTAAGTAAAATATTTTTTTAAAAAAACTCCACTTTGGTTTGAAAAAAAAATTATCGTGAAAAAAGTGATTAATTGTATATCTTTCAGTCGACTTCTTACAGAGCTACAAATATAACCGGCGGCAATAGAAACCCTTTTCTGTTCTACACTTGTTGTTTTATTGTAAAAATACTCTATGAATAGAGACAAGTATTTTCCTCTGAACTCCTTCACTTTCACATGCAGTCATTTCCTTCTGTAATGTTTTCATCTTTCTCTTTTTTTGGTATTTATGCTCTGGGTTTTCATATCTTATGGATTGCATCTATAATATCTTTCTGTAATGTCAAATCACTTTTCAATGACATGAATCAGGGTTATTTTCTACTATGATTATCTACGTTTCAAAAGCCTATCATTTTGAACAATCAAGATATTTTTCTACTTTGGTCCACAACTTTTTGTTTCGGCGATGTAAATGTATCACCGATTCGTCTTGTATCATCATCATATTTTTAATTTCGTAGTATATTAAACAATTCCTTCTTTCATTTTTTGAATTGGTTTTAAGTAGCATGTTCGTTTTAGAACTTTTAGACTAGTACCAGATAAACACAAATGGGTAAATTTTTACCCTACAATTTAAGAAAAACGTTATTTCACGTCTACATAGTAACTCATGTGTCCATAAGTAGGAATATTATGATTCAGGCAAAGAAAGAGACAGAGAAACAAAACAAATTTACTTATTTATAGTGAAGTAAAACAGTTGAAAATAATAAATAAAAATTTTCTACTTTTAGCATACAATAAAATGTGTTTTTAAAAACTTTTAAATTCTTACTCTTCATTGTGTTTCAGAAGATTTTTGTGTAAAAGGATATCTTATTAAATTAAAGTATCTTTCTTTCGAAGCGTAGAGAAAAAAAAAAAGATCTTCTTAGGTTTACATTAATTCCAAATAATTAGGAATAATGCTTTCTTTTATTACAGCACATTTTAGTACAATACTCGATGATTTTCACAAATGTAAGGGTTAAAAAGTATACTCAGTCACTAAAGAGCAGTCGAGAGAAAAATTTAATCATTCATATTTTTTGAATATGATAAGGTAGGAAAAAAATAAAGTCCCTTTAAGAGATTTTTATCGGACAGTGCTGGAAAGCCGAAGGATCTTGTACAAAAAAAGCTGATGTATTAAAGAATAATCTTCTTCTTTTGTAGTCAGAAGAAAACTCTTCTAATGTTTATATTTAATTTCCAAATAATTAGAAATAAGCCTCATTTATTACAGCTCGATAACAGATTCCCCTCAATGATCAAATGAGGGGTCAAAACATTACCAAAATTTAACTCTTCAAACTTTGAATCTGATACAGAGGGAGGAAAAATAAAAGTCCCTTTAAAATTTTAATCGGACAGTGGAAAAACCTAAGGATCTTGCTATAAGGGATAGTCTTATTAAAATAGAAGCATCTTTATTTCCATGATAGCGAGGAAAACATACTAATATTTCATATTTGTGTTTACTAATAATAAAGCGAATATATGTTTGTATTTGAATCTGTGGCACTCTACAGGGCACATGTTGGATCTAGAGTTGTAGGCCCAAATGAAAAATACTTTCGGAGGGTGAAGAATGTAGTAACTCTTAGACATGTTTCCATGAAATTTAATTATAATTTTGATTAATTAAAAATTAAGTAACCTTTGTGTGCGTGTTCTAGCGGTATTTTTCAAATATATACACAATAACATAATAAAGCTTTATAAAAAAAACATTTTCAATTTCAGTTAAAAGAAAAATATTCTTTTTATCAAAACTCTGAGATTGTAAAAAACAAAAATCAAACTAAAGCGTGAGAGGCAAATAGAAATGATAGAATTGAAATTGTAGATGAACCCAGTAATAATATTTTTATTTTATATAATGTATGATCAAGAAATTTTTTGTCTCTTTAGAGTATTCATTTGTGACTTTTATATCATTCTTCTCCTGTAGTTTCCTACTAAATTTTTTATTTTTAAAGTACCTGTAACTACAAATAAAACTTTGAATTTGGATCAATTTTCAGATGTGTTCTAATAAATCTAAATAACTTAAACCTTTCTTTATTATCAACCTATATCTATTATATAAAAGAAATGTATTTCCATGCAATTCAGTTTTCTCAATTTAGATGTTATGAAAGGGTAATCTATTTTCAATTTGTATTATAGAAATACAGTTCGTATCACTCTGTATAAAACTTGAAATTTTCACACAAAGATTGAACTTCTTTTGTTTCTTTCTTTAAAATCCGTTAAATGTGATAAATCTTTCATTTATTCTTTTTGAGAACGTTTCTGCTAAATTATATTTTATCATGGATATATATTGATTAGCAGAGTGTGTCTTATTTGATTTCGAGGTTAATTTAAAGTTATTTTCGTATAATACAAAGGTTATTGCAGTTGGCTACTTTTTGATTAGCATTTTTTAGGATTTCTTTATTCCCTAATATGCTTTTAAGCCATAAAGACAGATTTTTTATTTCTTACAGTAATTTTTGAACCTTTCTAAAATTTAGACAAAGCAGTTTTTAAAAACTTTTATTAGTGTAAAGTAGTTATTTTAATTATTTTTTTATAACAATCTTTAATTATTCATTATTATGAATATTGAGGGATATTGCAATTAATTTCGTCTCAAATTTATTTCTAGGTAGAGGAAATCTTATGGAGCAAAATTTAGTAAATTAAGCGATTTACTGATAATTAAGTTCTGAAAATATTTAAAATAGTGTATCGTCGCCGAGGTCACAAATGTGCAAAATTTTACAAAATTCTAGAATATATAAGCAGAGTGAGTGAAAAAATGACTCAAAATTTCAACTTTAGAAATAGGAAGTAACAAGAGATATTAAACAGATGGCACAAATATGTAGTAACTTCAATAAAAATACAAAACATTTAATTACAGAAGAAAATACAGAAGAAGTAAGCAATAGCAATAGCGCACCAAAAGTTAAATTGTTACACTATTTGTTTACTTCTTCTGTATTTTTTCTTTATCAAACAAATATCGTATATTAAAGATGATGAAGTTTCTCTTGACCTACAATAACCACAAGTGTCTATTAGCTAATGGCACTCATGTCCCATAAATTAAGGATAATGAAGTTCAGGCAAAAGAGACAGAAAACAAATTTGACTTATTTAGCCAAATTATTTATTAAACAAAGGTAAAGGAAATAAAACAGATGATATATGTTTTGACTTCAATAAAGTGCAGTTGCACTCCTGGAGCAAATTTCAAAAGAACCTATTTGCAAAAACGGTATAACATGGTTGAGTGATGGTTTATTACGGAGTATGTACTCCCCAAAACGATGCAGTACAGGCCTTACAACGTCTAGTTTATGCTAGTGTCAAATTATCAATCGTCATGGGGGAATATTACACCACTCATCGAGAATAATTCCCTCCGGGGTTCCGGTAGACGGGAGGGTTACGGCGGGCTGCAATTCGTCGTAGAAACATGTCCCACACATGCTCATTGGATTCAAGTCCGGAAGTGAGAGTATGCTGGCAATCCATACCGGGTATTATCACTCCGATTGAAGGCATTTCGTCTACAATGTTTGCACGGTGAGGACGGGCGTTGTCATCCATAAAACAGAATTCCTTTTATGGCGCCCAGAACAACGTACATGTTGTTCCAAGATGACATCCAAATAGATGTCATCGTTACACTCTGAACATGCAGGTCAGTTCTGGAACTCAAGAATAATTCACTCGACGAAATCACCACCACCCATGGTGTCATTCAATGGTATTCTCTTGGTGGTAACGGGTACCTGCTCTCCATGAAAGTCCGGCGAGAATCAGACTACAAGCAAACCTGGACTCGATGGAAAACATCACACAAGACCACTGTTGCGGTGTCTAATGCATGCTCTCTGCTCCAGGCTAATCGCAGGCGTAGTGAGTTGCGGTAAATTAGACGCATCTGACAGGCTCGCCTACGAGCATATAGATGCCTAAGCGTGTACACTGTCTGCTTGCTGAAACTGTCGTACCGGTAGCTGAAGAGGCTGACGAGACAAGTCTGATGCTGTGCTCCGTCTGTTTCTTTTTAGCGTAACTGCCAAATACCAGTCCCTCATTCGACGTTGTGACTCAGGGGCGACCTGTGCTGTAACATCTGTAATCGTTATTATCTTGTTAACATTAATATCATCTTGGAATCGTTGCCAAAACCTGGAGATGACACTCTGGAGCGATTCCAGTTCCTCGGATATACTTCAGCTGGGTAAATCCACATTCCAGTCATCCGATAATTCTACCGTAAAAAAAATCATCAAATGCTTCCTTCGTGCCATAACTATGCGGTTATTGCACTTTATTTTAAAGCCGCTTATGAACAATTTTGCTTCTTTGCCACCATTCCTTATATGCCCCTCTCTTACACTCGTCGGTAGCGGTACTATCATCCTGGTATTTTCCTGTAATTTGCATATTCTTCTTCAGATAGTATTGTGATAAATTCTACAGGTGAAATTTTTATTTTAGAGTTCAATTTCTGTGTGATTCACAGAACTATCCTTAGGTATATGGACATGAGTGTAAAGAAAAAAAAAAAAATATCGCAGAAAAAATAAGTATGGATCGTTACTCAATTCATTTCAAGGTGTCTAATTATCTACTTAAATCATTCTCGTACTCATCACAACATAAAACATAATTCATCTATCAATTGAATTAATAGAATGTCTATATGTGAAGCGGATGAGTCAGCGTCGAAAGACTCGTACACACCACGTACCTACTCTGCAACAACACCTTTTAATCGGCTTCATGGAATATTTTTTTAATTTTACCGCATCCATTGATCGGATCCGGCAAACTGGTGGATCCGGTAGACATCTAATGCCGGATCCACCAGTTTCCGAGATCTAACCACTAGCCTAGTGGCCACCAAGTGCTCTGTCCCAATTGTCATGGCATACAACCGGGAGACGGGTTTGAATACATGGACACATTCCTAGGTTGTTGGTCTGCTGCTGACCACTTCCTTCTTTATGTCAATTTCAGTGTTGACGCCTATTATTTCTTTGTGCTCTTTGTCACTGTATTTGGCCGGCTTTTCTGTTAGTGGATTATGCATTATTTTTTACTCGAGAAGCGAAAGTTATCAATGATTCATCAGTTATGTTCTCAATGCTTTTTAAACGCTCCTGGCAATTGCATGAGATTTTCTTCAACAGCACAGTAAATATCTGATAATCAGATCTGAGAGATTATTGGCAAGCTAAAGCCTTTCTTACAAGTAAGAAGATTTGCGCTTTCATTGTTAGGGGACCACTAGCCTAGTGTACAAAGTGCTCTGCCCAAATTGACCATGTCTCAACTTCGGAGGGACAGGTTCATACGCATGGACACTTTCCTAAGGTTGTTGGTTACCCTTTTGACAACTTCACCTTCTTTTTGTCAATTTTATTATTGACGCCTGTCATTCCACTTTTATTCCTTCACGTCACCAGGCCGGTATTCGTATTTGACCAGCTTTTTTTTCCTGTTGATGAATTTTGCATTTTTTTTACTCGAGAGAAGCGAAAGTTAGCGTCAATTGATCCATCAGTTATGTTCTCAATGCTTTTTATTTTTTAAGCATTCTGGAAATCTGCATGAGATTTTCAACAACTTTTGTTAGTAAATATCTGATAATCAGATCTGAGATATTATTGGCAAGCTAAAAGCAATTCTTAGAAGAAAGAAGATTTTCGATTCCATTGGTAGAGTTAATAACCCTAGTGTACAAGTGCTCTGTCTTGATGACCATGTCTCAACTTCGGGGAGACAGGTTCGAATACGCATGGACACTTTCCTAAGGTTGTTGGTCACCCTTTTGACCACTTCCTTCTTTATATCAATTTAATTATTAATGCCTGTTATTTCTTTTTGCTCTTTCGTCACTGTATTTGGCCGGCTTTACTGTTAGTAGATTTTGCATTATTTTTTTACTCTCGGAAGCGAAGTTAGCGTCCAACAGATTCATCATGATCTCCATTGCTTTTTTAAGCACTCTGGCTTGCAATTTGCATGAGATTTTCTTCAACAACTTTTGTTAGTAAATATCTGATAATCAGATCTGAGATATTATTGGCAAGCTAAAAGCCCTTCTTAAAAGAAAGAATATTTGCGCTTTCAGTTGTTAGGGGACCAATAGCCTAGTGTACAAAGTGCTCTGCCCCAATTGGCCATGTCTCAACTTCGGAGAGACATGTTCGAATACGCATGGACACTTTCCTAAGGTTGTTGGTCACCCGCACGACAACTTCACTAACGTCAATTTAATTATTGACGCCTGTCGGTCTTTTGTTCCTTCGTCCTGGTGACATTATTTGACCGGCTTTTCTGTTAATTAGTTTTGCATTGTATTTTACTCGAAATAAGCGAAGGGTGCATCAATTAATTCGTGATTATGTTCTCAGTAACTGATTTTTTAAGCACTCGGCAATTTACATGATTTTTCTTTAACACCTTTTGTTATTAAATATCTGATAATCAGATCTAGAGATATTATTGGCAAGCTAAAGCCCTTCTTAAAGAAGAATATTTGCCTTTCATTTATTCAGGGGACCAATAGCCTAATTAACAAGACCTCACCCAATTGGCCATGTCTGAACTGGAGACATGTTCGAATACATAGTTTTCCTAGGTTGTTGTCACCCTTTCCCGACAACTTGCTTCTTTTTGTCAGTTATTATGACGCCTATTCTTTGTTCCTTCGTCAGCTTGGGCCGGTATTCGTATTTGACCGCCTTTTCTGTTAGTGATTTTGCATTATTTTTTACTCAGAAGCAAGGGATTATTGATCCATCCAGTTATATTCTCAATGCTTTTTTATTTTTTAAGCATTGCAAATCTGTATGAGATTTTCTTCAGCAACTTTGTTATTAAATATCTGACCATCCGATCTGAGATTGTGTCAAACTAAAGCCTTTCTTAGAAGTAAGAAGGAATTTCCACTTTCATTGGGCAGGACCAATAGCCTAGTGTACAAAGTGCTCTGCCCAAATTGACATATACCAACCTGAGGAAGACAGGTTCAGGCCATGGACCCTAAGGATGTTAGTCCATACTTTTGACCACTTCCTTCTTTATGTCAATTTAATTATTGACGCCTGTTATTTCTTTGTGCTCTTTCGTCACTGTATTTCGCCGGCTTTTCTGTTAGTGGATTTTGCATTATTTTTACTCGAGAGAAGCGAAAGTTAGCGTCAATTGATTCATCAGTTATGTTCTCAATGCTTTTTATTTTTTAAGCATTCACAAAATCTACATGAATTTTCTTCAACAACACATTGGTAAATATTGATAATCAGATCTGTGAGACATGTGTAAGCTAAAGCCCTTCTTAAAAAATAACTTACACTTTCATTGGTGGGGACCAATAGCCTAGATGCTTGCAAGTGCTCTGCCCCAGTGGCCATGTCTGAACTTCGGAGAGACACTTATGTTCAGTACTGCATGGACACTTTCTAAGGTTGTTGATATAACGTTCTTTCTTCATTTGTCAATTTAATTGGCCTATCATTTCATTTCCTTCGTCACTGGGCGGTATTCGTATTTGACAAAGCTTTTCTGTTAGTGGATTTTGCATTATTTTTTACTCAGAATAAGCGAAAGAGTTAGCGTCATTGATTCATCAGTTATTATGTTCTCTCAATACTATTTTTCAAGCACTCTGGCAATCTGCGTAGATTTTCAACTTTGTTAGTAAATATCCTGACCATCAGATCTATGAGGGATTATTAGCCGAAGCTAAAATGCCTTTCTTGAAGTAAGAAGATTTCGCATAATTTGTTGGGGACCAGCAATGTACAAAAGCGCTCTACCCAATTGACCATTACTCTCAACTTCGGAGGGCAGGTTCCGGAATACATTAGGCACTTTCTAAGGTTGTTAGTCACCCCTTTTGACCCTTTCTTCCTTATGTCAATTTATTATTGTACTTATTCTTCCCCTCTTTCTGCTTTCTTTCGTCACTGTATTGGCCGGCTTTTCTGTTAATTACATTTGCATTATTTTTTTATAGGAAAGCGAAAGTTAGCGTGAATTGATCCATCGTTATGTTCTCAATGCTTTTATTTTTAAGCATTCTGGAAATCCATGATTTTCTTCAACAACTTTGTTAGTAAATATCGTAGATCTGAAGACAACAGTGGCAAACTAAAACCCTTCTTAAAGAAAGAATATTTGCACGCTTTTCATTGTTGAGA
>BGPR01000470.1:506905-521808 GCA_013235015.1 Araneus ventricosus
GCCAAAAATGATAGATATTTAAATAAGAGTTTCCTTTATCCTTTTTACTATTGAAAAATATCTCCTTAACTTTAAAATTGTTTGGGATTTTCTACCTGAGTATTTGGTTTTAACCGTCGATGGAGATTTAAATTTACTGTTCAAATTGGCTGCATTCATATCCTATGCTTTAAAAACACGTATTAAATTTGCCACACACAATGTTTAATAATTTTATTCTCTTATATGTTAAGAATTTAGTGACTATTATCTCTGTAAACAGGGAGTTCTCTAAATGAGCCCATTGTAGTAGTATTTAAGTGTTTCCATGTCATGTGATTTTACCATATGACAAAGTAATGTTCGCACAATTATATTGTAACCTAGATTAAATAAATTAATTTTTAAATCTAGAGTCTTTCTTAATTCGTGCCAAGAGTCAATTTCTTGTTACTGTTTCAGATAGGCTGGCTTAATGTTATCTAGGAGATATTTGCACTGCTGAGATGTTTATTTCTTTATGACTTCTACCTGTTGAATGATTATGTGTTGAGATATAAAAAATTGACCAATGTACTGACCGATAAATCTATCATAACTTTTTGGAATGAGAAATGGAATGATAAAACCTTGACATAGCAAAAAATTAAATGACATGAAAACAGAATCACAGCGTAAATATTGCAATGTGTAGAAACAATAAAGTCATTGGCTATGTCTGTATTGATCAATATGTAATATTTCATGACTTTTGTAACATTAACGTAAAGGAATCTACCTTTGCCTTCAAGCTTGCCGAAAAGGGATTTTTTTTATAATCACCGTATATATTACCTTCTATTCACGTCTCGTGTTGTTCATAAGATAACAATATTTAATACACAAAGTTTAAAAAAAATCCCTTATATTTAACGGAATGATAACTTCCTCATCCTTCTCTTTCAAATATTTCTTATTTTAACTAATTAGTCATGTACCAGTCAATTTATTAGAAACTTCTTTCCTTATAACAAAAACAATTTATTAATTTTTACAGATTAAAATACAATTTTAAAACATTTTACTCGCAGCAAAGTATTAATAATCTTTTTTCTGAAAGTTTAATTTGATTCCCTGCAAGAAAAGTGTTTTTGATTGCTTTTGAAATAGATTTTTCAAGTCTCGAAAAATTTAAAGTCTCCCATTTCCAAGAATAATAACCTGAGAAAATTAAAAATAAAAGAATAGCTCGATTCTACTTAACATTCAATTTCAAATTCTGAAAAACTCATCAAAAATTTTAATATATGTGTAATAATAACTTCATCGATTATTTTATACGTGTCAGTGAAAATTCAAACATAATTAGCAAGAACAATGAAAAGATTCTTATCAAAAGAGAATTATGAAAGCCATTGCAACGTTTGTTGTTAGAATATAATTAATTTTTAAATTTAATAATTAAAGTCTTGATTGTTTTTCACTGATATTTCATAAAATTTGTTTGTAACTTATTTCTTTAGAATTGTTGAAAGGCAATATAGACAAAGATATTTTTGCTTTTTTCAGTTTTTTAGTTTTGTACATTACTTTTCTCGATGATTTCTTACGGAAATTAATAATTACGAAAAAAAATGCAAGCTATATTTCCATTCTTATAACATTTGAAAGAGGTCATTTTAAGTTTTATTGTATGTTTTAAGACAAATTAAAATGCTGCTTAAAAGAAAACCTAAAGGAAACGTCATTTTGTAGCGGTTACAATTCACTGCCTTTTCCTTTTTATGGTAGGCGGCGCTACTAGAGCCATCGGGCTTTCTCCCATGATGCCTCTCTCTCTTCTTCCTACTGTGTACTTGTCTTGTGTCGTTCTCTGTCTTGCGTCTTGTACCTTTTAATGTACTGTGTCGTGGAACTTAGCCATCTAATAAAAATGGTTCCTGAAATTGAATTAATTCTTCAACAGCGTCATTCCATATAAACATGAGTCTCGTCCCTCTACAATTTTATCCATTTTTAAAGATATTGTTATCTGGTTTAATACAACTTGACTGCAGTGGCGTAACTGTAACTTTCTCCACCCGAGGCGAAGTTGGAACACATGCCACCCATCCACTACAAGTTATATAGGGCACAAAATCCCTTAAAAAATTAAATTAAATTAAAATAAATAAGAAGTTCCAAGAAAAAAATATTTTGTTACCAACGTAATTCGTCGTTTGATGCCCTCCATCTCTGCTTATAGGTTGCGAAATCGCGCGTCCACCAAAAGTATTTCTTTCACATATCGGAAATTTACCGACAAAAGGCGAAAAATACGAAATAATTGCATTAGTTTTTTGTTTATGTATACGATGATTGAGCTAGTGGCGCTGCTCTTCTTAGTTATAAAAATGTTTTCCTGAATATCAGATTTTACCGCCCGGAGTGTCTCGTCCCTTCCACCCTCTTTAACTACGCCACTGCCTTGACTGTATCTCAGTATTATGTATTTTTTACTTCAAGTTTTTAATTTGTGAAAAAACAGGGACTTATGAAAGAAAATTGTTAAATTCTCTTATGTTTACGTGAATGTATTTTGTAAGATTGGCGGCTAATAGGTGCGTATTATGCATGGCGTTACACCAGTTTCAGCTCATTAACCGATATTTGGTTGCTTAAAAGTCTGATTACTTAAAATTCGGTTACCTGCGTCCTTTTGGACCAAAGGCAAGATTTGCAGAAACATGTATTGGGTGCGATTTCAATATGTTGAACTTCCTACCTACGTTTCTTTAGCCAGATATCTAAATTATACATGAGAGGCATAATAAGAAGACATTAACAAAACACATAAAACAGAGAAACAAAGATCGAAATAATGCAATTTAAAAAGTCATAGATAAGAAAGCTTATCTTGGGATACTGCAATTAATCATCTAATAATGCCTTTTGTACGCCGTTCAGTGTAGGATTATTTAACCGTTTGTACTGAAAAATCAATTTGCTTTGTTGGAATAATATCCGTTTCGGAATTACAAGAAGGGGGAGGTGGTGTGGAGAAGTCAGGTGGCAAGTACGATACCAGATTTAGCATATAAATTATTATGAAAACGCACTGCATGATCGTAAGATTAAAATTCCAGAGCTTTTATCATTAATTATTAGCACAGGAAATTGCGACCGAAATTTGGCTCGAGACGGAAATAATTATTATAAAACTAATTGTTTCTGAAATAGGTTCTTTAGGTTCCCCTGTACTTCCACAGAAAGATCCTAAAAATACATACTTGGGAAACATCCCTAAATTTTGAGTAAACCTCCGCCATCTTGGATTTTAACCAAAGCGCTATAACTTAGCAATGGATAATCATAGAGAGGGGCTGTTGGTGTCAAACGTTTCTGTGTTGAAAGAAGAACTCATTGATAAAAAGTCTAAAATAGAGAGTTCCTATAATTTTATTAACATAAAACAGGTATGAACGCATATAAAAACAGCACTTTCTCGCTAATGAGTTGCAGAATTTAGTATTAATTATAAAGTGAAATTTAAATTTTTTAAATAGAGTTTATCAAATACAATCTAAATAAGAAACTTTTTAAAAAATAAGCATTATCATCATTATTAATAGATTTTTTTATCATGATTTTATACAGTTGGTGATCTTAGACGGTTTTTATATAGCTGAATAGAAGATAGAGGAAATTTGCGTTTTCTGCGGTGAAATCGGAGTTGTGGATATTAATCAGTGTGAATGTGACAAGAGGTTTAGAGGCTTAGAGGTATATCAGTATAAATATAAAAGATGTTATTGTGGAAAAAATTGAGGGCGTTAGTCAAATGTAAGTGCAAGTAAATTGCAGAAAAAATTATACCAGACATGGGAATTACGTTTCAGTGTCTCTTTCTGGAGAAACAAATGCAAAATACCCTCCGCAGAAGTAATATATATCCATTCGACTTTAAAACATACTGTCTTTATTGCGGGAGATAAAGAAGTTTACAAGAAGCACCCACATCGCTAAACAAAAATATACCAAGTGGAAACTGTCCCAAAAATTTCAAGTATTCAGAGTATGTGCGCAAAGAGGTGAGGCAAGTGGAGATAAATAGTTCTAAATAGAATTATATACCAGGCAAGCCATCTGAAAATGTAGTTGGGAGAACTGTTGAAGAATCCAAGTTAGAGACTTTCAATAAATTATGAAACTTCCTGGATAACAAAGATAAATGCCAGTATCTGCTGTCGGACCTTATGGAGATGCTCTTGCATTTTGGCAACATTAGAGACAAGTTGTAAGTGAAAAGCGTCTGCGGAAGTTTTTAACAGAAATCTACGGCAATACTATTCTTATTTTACACAGCATTAAATGCGTGGGGATTGTTGCTTCTTTTAGATCAGTTGCCTCGAATATTTTAACTGACAATTGGAACTTGGCCCGAAAAAAAGACGCTGTTGATTGAAAAAAGAGGATTATAGATTCAGCTCGTAGCATCCTCCAAGAAGAAATAAGATCTCAAGTTTACGATTCCTCGACATATCCAACCTGCGAGGCAATATCGAAAGGAGGAGAAAATCAAGTAGGTGAGATGCTCACTCACCTGATTTCTGGTTTGATAAAATCAGTAGAAGGTTCTCCTTGCAAACAGAAGGTGTTGAGTGTTGCTCACTCTGTCATCTCTTCAGTGCGTCCACGGCCATTTGTGTCATCTGTGCCAGTTGTAATTGGAGTGTTTATTCATAGGCGTTTCCGTTCAAGACATCTAATTAACATGCTGCATAGTTTAAGCTAGTCAATTTCCTACAGCGAGATCTCTCAGTTTGAAACTTCCGTGACAATGAACACTTCAAGTGAAGTTCAGGTTGATGGATATGTTCAGTTTGTCTTCGACAATGCAGATCACAACACTTGGAATGTGGATTTACATGGGATTTTTCATGTGATAGGAGGGGTGCAGTGTGTGAAGCCTTCTTCAGCTGTTCAGACGAGTTCTTTTATTCCATGACCGAAAATTATAACAGCGTAAATGTTTGTTGGAAAGTTTGGATTCATCTTAATTTATACTCAAGACTGGCCCAAGAACCATGGAATAAATCGCCTGATAATGGAAGACCAACTCTCCCTGAAATTGCGGCAGATGAATGCCGAAATTGGAACAATAAACCACCGGATTTGGATGGTTGGTCCCAAGTCAGCTGAAGAACCTCATAAGGTATGGTGAGATTTCATGGAGATCGCGGCAGGAAAAAGATGTTACGATAAGTCAGAAGTTACACCCTTCCCCGTTGTCAATCTTCAACCTTCTAACCCCACCTCAATTAACCCTTGTCTTCGTTTTGCGGTTGAAGAATGCAGGAAGCAGCAACAAAGGTGTATTGTGACATTTTATCTGCCGCTTTTCATTAGAGCCATTGATATAGTCCCTCAGGAGGATGTAATTGATGAACAGTCCAATGTAATAGTAATATTAGGTGAATTTCATCTGCTTGTGAGTTACATGGGTGCGGTAGGCAAAATCATAGATGGCAATGCCTCAAAGTAATGTAGTATGAGGTATTTTCTAAGAACGCTGTTGTGTGTTCACATGGCTAATGGACATACATATTCAACAGCATTACGAGCTCATTCGCTTTCTCAAGCAGCAATCGCTCATTTCACTTTGAAGTAATGTGAGAAAGATTTTTAATCGGTTCTAACTCTATCGGTCGATTAATTCGGTTATTTAATAGGTTCTCTCAATGGAAATCACAAAGATATGATAAATTTGTCTTCCTCCGAATAATATCTTCTATCAAAAGTCAAACCCTTACTGAATGCTGTATAAACGCCATAAAGACACTAGACGAAATAATCCGTACAGAAAAGTTTTGGCTGCAGTATTTCAAGCACGTTTCTGTACTGCATAACTTCATGAGAGCGTAAAGAATAGGCGACTGGAACCTTCATCTCTACTCTGATCAACGCATGTTAGTTCATCTCCATACAACTGGGCATTTTCATTACGCTAAATCAGGCCATCTGCGATACCGAGGATCTTGTCCAAGTCAAACGTACCAATGCCTCAACCAGAGATGATTACCTAAAACAAAGAAGACTTTAATTAAAGATACAAATTTGACCGAAATGTTAAACACTGTTTATTTATGCGGTTTAATTGTAACTTTTTAATGAATTCCATCAAGTTATAAGTTTCCAAGCAAATTCATTTTTTTTTTTTGAAAAAAAAGCTGATTTTGCATGTTTTCAACCAATTTTATTAACATAAAATTGGTTGAAAAAAAATTGTTAATTGCTCAACTCTGTATTTTATCCATTCTTTTTCATTAATACGCTCTTCTTTCCAAACGTTTCTGTTTGACACCGACAGCACCTCTCTATGATTGTCCTTTGCTGAGTTATTGCTTTTTGGAGAAAATCCAAGATGGCGGACATTTACTCAAAATTTAAAGGTGTTGCCCAAGCAATATTTTTGGGGATTTTTCTGGGGAAGTAGAGAAGGACATAAAGAACTTATTTAAAACGGAATTAGCTTTATAATAATTATTTCCGTCTCCATCTTTAATTTGTCTATACTATATTCGTAAAATCGAACAGCGAACTACCTTCAGGCACTTAGTAATATAAGCAGTCTGTCATAATGTTGCAGTGTTTCCATTCAGATAAACTATTTCAGAAGTAAAGTTTTTACACAATGCTGTGTTTCTTCTTGTTTAAAGTTGTATGAATTTTAAGTATAATTCTTGTAAATTAAATTTTTGATAATTCATTTTGTCAGGCAATGTGCCAAAACTATCCCTAAATAACTTTATTTGGACACTTAGGGAAAACGCATAAAAATCCCGATAAATTCAAATAAATGGTACCTTTTTTCAACTAAATACTGCAAATTAGACAGTCAAATTTCATTGACAATTTTCATTTAAAACCTTTAAAGAATTATTCTTTTCATGGCAAAATCAATGCGGAAGCACAAAGTAACAAAAAGTTAGTACTTTAAAATTTTGAATTTTTTTTAATTAAATTAAAATAATTTTTATTCAAGTCATATATTAGAAGTTAAATAAATTATAAATGTATTTAATATTTTCTTATAAAGAAAATTTTAGTAAATAATAACGAATCAAAAATTTATTCATAGTATTAAAATTAATAATATTGAAACTAAATTCTGATTTCATTTCATTCTCACTTGAAAATTGTTCAAAATATCTGCAGGTATATTGAATAACGATTAATAATATATCATAATTGATTTTTAACCAATATATCCTAAAGATAAAAATGCAAAAAATTTCAAATGAAATTTCAAATAAAATGGGTTATTTCTTCAGCAATTACTTTTTTAAAAAAAAGTATTGTGATTTGCATGTCGCAGATGTAATTTATTACTGAAAACAATTCATATATTTTCGCTTTTGATAAACTTTTACATTTACAAACAAACAACTTTTTACAATAACAAATTGGAGATTTTAAACTTATTTTTTAAGCTTTTAAATTGAGTAAAAGAGTTTTTACCAAAAATTCTAAAGAACACGTGCAAGCTATTTTATGCCGCCTGTAGACAATGTGTAGGCAAAAATTGTCGCAATTAGTCATAATTGTTTCTGAGGTATAAATATAATGCAAAAAAGTAACTTCTGTAAAAATATTCATTCAATTTGAGCCCGTTTAAATTATTTTATTCGCTATTTTTCTTGATCACGTTCGAAAAAAAATTTTGCAACCTTTGGTTTGGTTGAGATTGCTTTGAATTTTCTTAAATCAGTGAAATTGAATGCAAGGACTTACGATAGATGGCGCCACGATATTATGGCTACTTCTGTAAAATTTGAATAAAGGTTTTCTTGGTTTTATTTGTCACTTAACACGTCCATTGTAGATTAATAATTTTATTAATTTTGCGAAAGTTCCTGGAAAATAATTAAAATTTTCAAAACATTATTAATGAAGGATAATGTAGCTCACACAATTATATTAATTACTTGAACAACTTTTACTGTTGAGTTTTGCTATTCGATTTGTATTTTTAATAGTCTAAGCGTTCCATAGGGTCAAATGCGCGATTAGAAGCCCAAATAGCACAAGATGCTCTACAATATGGCAACGATGTTTTTACGATTTAGAATTCAGAATAAAGAATTTAGAATATTCCCATCAACATCGTTGAAATATTATACAATATTTTTTTTATGCTATTTAAAGGAAGGTCGTCGGCAGGAAACAAACAAATCTATAAATATTATCATTCAAAAGTTTTCAAATTTCTCTGTTTCAATCATATGATTCGTTTCATCTTATTTTAGGAATTTCTTGGCTTATTTTCCAGAGGCACCTGCAGCAAACATAGGTAATCCGGTAGAAGTTTGCAAGTTTATGCAATGAATATATCAAACTCTTGCAATATAATGTATCCTTTACGTTCTTATGAACTGAAATAACAAAAAATGTCCCAATTAAGTTGTTTCATCCTATTAGAGGGTTAAATAAATTCGTAAATCGTGGGTTATTGTAGCAATATTCCCATTGATGTCTACAAAATCATTGTCATCATTCATTGCAGACATGGACGCCAAAACTGATGGCAATTTGTTGCTCTTTTTCTCATGGATAAGCATTCCAATCCTAGAAAATCAGAAAAACTATATTTTAGTTCATAAGAAAATACAAACCAAAGAAGTGATAGCTCTACAGAAATAAAGATATTTGCAAATAATCCGAAAGCAATAAGATATTGCACGTTTGATATTCTGCATACCGTGCAATAACGTGCAGATATCGTAACAATGATGTAGAACATTTTGAATCTAACAATTAAAAATATTTTAGTAAAAAATTTTGCAGCGATGCACTTTGAACACTGTTTGAACGTCACCAATCAAGAAAGTCATGCACATCGTTTATTACTTTTAAATAATTCATTCATAAAATTTGGACTCATCAAAGTAGACTTTTTCCGCTCGCCTTTCTCCTGCTAAACGTTATTCTTATCAAAATTTCAAGCTACTTTTTACATTTTTGGGAAGTAATATAAAGTTGCTGTTTGAGTTTTTCTGTCCAAACTACTTATACTAAATCATCCCTTTTCAGAATACTTTAACATTCATAAATTAATGTCATTTCTCATTATATTCGCTACCGAAACATATTCTGTGTAATGCAAATTGTCAGTGCGTAAATACCAAGTACAGAGATTTCTGATTTTCATCTTAGTATGCGACTTGAATCTCTCACTCGTTTAAATAAACCAATTAACCGGTTTCAGTAGTTGTTACAACAAACATTATAATCAACTCTTCCCTTAAGACCCCGTTTCGCTTCAATACCTAGTACTTAAAAGTCTGAAATGACTGAATACAACAACAATAAAAAAATTAGCAACCTTCAATTAAAACCGTCAAACATTGTTAAACCGTCACTTTTCATCAACGCCGAGCCAAGAAATTTCTTTTTTAGCTTAACACATATTTTCCTTTCGGTGAAAGATCGGATATTTCAAAACGTCCACTAAATTAAAAATTCTATCTTTAGGATGAAAGGCGAAACTAATTAAATGACTTAACGTGAATTGAAAGACGAAAGCAACATTTTCTCTGAAGCATCGTCTTTTGCAGACTTTTGTAAGTAAATTGGAAGTTAATTTTATAGTTTTGAATTATAGTTAACTTAAGCTAGAACTTTTGATTAGCTAGTGCCTCATATAGTTAACTTTTAGCGTTGAAGAAAAGCGAGTATTCAAGTATTGATGCAAGGAATATATTAACTTGACTAGGTTGATTTTCCTTACCTTTCTGAATGAGAATAGTAAACATTTATGAGAAAATACTTTGGTTATGTCATGTCTGAAGTTTAAATTTTTTTCTGAAATGTAATAATAAATTGGAAAAAACATACATTAGCTCCTCGATCATCATTCTGCTATATTTCCGCTTTTTATAAGGCTTTAAATGGATATATATGCAATAAAAATTGATAATTAAATTTAAAATTAAATATTATTTAAATGAATTAAATAAATTTTGGGTTTCATCGCAAACACAATGAGTTTTCATTTAAGCAAACTCTGCATTCCACAGAACCACATTTTTTGTTCAAATAAAAAACTTACTTTACATATTGCATGTTTTGTTTAAAAGCAAATGAGAGTTTCGATAAAATCTAAAAAATAAAACAACCGTGAAATATGCAAATTTTGAAACGGAAAAAAAATAGTAATAAGCCTTAGTCTTAGAAACAAGCGAATAGGTGGAGCATAAGAAGCATGGTTAATTAATAGATAATTTGTATAACATAACTAGAGAAGCTGTGGCAGTGCACAAATAATGCAATAATCGCTAAGCAATCAATAATTGTATTATTTGCTTTTTTGTGTGTATATGGACTTATATTCCTCTTGGAACATATATAGACCGTGCGGCTGAAGTCCATATGTTTTCTGAAAGTGCGAATGGTAAGTGGAGGGAAAGGTGATTACCTCTTCCCCACCCAGATGTATAAGCATATTGATAGCCACAATATGATAGTGAGCTGGCACCCCCTCTCCAAATTTCCACACCTCGCCAGCGGGACAAAATTACGACAGACAGTAACAGAGTTTAAACAACCACGAGAAAGGTGAAAGGATGTCGAGTTTTTACTTTGTTCTGAGGATCAGAGTTAATTTTCCTCCACATTTATTATAAAGCATTACTGTAATTTAATCAAGTCCAGTAAGAATTGTTATCTACTTTTGTGTTATAAATTTGCCTTTTAGTAAAAGTGTAGATTCTGAAATATACAGTGGCGAATCCAGGATTTGGGTCTGTGGGAGGCTGAGGTTATAAAACTTTTGCATAGTCGTGACGAATGTCAAACCTCATGACTTATGTAAACCAAAACACTTTAACTTTACACACTTAACTCACCTGACAATAATAATCACAAAGAACCCTACAAAACTTTCGATAATTAAATTAAAAAAACTATGAACTAACTAGCCAAAAAATGTTTTCGACCGCGTCAACGCTACAAGTACAAGTGAATGACTACAATAGTGAGAAAATATTCGATCATGTCAAGCCAGGAAGCAATGTTGCCACCTTTTTTAAAGGGAGATCGAGAACGAACAAACAGCTATAGTGATTTTAAATAAAATCAAGAATTCTGGTTTAGCTCTGGGAGGGGCTGCATCCCCGTAGCACACCTCTGGATTCGCCACTGGAAATATATCAATACTCATTGTAAATTGAACCTGTAAGGATGATAGCTGTAGTATTTAAAAATATCAGCAAGAATTAGATACAGTTTTGACTTCCACACTTTCAAATTATAAACTTTAACGGGGAAGGCATCTCAAGTTTGTGGATAAAAAGCGGCTCGATTCAGTATGCAGGTTCTGGCTTCTCTTGAAGATACTATGGTGATGTTGTTTGGTTGAAGAGACGTCCCACCTTGGGGAGGGGGTCTGTGTGTATGGGCAGCGTCGTAAAGGAGGTCATTGTACGTGGGTCACAATACATGTACTGTTATCTTCGGTGACCGGTCATTCATTGTGCCAGTGTCCTTCAGCAGGAAAGGGGTTCCTCTTTTGGTTATAAAATTTACGGGCATAACAAAAATGCAAATATGCGCAAATAACAACTTGAACTGGCTTTTTCTCCATATCGGACTTATCTTCACTTTCATGTTTTTAAAATGCTAAGACTTTTTTCCTGTTTCAGATAGAATTTTCAAATTTTTTGTACTTGTTTATCGTTATGCATATGATAAAACTGTGAGTACAATAAACATTCAGTTGTTTAGTTTTCCTTATATACAAGGCATAAATTGGGGTTGTGCTAAATTTCATCATTTTTCACCACATAAAACAGTGAAAAATCTATATTTAAGCGAATATTAGATGCACCTTAAAATCCATGCTCAATTTTATGTAACATAATTCAGTGAATCTTCAAATAAAATTTGAAGCAAAAATATTAATATTTGAAAAACTAGTAGGGAATTTAAAAAATTGAATTTTTCTTTAAAAAATTAAAATTTTACCTGAACAAGCAGATCAAAATGAATTTTTCTCCTTAAAGTGACTTTATATTATTGTTAAGTTTTAATAGTGTCGAAACTTTTTCAATAATACTTCAAGTAAAAAAAAATAGTTCAGAAGGTAAAGTGTCCCCATAAATCCGTCAAATGGATCAACGTTGTAAAATAAGCATATAGCATGAAATAAAGTAGTTTAGCAAACAATTTTTAAGCCTATATTATAATTTCAATTAACTTTCGATAACGAAGAAAGTAAACAATATTTATTTTTTAAATACAAAAATATCTTTTCCATAGCTCTGAGGTCGTGGTGTACTGGTGATAATGTTTCGGTTTCGGCACCAAAAAGTTCCAGGTTCGAAATCAGAATCTAACAAATATTCACCGAGAATATGGGTCTTGTGCATGTTAGGTCTGACTTTGAGGGTCAGACGTCCTCCTATTGGTGTGGTATGGAATTTTGAACAAGTAAAAATAAAGAAAAGAAGACATGTGTGTGTGCGCGCTGCTATCTGTATCTGATATTTACAAATATAAGAATGTCAATTTATAAAAACGTTAAAAGAGTAAAATATATTATTTATATGTAATAAACATATATGAACACAAACGCTGCAGTGCACACAAAAACTGTACAGTTTATTACGGATCAAATCTCTGCTTTTTCAGCGATGCTATCTGTAGATGAAATGGTTGATGGATCAGTTATCTTGAGTGTTCGACACATTCTTTTCCTTTCTTTGTGAAGTTTCTTCCTCAATGGCTTTCTTCAAAAATTGAAAGGCTTTTGTTTAAAAAAATGTCTGTAAAAATGTATATATTTTTGATCAGCTGCATTCTCCTCTTTGAGGTGTAAATATGGCGTGTTTACAGCTCAAGTATTTTTCCTGGTCATCTTCAAGTTACTAGGTTTGTCCCCAAATAGCCTTTGTTTAACTTCAATAAGATGTAAATATCGTTAACACTATATCAAAATTCCATCGTTATCGTCATCGAAATCGTTAAGACAAAAATCCTTTACTCTTTACAAAAAAATTGCTCCATGGAAAGGAACAGAATACTGATTGAAAGTCATTAAAACACATCAAAAGCCTTTTTACTGTATTTACCACGTGTATTTTACATGTATTATAATGTATTTTACACGTGTATACTTGTGTATTTTAAATTAACCATTTCATTTCAAACACAATCGTAATAATATTTCAATTTAATATATTTTTCAATGTTAATATTTTATTTTTTATATCGAAGTTCTATATTTCACTAAGAATAAAATTTGTAACTTAAGTAGATTTTTTTCCAAAACTGAAATCTGAAAGAAATATTGCTTTGAAATTTTTTAGAAAAGTACTTTTTCACTACTAAAAAAAGTTGTTCGACCAGCAGTTTATGTAACATTCTACAATCACACGAATCAACTTGTAACAGCAGTGGAAAAGCTCCCAAATCCAATCAATATGAAGAAACTAAAGGAAAAAAAAGAACTGCGAAGAAACTGCTGAAATTGCACGACTAAAATGGAAATTGTACATTAAAGATGATTAAAAGGAGGAAAACAAGACACGAATGTTAAAAATTCTCAAGCCTATATTTAAATTTTTTTCCCCATCAGACTACACACTCAGTTATTCAATTATCACTTCGTAAAGAAAAAATAAGTTTTATACGACCATTTCTTTTTCTTTGAGTATCCAGTTATTTTCCCTTTATCAAACCTATCGCTTTACACTGCAAGAACTAACACATTCTGCGAGTGAGAGCAACGCCCAACGAACATGTGGCTTCTTGGCCGTTGACCTTCTGTTTTAGCTACTTCTCTTCTACAGTCAAGTCGTTTCTCATCCTGATATCAGATTCTGGAAGCACATCTACGAAAGGTATTCTATTAAAATTTTCTTTTTAGTTTTAAGTTCCATACATTGGAGTAGTTTTATTTCAGTCCTGTGTAAAAAAACTTAATACGTAACACCATTTTTTTTATTAAAATTAATCAAGTGGAAAAATTCACTAATTACAAACTTTTATTTGACTTGATTTGTTTCGTGTTTGTAAAAAAGAAAGTTTTGTAAGAGATTTCTCACTCACTTTTTCACGTGTCAGAGTTTTCAAATTTTGTACATATGTGAGTTCTTAATGACAGTATGCTAGTTTAATATTTTCGGAACTTAATTATCAATTTTATTTAATAAAAAACTAAATCCATACATTTTGCACTCAGTGAATTTGATAAATAATTGACTTCAAGATTCCGTAATATTTACAGTAGGGAACAGTGAAAACGACCCACCCTAGATTTTGTCATATTTTACACATAAGGCTGCCGCAAACGCCTAAACGTTAACTCAGCAAAAATGAAAATACAATCAATCGTGGGTTTTTATTGCAAACCGATCAAAATTACCTTCTTTTCAACAGTAGTGTTTGTCCAGTTTAAATTTAGAATTCCATATTCATAAAAAAATGTAACTGGTGTGTTTTTATTTGCCCCTACTGCATAATCGTGAATTTCAAATTAAAAAGTAAAAAGAAGGAAATAATTACAATTTTACGAATCTACTTTTTGGTAAATAATAAAAATGTGCTTTTATAAATTATTTTTTTACTAAACCTATTTATTAGCGCACTCATCATGACATAGGAGTTATCTTGTGCGTGAGGAATATTCACTAAACACTGGCGACGAGTTTAGTTATAATGTTTGTAATATTATTTATATCCTTCCGAACGGCTCAAACGTCTTTTTACGTTCTCCATGTTCTGTTCAAAAGCAGATACCTCGTATTTATATATATATTTTCTCAAAAAATCATAGATAAAGTATTCTTAAGATTTCAGAGGTATAATTAAATACATTAAAGAGTGGTTCATTCTCTTTAAAAGCTAAGTTTTCTAACCTGATATATATATATATATATATATATATATATATATATATATATATA